>CM070301.1:63373337-63930837 GCA_036321655.1 Quercus alba
CTCAACCAACCAATCAGACAGAAGAAAATATAATGAAAAGTTAAAATAGAAACTCTCATTGAAACACAGACATACCGAGCTTTTCTAGCAGTATTTTTGAGATGCTTTCTCTTAAATTTGTTTTAACCTTCTGGAGAGGAAAAACCCATCAACAAGCTCTGAATTGGGTCTCCAAAGTGCACTGTTTTCACTCTGATTCTGAGATTCGCTCTCACACCCATTATGGGTTCCTGGAGAAAAATTTGGGTTCCCACGAAAGACCAATCACTTACTTACTCTCGCATTCTATCCCCCACCCCCAAAAGAGGGAGAAAAATAAAACTCAAACAGCTCCCTCGTAAAAACTAAAAAATTAAACAGTGCACAGGGAATGAAACACAAGCAAAACCCCAATGAGTTATTACTGAGTTATTAAGGTTGGAGTGTTCTGAATTCTGAGTTATTAAGGTTTTCCAATTGTCTTTTTTTTTTTTGACCATGCAAGAAGAAAAGGTTCGTTGGGTTTAGAAGCTAAGGCTACTACACTAGTCATATTGACATTGATAAGGCCTAGCGTAGAGACCACAGAACTAGAAGGCCCCAAATGATGAGCTCATATCAACTAGGACCAATTTTATTTATTTATTCACCCTATGTAACAGTACTATTTTCATAAGGTTTACTTCTTTTTTATGAGAAACAAACACACACGCACAAGGGAGAGAGAATGAGGTTCTAACACAAAGGCACCACAAACTCAACGTATGTCTAAATAATTCTATCCTTAATATTAATTTGGATGTTGCAGCATACATTATGAGCTCCCCAAATATTTGTTAACTTCTGGTAAGAATCAAAACATTAAAATTCTATATGTCAAAAGAAATCAACAGCCAAAACACATTAGTATGCAGTTTTCTTCTGTAAGGTTCATCATTGTGACTAATGTCTACTCTATGCCATTGCCTTTATATACAGACTCAAAAATTAGCACAGGGAAGAAATGTAGAAGTCACAGCATCTACAATAAAATATAGAACATAAGAGAAACTTACATGAAAGAAAAAAGATCTCAAGAGTTCATTATGGTCAGACTGTCACTTAGGAACTGACCAAAGCCAAGGAGCAGTTTCTTCAGACCTAATCTTGAGATCCAACTAGAACATTAAGACCTGACATCTTCATCATTGCCCAAGCAAAGTCCATTCGAAAGATTGATCCATCATTTGGCGCATAAACCCTTGCCAATCTCGCAGTCTTCTCATTAGCTATCAATTTCTGATCAACAAAAAGGAGTCCTTTCCCCTTTCACAAGCTTTGACAGTCGTGAGTGTCAAAACCTACCCTAAATGATATCAAAGATGACAATTCCTGCAAATATGACATCCCCATTGCAAACTCACTCATTTTCGTCTCAATGAGAAAACCAGGAGCTATAGTTGGGTTTGGCTGCCCTGTCCCCTTAAGGTAAGGGAGGCATTTCTGTATGAATTCATAGCAAACCTTCCCAATGTCACGTGCATCTTCAGATGATTAAGAAACTGATACAAACCAAATAACTTTTTAAACCTTTTTCAACTCCATAAAATAAGGGTGGAAATGAGAAAAGGTAGAGAGATAGTAAGTGCCTAGAAGACTAACTGTTTATCTTTCATCAATACCTCTAAAGGCAAAAAGGTGAAGTGTCAATGTTATGTTATCATTTGGTCATGGAATGCAGGCCAGTGCTTCGTTAAATATGAATGAATGTTGTCCCTCAATCCTATTAACATTGGATAGAAAGGGCCACCAGCCTGTGATGTCAAGTATAGTAGTTTACATAAGAGCACCAATAAAACGAGTTACTAAGAGTTGTTCTTTAGTATTAGCTGAACTGAATTTGGAATGAGAAAAGTATTTCATTTTTTATTTATTTAATTTTTGACATTTTTGACTAAAAAATTATAAACAAAAAGTTCGAGAAACAACTAGTTGACTAAGTAAAGGTGACTGTAACAATTTGGGGAAACCAAAACAGTAAAAATCACTAGGAATGTATTATCAATTCATTAATTTTCTAAGTTTTCCACATAACCAATATGTACTTTAGAATCTTATTGATAGACTCCTCAACATATAAAAATGTAAAGAGATACCATTTCTTTTAAAGTCCGTTTCTTACATTTTCCTCAAGTTTCATTTAAGCATCGTTTTTAACAAACAATCATCAAATCCTAAACCTTAGATTGTTGCCAATGCCCTTAGGTGAAAGAACCTTAACAAAAAATATCTTAAAAGAGAGACAAAATATAGGAAGATTCTGGATCAAGAACAGACCAGCATAATGCCTCTAGTGGCAATAGAAACAATATCAGCACATCAGATTACTCTCCTATATAGCTATACTTTAAACACAGAAATTTTTTTTTGAAAGGAAACATAGAAGCTTATGCACCCTATAATACTAGTAATAAGCCTCACATTAACACAAGTACAGCCATTCCTAACTAGAATAAAGCAAATTAGAAATGAAAAATCATCTTAACAATTTAAAGACACAGTTTTAATGAACCAAAAAATTATGAAATAGATTATTTTCAAATATATTATTACCATATAAGAATGTACCTGGAATCAGTATTTGCATCCACCAAATTCTTCTTCAATGAGTTCGTCCACGAGCATTCTTCTTGGATCTTTGTACATTATTACCTTGTTCTCCATAAAAAATATTCACTAGCCATATTGGCTTTCCACTTGAGAACACAAGATAACCCAAACCTAATCCGAACATGAATCCAACACCGTAACCCAACAATACAACCTTCCAATGAAACCCACTTTCAAATTTGAAATCATCTTCCTGAATCGTTGATGATGGTGGTGGTTGTTGTGCCTCATCATTGCCACAAGCTTTTGTCATTGGAAATCCACATAACCCCTGGTTCCCATTGTAAGAATCATTCATAAAGGTATTGAACTGTTTACCTTGAGGTATCTGTCCAGAAAGATAGTTTTCTAATAGATTTAAAACTTCCAGTGACGTGAGATCTGTCAATTGTATTGGAATTTCACCTATGAGCTTGTTTGAGGAGAGATCTAATCATTCGAGATTGGTTAATTTTCCCAACGATGGGGGCATACAACCTGTAAGATTATTGTGTGAAAAATTAAGCCCCTTAAGTGATTGAAGCTCTCCAATTGACTCTGAAATTTCTCCTTTGAAATTATTGTTGGAGAAATCAATGGTTGTGAATAGACTTTGGATTTTTACCAATTCAATTGAAAACCCTTTCATCTCCACTATCACAGAATCTTGATAATAATTATCACCCATATATTTCAATTCACCTTTGTTCACACTTGCATTCATCATGGCTTTTAAATATTTGAAAAGGTTTGTCGGCAAATGCCCATGGAACTCGTTGTTAGAGAGGTCTATGATTCGCAAATTTAGGAATGGGAATTTGGTCTTGGGGTTGCCTAAGGCACCATGAAAGTTATTTGATCGCAAGATAAGAACCTGCAACTCTGGAACAATTTCCAACCAACGAGGGAAGGTGCTATTAATCTTGTTGTTACCAAAATCTAGAACTTCCAACTTTCTACAATGGACCAATGATTGTGGTAATGACCCTTCCAATTGGTTGCCATTGAGTTTAAGACTTTTCAAGTAGCAGCCCCTTGCAAATGTTGAAGGGATAGTACCATGAAGATTGTTACTTTTCAAATCCAAATCTATGAGATGATTACTTAAGTTTCCCAAACATGGAGGAATCATGTTACTCAAGTGATTATAAGACAAATCAAGGTATTGGAGGGAACTGAGATTGCAAATCAAGAGAGGGATCTCTCCAGTTAAATTATTCCTTGAGACTGAAAAGAAATACAATGAATCCTTCCCCCCCTCCAAAAACCACTTCGGAATATTGCCTTTGATTTGGTTTTTGGAAAGGTCTAAGAGTCCTATATATTTTGCAGTTTGTAAAAAGTGTGGAAATTCAGTTATGTTGGAAGAAGACAATCGTAAATAGTTAATATTGGGCAAGATATTGGTGGCAAAGGTGAAGGAGCTTAGTGACAAGAGAGGATTATTTGACATTTCAAGATATTCAAGATTTTTGAGACTAAAGAATATTTTTGACTCCACATTGCCACTTAAATTATTGAAGGAAACATATAGTTGACGAAGGCTCACCAATTTAGAGATTGACAATGGAAGGGGGCCATGTAATTTGTTATTATCCAACCGAAGAACAACCAATGAGTTATGCCCAGTCAGTTGGTTATTGTCTAGATATAAGTACTGCAAAGATGGTAATACCCGCTCCATATTTGCTCTGGGTGGTTTTAGAAATCAGAAGGAAAGGAATGATATATCTTTAAGGAAGAGATAGGAAATGAGATGGCATAGATACATATATTTATAGTTATGACGAGAGACCATAACTACGATTATCAGGCACTTGTAGACAATTCAATTCCTAGTCTTAGCTTTATTTTATCGGTTGGGCCCATGACTTGGAAAATTAAGGTGTTGTGGGTCACTTTTTTTTTTTTTTTTTTGATGGAAATCTTGTGGGTCTCTATAGTATTAACCAGCCACAAGAATTTAATGACATTATTTTAATGAGCTAGCGTTGACTGTGGACTATATGTATAGAATTTAAGAGTAACTCTGTTAACTAGAGTACGCTGTGGATTATATAGCATAATTCTTTGATGCATATTCATTGATTAATAAAATCTAACTTTTCTTTGAAACAAAAAAAAAAAAAAAAAAAAAAAACAAAAACAAAAAACAAAAAAGAAAAAAGAAAAAAGAAAAAACTAACTTTGAAAGTCAAAAAATTGAAAAAAGAAAAAACTAACTTTGAAAGTCAAAAAATCAGGTAATCAGAGGGAGATTTATAAAAATCCCTTATAAATAAGTATCATAATAATCCTTTCTATTTTACATTTATATTAGCTGATATTGATACCTGTAGTGAATATATTATTATTATTATTATTTATGTTTTGTGATTGGCTATTTTGGAGGATCAGTACTTTATGGAAATGATGAACTGATGACTTTTATTCTAGACACTGCAAAATAAGAAAAAAGGCATTCTCCTAGGCCCTGGCATAATTGTTTAACTAAATTATTTTAAATTAGGCACATGCCAAAATCACAAGTAAAAAAAGGACCAATCAGCTGCACCGCAATGATTAGGAATTTATAATGATTATGGTTTTGAAATTCCTAATCATTGCCGTGCAGCTGAAGAAGGATGTTCTTGACCTCTTGGTTCCCCACATTTTTATTTTACTATGATTTAATTTGGCCTAGAAGGGGTTTCCAATCCATTACCTGAAATATAAGCACTTCTGAAAACATCCTTAAGGAATACTGTATTGATCTTAATTCCTGTAAGGTACACTCATGACCAACATTGTGAAATTGTGTTTTAAAATTCTTATTTTACAATTTAACTAAAATAATTTTTTTTAAAAAAATTAAAATTTCAGTTCATGTGGTAGAATGTGTAAGTAAGTATGTATTACAGAGAATATGACATTGTGATATCATTACTCAGTTCTAATTTGGTGTTATAAAATTTCAATTCATGCATACAATAGTGGAGCCAACATCATAATTGGTTTCTTTTTGGGAAAAATGTAAGGGGATTTAATTAATGACTGATTATTTTCAATTTGATTCAATTAAAAATGCTTTAAAATAAAAAGTATATATAAATATATATATATATATATTTGTGGGTCCGAGAGGTCTGCAATCCGGCCCAAACTCTATCTGGGCCTAGGGCCCGTGCCGAGGAGGTATCTTGCCGAAGACGAATGATCAGTGGCCGGGGTAGCAAGGGGAACGGCTGAGAACTTACCCTGTCCTCGGCATTCCAGAGCTTCAATGGGAAGACCAACACCATGGTGTAGGCAATCCCCAAACAGCCCCCTCAAGGGGATGTGAACGGAATGGGGCCCATAGGGAAGCAGGGTGTGAAATTGGACCAAGGAAAATGTGTCCCCTCTTCAGTAAATGCACCTGCCAATACTCAGAACTGATTAATGAGAAAAGACGTTTGGACGGTGTAAACTTCGATCCATGCAACTAATAGAAAGTTAGATGGGACGGTTGATGAGATGGATACAGAAATAAGCTCCTGCCTGACCTACAAGTGGAGGGTCAGGATCAGCCAAGACGGACTATATAATAAAAAGGAAGGTGCACCAACCAAGAGGCTGGGAAAAATGGCCAAAAACTAGAGCCTCCCAGCCCACCTCCATGAGAAAGACTCCAGGGGTGAAGGAAAACTTAACCTTGTATGAACACCACGAAAAACCCACCGCCTGTTGATCAAGGCCTAGCCTTCCAAACCCACGCTCTACAAATGATATTGTTAGGGCCTTTTCATGTGCGAACCCGACACTGTTACGGTCCGCCACGAATCGTGTCCTTACAATTGGCGCCGTCTGTGGGAAGGCTTGTGTGTTAGCATAGGCGGTAGGTCGAAATAGTTCCTTTTTTATTTCTAACAATTGGTTATAGAGTTTTAGCGTAAAGTTCCGTTAGGGGCTATGCTTCTTGATTAGGGGCTACGTTTGTCAGCGTTAATCGCGTGAATAATTCTAGGGGCTTGGCCGAGGAGCTAACTCCCATAAAACCAAGTTCCAGTACCAAAGAAAACTAGGTTTTGTACAGAACCAGGGCATTGCATGGTCCACAGACTCAAGCCTATGGGGAAACCAACTACTTGGATGAGGAAAACTAGGTTTTGGACAGAACCAGGGCATTGCATGGTCCACGGACTCAAGCCTATGGGGAAACCAACTACTTAGATGAGGAAAACTAAGTTTTGGACAGAACCAGGGCATTGCATGGTCCACGGACTCAAGCCTATGAGGAAACCAACTACTTGGATGAGGAAAACTAGGTTTTGGACAGAACCAGGGCATTGCATGGTCCACGGACTCAAGCCTATGGGGAAACCAACTACTTGGATGAGGAAAACTAGGTTTTGGACAGAACCAAGGCATTGCATGGTCCACGGACTCAAGCCTATGGAGAAACCAAATACTTGGATGAGGAAAACTAGGTTTTGGACAGAACCAAGGCATTGCATGGTCCACGGACTCAAGCCTATGGGGAAACCAACTACTTGGATGAGGAAAACTAGGTTTTGGACAGAACCAGGGCATTGCATGGTCCTCGGACTCAAGCCTATGGGGAAACCAACTACTTGGATGAGGAAAACTAGGTTTTGGACAGAACCAGGGCATTGCATGGTCCTCGGACTCAAGCCTATGGGGAAACCAACTACTTGGATGAGGAAAACTAGGTTTTGGACAGAACCAAGACATTGCATGGTCCACGGACTCAAGCCTATGGGGAAACCAACTACTTGGATGAGGAAAATTAGGCACTAAGCGAGACTTAGCTACTATGCGTGACGTCGAAAATGGTGCTTATATCTTCGTAAAACAAAGGTTAGAAATGAATCTAAGGCCTCTGTGGGTGTAAGTAAATTAGGGTTTGGGGAACATGATGATAAATGTATTGCATGCATAGCTATTTGTACATGTTAAAATGAATCAGCGCAGAGTTTATAAGCAAATAGTGCGCGTCAACGAGGGCGGCTAACGATGTAACCAGAAGGAAAAAGGAAAAACAAGATTTCATATATACATGTTCAAATGCTTGTAAACCATCAATAAATTAGGAAGTTTGTGAAAGGAAAAGAAACAAGTTAATCGTTCAAATAGAAACGAATACAAAAGCCCAACCAAGGCTTCTACTTTTCTGCTTTTTTGTCGGTCACATCTTGGGAGATAGGAACAGGATCAGCTTCGATGCCCGGAATGACGGTTCCTTCTGGGGAAGGCTGAACAGGGCCAGCACTGGTACTCTGAGGGACCACAGCAAGGGGAATGGCCTGTGGCGGCTGTGCAAGTGTGGCTGGCTCTTCTGTCATGGACACCTGAATGCCAACCTTGGGCTCAGTAACCTCTGTAGGTGCCCCAGGATCCGCATGCTGCGATATCACTATCACATCCTGAAATTTTCCCTCTTTGGGCGCCTTGCTAGAGGAACCACTGGCTTGTAAGTTTTCCGACGGGGTGACCTCTTCCTCGAGTTGATCATCCGTGGTCGCAGAGCTGGTGGAAGTGGTCTCGCGGATGGCCACCGGGTAGAATATGCTCTCCGCCTTCCACAAATCTGATGAAGCATCCACCCCAGCTCGCTTCAATGCTTCTTCCCAGACCTGGGAGCAATAAAACCTGCACACTCCAGGAATCTGCGCCTTAAGGGTGGCTTGGGTTTCAGCTACTCCCATGTTGTAACCATCGTCCTCGGCCGTATTCTTGGCAGCCTCTGCCTCATTCCTGGCAAACTCGGCCTCCTGCTTTGCCCTTACGGCTTCATCACGGGCATATTCTGCCACTCCTTTCTCATGCAGAGCCGCGGCCAGCTGCTTATTTAAATCCTCGATCAGATCTTTGGCTATTCGCAGCTGGTCCTCGGCTTCAATTGCGCGCTTGGTTTGGTCCTTAGCCTGTTTTTGGGCACTAGCAAGGCCCGCCGAGACGTCATCCCTCTCGCGGGTAGTCATTGTTAAGTCATCCTTGACTTTGGCAAGTTCCTTTTCAGAAGCTTCGAGAGTCTTTGAGGCCGTTATGCGCTTCTTGCGTTCGTTCTCGGCCGCCTTACTCCTGTCATGCACTTCTTCCTCCATCCTATAGGTTGCCTGGAGAGCCTGTCAAGAAAGATGAACGTGTAGTGAGTGACAAACCGATGACAAGAGTTAATAAAGTGTTAGGTTTCAAGAAATCTTACCATGCCCAAGTATCTCTTAGTACTGAGAAAAATCTCCTGCATCCTCATTCTCCTCAGCTCATCCATGTCATTAGGGAGTAACATGGTTCTCCCTAATGCATCCGCCACATAGCCACCCTCGCCGTCTCCAAGGTCCCTCAGAGAGGCCGTCTCTAGTAATGGACCCCCGTGAAGCATTGGGGCAGGAAGCCAGGCACTCGGTAGGGATTGGGAATCAATTCCTTTTCCCTTACCTTGAGAGGTTTGAACTGCGGGTCCTTTGCCCTTGCCTTGGGGTCCGATCTTCAGTTGTTTTGTGCGCGGAGTCTCATCTTTCTCTTTAGGAGGTTGGGATTTTTCCTCGTCCACAATGTCCTTGCCCTTGGGGCTCCTCTTTCTCTTGGAATCAGCACCTTCAGGTCGAGGAGACCGAGCTGGTTGGGAGGAGGTGGGAGGTTCGGGGCGGGTGGATTGTGGCTGGGACTTGGTGGAGGATGATCTGGTTTGAATTGTAAGGGGCCGAGGTGGTGGAGGAGGAGCATTGGGTTGTGGTGCCTCCTGGGTATCCTTCCCTGGTTGGTCCTCGAGGAGTTGGAGAAGGGGGGTTAAAGGTATTCTCTTGACTCCCATCTCGGCTTGAGAAGAAGTGCCTATTAACGACAATTCCGCCTCGGACAAGGCTGGGTCGCCTAGGTCACCAGGAGGGTCCTCGGATTGGTAGACTAAGTCAAAAACCCCGAACCCTTCCTCCGGTTGATCTGGCTCGCCTTCGTCCTCTGCTGCTTGATGAGACGAAGAGGGGCCCACCAGGGGGATGTTCTTGGGGACAGCTGGCTCCTGGGAGATTAAAAATCCCTTCTCTACTACGGTAATTTTTGGAAGCCAAGGACGGCGGGCACTGATCACGTGCTTTGCGTCCCCAAATGACTTCTGAACCGGAGGGTACCCTAGTATTTTGTGAGCTGCACGGACTTGGCCATCACTGTCATTCACAAAAACCGCCGCTTGTAAAACGGTCTCCAAGTCCGCCCGATTGACTAAATGAAAATGCCGTGTATAGGCGCGTTCATCTACAAAAGCAACAAACATATATGCATGGTTAGTTATCGAAAGACATTAGATTAGAATGGTTTAAAGGGTTATCCCTCTTCCATTCCTAGTACCCCACCTGGTTCTCCTTCTACTACGGGGCATGGATCGCCATCATGCCACTCCCCAGAGACGATAAGGAAATCCTTGTTCAGTCCCTTGTTGGAGTCAGGGAGGCACTGGATCAACCGAACCCTATCGTCCCTCGACCTCATGTAGTAGGTTTTTCCTTTCAATTTCTGGAGGTTATAGCACCAGTTTACATCATGGTGGGTCAGTCTTAAACCCATCTTCTCATTTAAAGCGTCCACGCAACCCAAAATCCTAAGAACGTTGCCGGCGCACTGGGTAGGGGCTAAACGGAAATGCCTGAGGTAACCCCTCGTCACTGGCCCCATAGGGATTCTCATACCTCCCTCTACAAAGGTGAGGACGGGAATTACAACCGCGCCCGTTCCCCTCTTAATGTGCCATTCCCCCATCTTACAGTGCTCCAGACTTACGTTGGGGGGAATCCTATAGTCAACGATGAACTTATTCATCGCCTCTGCAGTATCGACCAACTTCCTCAATCTCAATTTAGTCGCCTTTGTCATTTACTAAAACAAACCTAACCCGCGACGGAAAAGAAAGGGAGCCAAAGAGAAATAAACTCAGAAAAGAAAAAATGCGAGTTAATGGAGGTAGGGAACTTACATAAAAGGAGAATTACGCTTCGGATGGGCTATATGTGCTTGAGATAGACTTGAATTTGGGCGGAAGTTCAGATGAACCCAGGATACATGCACTAAAACTCTTAAGTACAGAACTGGAGAGACGGATCCATCTCCAAAAAAATCTTTTATACTTTCTAGGGTAAACTGCACGCCCTTTTCCCGCCCAAAGAGGCCAGGAGATCACCACCGTTCGATTTCCATCACACCGTTGAACGTGGGAAGCACCAAGCCGCCCGTATTTAATGAGGCCACGTTTCACCTTCCAACGGCTCTAGGAACGTGCCTTGGGCAGGTGAAAAACCTTGGGAATTGATAGATGACAAGGATTGATAGGCATTGGCAGATCCCTGATGTCATCAAAACCCTCCTATTCGTCCGAGGAGACGGATAGCAGGATTTTAAGGGGCTATTGTGGGTCCGAGAGGTCTGCAATCCGGCCCAAACTCTATCTGGGCCTAGGGCCCGTGCCGAGGAGGTATCTTGCCGAAGACGAATGATCAGTGGCCGGGGTAGCAAGGGGAACGGCTGAGAACTTACCCTGTCCTCGGCATTCCAGAGCTTCAATGGGAAGACCAACACCATGGTGTAGGCAATCCCCAAACAGCCCCCTCAAGGGGATGTGAACGGAATGGGGCCCATAGGGAAGCAGGGTGTGAAATTGGACCAAGGAAAATGCGTCCCCTCTTCAGTAAATGCACCTGCCAATACCCAGAACTGATTAATGAGAAAAGACGTTTGGACGGTGTAAACTTCGATCCATGCAACTAATAGAAAGTTAGACGGGACGGTTGATGGGATAGATACAGAAATAAGCTCCTGCCTGACCTACAAGTGGAGGGTCAGGATCAGCCAAGACGGACTATATAATAAAAAGGAAGGTGCACCAACCAAGAGGCTGGGAAAAATGGCCAAAAACCAGAGCCTCCCAGCCCACCTCCATGAGAAAGACTCCAGGGGTGAAGGAAAACTTAACCTTGTATGAACACCACGAAAAACCCACCACCTGTTGATCAAGGCCTAGCCTTCCAAACCCACGCTCTACAAATGATATTGTTAGGGCCTTTTCATGTGCGAACCCGTCACTGTTACGGTCCGCCACGAATCGTGTCCTTACAATATTAATAGTTAAAGTTGAGAGAAAATCCAATTAGATCTCAAATTGGAATTCAATTAAAGTCTAATTTTAGGCCATGTGTTTCTTCTAATTTAAGTTTTTAAATTTTTGTACCAAGTGAGTTAATTTAATGTAAAAATTGGATTTCGATTAGAGTTTAATTTTGCACCACATATCCCATCTAATCTATAAAAAATAAAAAAATAAAAAATTGTGCCAAGGAGTTAATATAGTGTAGAAAACGAGGAGTTTAATATAAATAAACCTAGGTAATATATATATATATATATATATATATAGCCAAATCTTAGAGAAAATTTAATTAGAATCAAAATTAGATTTTGCCTTTGTTAGCTTTTCATACAAATTAAATTATTTATATTTTTCCGTTTTTACGTAATAAACTATAATTAAGCTAAACGATCACATGCACCTATCCCCATTCAATTTAGGAGATATAGATATTATTGAACCAATTTATTCTTTTATTTTGTGTTGTATTTAGTAAAATTTCACAAACAATGATAGTGAATTTATATTGTATATGTAGTGTCCAATTGTGATTTTCAAAATTATGTACATAACAACAGTGTAATTAAAAACTTGGAGTAACAAATATCATTAAAATTGCAAGGAAAAATCATTTTAGTACGTCCAAATATCCTGGTCGAACTAATGTCCTATATATTTAATAACCCAAACTAACACCAATAGTACCACTACAATTCATTATTCATGTGCATAAGTACTGGTTACATACTAGTTAGAATAATAATAGATGATTATTATTTTTTCTTTCTTTCCTTTTGTAATGGAAACAAATTTAATAATTGTTTGGTTTTGTAGAGCTATAAACTTACATTCTTTTGTGAGTATCCAAAATATAGAACTCAGATTCAATTTTGAAGATATTTTCCATTCTTTTTGCTAAAGAAAATATATATACCAATAAAATTCTTGCGTATTCTAGTTGCATTCTCATCCCTTGTCAATGACACATTTCCGAAGCCTTTTTAGTGAGTTGAATTTAGATAAGCTATTAACAAAAATTGAATTTTTGTCACTTTCATTTTGCTTCATGCTAAATCACAAGAGCTACTTAGTACTCCATCTTTTATATCTAATCAAACTGAAATGCCAATTCTATAACCAGCAAATAATCTTTTTTTAGACCATAGCAAAATTGTTCAACGCTTGATGTATTAGGCATATGCTCGTTGCCTACTCCTTGCATCTCTAATGTGAGCAAGAATGCAAGGAGGGGACCAGGAAAATGCTCAAAATCTTTTTTTTTTTCTTTTCATTATGTAAAACTCATATTTCTTGTTATTTGGTGAGAGTGCAAATAATTTACTTTCATAATTACCCTTAAGGTGTTATTATTTGTTACATAATGGATAGACTTTTTTTAAAGACATTGAGCATTAGAAGCATTTTTTTGGTGTGACACTATTACAAGTCATTTTTTGTTGTTGAGGGAAACACCATTAGAAGCATTAGAAGACTTTAATCATGTTAGCGTTTCAAGTTTTGATAAGTCTTTGATCATTTTTTGGAACATTCAAAGACTTTGAAAATTCAAGTCTTGGATTTTTTTTTTGTTTTTTTGTTTTCAATTGATTCTCTATTTTTTATCTACTAAATATCTCTTGCTTCTTAGTTTCATTTTCTCTTTGCTTCCCAAACTCTCTTATTTCTCTTTTCATAACCCAGAACTCTTTTACCCTCAGTTTCCTGTTCATTGCTTTCGACTCAATTGTTCATCAACCTTGAAAACACACTGGTTTATAGAAAAGACTATAACTTCCCAAGTCTTGTGGCAATTCCAAGCAAAGACCACTTGGTGAAACACACAGTGGTTGAATGAAAGATATCTGCCATTAATTTGTATGGGAGAAAACAAAATACTAACTATTCTTACTAAAAGATTCAATGAACCTTGAAAACGTGTGGTTATTATTAGTAGACTTAGTGCGCGTTTGGCATGGTTTAAAAACCTAGTTTTTTTTTTTTTTTTTTTTTAATACTATTTAGCTTCTTTTTACTACTATTTGTGGGTCTTACTGCACTTTTTGATACTATTCATGAGTCCCACTGTACTCTTTTAGCTGCCTTTTAGTTTTGTCTACAGTATTTTTAGCAAAAAAAATCTCAATTTCAGCTATATAAGTTGTTGCTAAACGGGACATTACTGTTAACGTTTCACAAGTCTTTGGTCATTGTTTGGAACTCCCAAAGACTTTGGAAAGCTGAAGTCTTTAAATTTTGGACTATATAATAATTGCTTGGTAGAGCTGAAATTTGGACGCGTAGGCATATCAATTAGGTTTATCCTTATCCGGGTCCCTTTATTAACTATGCTGGTTGAATGAAAGATACCTGTCATCAATTTGTATGCTAGAAAACAAAATACAATTATTAATTCTTGTTCTTAGATCACTGTAAAAGTAGAAAATTTCTTAATTAGTGCAAGGTATTAGGCGCTCATTTCCTACAACTTGGGAATGCTTCAAGCAATAAAAGTTGAACATAAAGTGATAGCATCATCATTCATTAGGAGGGTACAATCTGTAGTATTTCCAATTTCATGTGTGCAGTGGTGGAGCCAACATTACACTTGGTTACAATTAGATTCAATAAAATAAAATAAAATTAAAAAAAGAAAAAGAAAGATAAAATAGAATAATAATCGATGAACATTTTTATTCTCTCTCTCTCTCTCTCTCTTTTTTTTTTTTTTTTTTGTTATGAAATAAATGCATAACGGTTTGGTTTAATATGGTTGTAAAGTAACTTACCTCTTTTTGAGATTATCACGTTGCTTTCTTTTTATTTCTTTTCTAATTTTTCATGTAAAACTCATATTTCTTGTTAGTCAATTTTTGAAAACGTGTGACACTGTTACAATTCATTTTTTGTTGTTGAGGGAAACACCATTAGAAGCATTAGAAGACTTTAATCATGTTAGCGTTTCAAGTTTTGATAAGTCTTTGATCATTTTTTGGAACATTCAAAGACTTTGAAAATTCAAGTCTTGGATTTTTTTTTTGTTTTTTTGTTTTTTTGTTTTCAATTGATTCTCTATTTTTTATCAGTCAAATTGTTGTTGTTGGGAATGACATTGATTCAGTTCACTTGACATCTTTACTGAAAAAGAAAGTTGGATCTGATGAATTAATGACTTTCTCACCAATCAGTTATGAGAGGGAAAAACAACAAGAGCCCAAACACAACAGAATACAATCAATGGTTTGGCCAGCTTATCAAGCTAGTGTGCCATATTATTACACTGACATCTTAGATAAAAACCAAGATTCTTGTACTGTTATGTGACCACATATATGAATTTTGTCAATGGCTAAAACAGAAGTAGACTTTCTTAGATTCTGTAACATAGATTCTACATACAATTCATGCCATTGAATTTAATTAAAAAATCACAAGTAGAGCACTATGTGTAAGAAGTGTGGAATGACTTTCTATGGTCTATCTCTTTAATAGAAGAGAAAATTTTCATAAAAAAAATTGTAATTGACTAAGAAATCATATTCATGTAATCTAATAAGAAATAAGGATCTAGTTCAAGGCATATGGTTTATTGTTGAAATACATTTCTTCGGTATTATTTGCGAAAGCTCTCTAAACTGAGCAATGGCTAGAAAATGGAATTCTGAACCTCCTAGTAGACCTCAAAAACATCTAATAAAGTGAGGAAAAGGAGATCTGAATATCATCAAATCCCACTATTTTGTAACTTTGTTCAACCGTAGGGGCAGTAGACAATAACTGTTAAGACAGTGAATTCAAGATGGAGAAACCTCACCCTTGCCTTAGGGTATATAGCGATTTATTTTCATTATGTAATAATAACACTACATTGTTTTATCCCCAATGTTCATAATAACATGAATTTCTAAACTCAAAATAATGTACGTTGGAAAATTTACTCAAAATACGCAATACTGTACATTGGAAAATGTACTCAAAATAATGTACATTGTTTTCTATAAATAATAAAAACCATGCTTTTACTAGTCTTGGCCACGTCTCAGCCATTAGTCTGCTAGCCATGTATACACTGTCAGCAAACCAGTCTGATCCCCAGTAAAAAAGAGGCCCCCAGGACCTATTTGAAGAGTCTGGACTTCTTGTTTTGCAAATAATCTGCCCCTGTCAGTGAATCTAAAACAATAATCACTAATATTAGTCAAATCCAAGAGGGAAAAGAAGAAAGATTTTTCACAAAGGGAAAATTGTACTCACGTTGGCAGTTCATAGAGGTGGACAGATTTATCGCTACAAGAGCAATACAAGATTGGTTTAACATCGAGATCAGTCATCCCAGAAAGTGCAAGGATGCCCTGTACCATGAAAAATCATGCCATCCAATTAGTTGACACTTTTGAAAAATTAAGGCTACAGCATCAACAACATGGCATTGCAACAAAATAATACACCTATTGAGTTTCTGCTCAACGACTGTAGCACAACTCAATTACTTAAGAAGGGAAGCAAATAAGAAAGTAAATGAAACTAATTGTGGTTCAATAACTTACAGGTTCTTCACTGTGAGTATAGATTACTTCCAAGCTGCCCTCCTTAGTAGAAGCCCAAACTTTTATCGTGCAATCCAATGAACCAGAGAACAAATACTTATCCCAGCACGAGAGACTTCACAACATCATCATGCCCATTCAATGTCATAATACACTGCCAATTTCATGATCCCAAACCTGAAACAAAATATAAGAACAGAAATGAATTATTATTATTTTTCTAACAAATCAAAACAAAATATATGGTCCTTGCGCACGTATAAAGAAAATGACAACTACCCAAAAAAAAAAAAAAAAGAAAAAGAAAAAGAAAAAAAGAAGAAGAAGGGATAGTTAATAGATTCAAATCATATCAGTACCACATAAGATATATACTGCTCAGTTTTACAGAGTGGAACTTAACCAATTTAACGTAAATAATTTAGTCACTAAAACAAGGATATGTTATTGTTGCCTGCAAAATACATGAGGGGGAGTACATCATTTGGTTCGATGCAAGATTTGAAAAGGGGAAATTTCAAACAAGAACAATACAGAATCACTAAAACAAAAGGTCAGCACCAGGTCTCAATGAGATACTATCCAACCACAGTCCTTCCAGTATAGATGAAGCAAGTAATGAGAAGAAAGAACGAACGATCTTAAATAATCAAGCTCTCTTCAAATACTAACTACTCACAACATAAAAGATACAACAGCAGGGGGGAAAAAAATTCTTCAAGAGAAAAACTAACCCTTATTGTGTGGTCCTTGGAACCTGAGTATAGCCTGTTGGCTCCTCCAACAACTAAAGATGTTATACCATGCGTGTGGCCTTTTAAGGGTTGCGGCAAGTTGAAATGTAATGTTAGTTTCATAAGTGCCTTTCCATGCCAAAATAACACCATCCTGCAATCAAAAGTAATACTAAATTAATTTTGGACCAACTTTAATTAGAATATAAGTGATGTACACACAAGAAACACTCAACACCAAAATCTAGTGAGACCTCGAGCATTAACATTGGTCACTCCCCACCACTCCCCTTTTAATAAGTAAAAGCAAACGGCTTTGACAGTAGAGTCTTAGCCCCCAGTTTAAACTGGGAAACTCTAGTGGGTGAGACAAGCATGACAACCAACTGACCAACCCCAAGCATCTGCTATGGATATGACTCACAATATCAAAGTACATTAAATATAAAGAGATAAGTTCTTGCTCAAACAACTAAAAAAAAATTCTGAAAAGGGAAACACCCTGAACTTAACATTACCCAAATTTAATCAAATAGAAAGAATAAAAGCTAGTAAGAGAACACAAGAATTCTAAACTATCAGTAAAGTGGCTTACCTCTACCCCAGCAAAAAGCAAATCATTAATAGATTCCAATGCATTGACTTGCCCAACAGGTCCATTGAGACAGTATTCAGCACATGATTCAGTATTCCACACCTGCAGCATCATCAACACGCCAAATCGAGGTCACATCATGAACTGACCAAACCCAAAAAAAACATCAATGTGGCAACAAAAAAATTGGATTAAACATTACTCAGTTTTAAGCTCACCTTCACAACATTTGGCATGTCAACAAAGAGCCATGGGCCTTCACTACAAACAGATCCAACTTTGCCACCAAGGTTAATCACATTAGCACATTGACCAGCACGGCAGTCCCAAAGCCGAATTGTTCCGTCACTGCTACCTGAACAGAGCTTGTTGCATCTTAGAGGAAGTGCAATTCCATTGACTGCCTATTATCAAAAAACTCATAAATATGGTTTTTAAAAAACAACTTGCTCTATCTAGAATTAAATTCATGGTAGGCCCCATCATTCATATGAGAGGAGAGGGCATTACTAAAGGAGTATTGAATAACTTTCCATCATTTAGATAGTTATATAATGACAAAGTCTAAATGAGTTCCAGCACAATTCAAAAATAAATGGGGGATTGTTTGAGTGAGACTTGTTCAACTCCAAAGAAATCCTGAGATGAATTAGGTCTAGTCCTATATTTGGACCATGTTATGATAAGAGAATGCTCACTTTGGTCAAAGTAAGAGCCCATCATAATTTAAAGCATGTCTTAAATTACGATGTGTTTTGATGGCTTCTTGATATGAATTTCATGTAAACAACTAGAATCATGTGCATTCAGGTCAATATGATGCAAACAAAACTTTTTGAGTGAAGTTGAGATGCTGAATCAACATTTTGAAAATGAAACTATAAATATCCCAGATAAAGCAACAAATCAAAGATTCTAGGATACTACCATCATAATTACTTCAAGTCCAGCCCAAGTTTTATACTTGAGTATGCCAATGCCATTTTACAAGAAAACTAACTGGCAGTATATGACTAACAGATATCATTTATATCCTTGGAAAATCATCTTTGTATGGTGCAGGGTAAATCCCTCTCACTAAGGATGCTGCTTACAAGTTACAGAAGGCCTATGGATGCTGCTTTCAAGTTACACAAGGCATGAAGAAGATCAGCAACCCTGTCAGCGTCATTGGCAGAAATATTATCAATTCCAGTTCAACTCGTGGAAAATCAACCAACTTTCAGTTTCAATTTGGTATTTTACCCACCTAGACTCAAATCTTACACAAACATTATTTTTTGGTAAGTAAAAATTTTACATTCCATACATAGAAAAGAATTTTCGAATGCTAAACATGGATCCAGTCAAAGGCTAATGACTGCATATATATTATAGAATATATTAAATGCATCAATAGGAAGTCCCCTACCATCTACATCATTT
This sequence comes from Quercus alba, assembly GCA_036321655.1. NCBI lineage: Eukaryota > Viridiplantae > Streptophyta > Magnoliopsida > Fagales > Fagaceae > Quercus > Quercus alba. Next base: position 63,392,340 of record CM070301.1, read on the forward strand.
CTATTTTTCCAATTTTTTAGTTATCTAAAGTCAAACAATCTCTTAAGTAGAAGAATAAGATTTAATTATACTTTAAGCTATAACCTTAATTTACAAAGAGGCATTTACATAATTTCCCTAATTCCACATGACAGTGACTCAAGTTGCTTAATTGCACATTCCCTAAAGCACACAAGTTGAAAGTTGAAAAACTAAGCAAATTCTCAAAAATGAAACAATTTTTTTTTGTGATAAAAACAATGAAGCAATTAAAATGTTACAGAGAATCATTTGAGCATAACTGAAAAGTAGTGCCGCGAAAACAAATTACATGGAAAAAAAAAAGAGTTCACCACACCTTCAGTAAACGCAGATCTTTCTAAATCTCTGGGGTTTCTAAATCTCTGGGGTGATGGTTTGTGCAGGCAAGTCAAACCTATGTACATTTTACCAAAAAAAGAATGTAATCATTATTAGCAAGAGGAAAAAAAAAAAAAAAAATCTTATCAGTTGAGACCCAAAATAAACTAAATTCCTCCACCCTTTTACACCTAAGACTGTTTGAAGAGAGAGTTAGTGATTAACTTGAAAACGAAAGCATTAAAGTTTATAAAATTCAAAGCTTTCCTCTCTTTCCTCTTCTCAGCAACCAATCAAACATAAGAAAATATAATGAAAAGCTAAAATGGAGTTAGACACAGACATACCAGCCTTTCCCAGCAATATCTTTGAGCTGCTTCAACTAATGTCTACATTCTATGCCATACCAACTAAAACATAGACATACCAACCAAAAGCATCAACTAATGTCTATAGACTCTACACTCTATATCATTGCCTTTATATATAGACTCGATAATTAGCACAGACAAGAAATTTAGAAGTCACAGCATCTACAATCAAACATAGAACATATGAAAAACTAATATGAAAGAACAGAGATCTCAAGAGTTCATTATGGCCAGACTGACACTTAGAAACTAACCAAGGCCAAGGAGCAGTTTCGTCGGACCAGACCTTGAGATCTAGTCAAAACATTAAGACCTGACATCTTCAACTGTTCAACATCACCTGAGCAAAGTCCATTCAAAAGATTAATCAGTCATTTGAAGCATAAGCCCTTACCAATCTTGAGGACTCCTCATTAGCCATCAATTGCTGATTGGAAAAAAGGAGTCCTCTCCCCCTTAAAAAGCTCTGATAGTAGTGAGTGCCAAAACCTGTCCCAGACGATATTGAAGATGACAATGCCTGCAAATATGACATCCCCCACTGCAGATTCACTAATTTCCAATGAAGCCATGGATGAAGAAGAAGGCTGAGTGGCGGTCCTATTAGTATCTTGGCACCTCATTCTTATCTCAACAAGGAAAGCAGGAGTTATAGTTGGGTCTGGCTGCCCTGTCCCCTTGAAGTTAGAGAGGTGTTTCTGTATGAATTCATAGCCAATCTTTCCAGTTTTCTGTGCACCCTCAGATGATCAAAGAGGCCAAGACACCTAAGATTAGGTGTCTGTTGAAATATGAAAGAATGCTGTCTAGCTTGTGATGTCATGTATAGTAGTTTACATCAGAGGACTCCAATAAAAAGAGTTATCAATATAGAGTTGTTCTTGATTGTCAGTTTAACAGAAATTAGAATAAGAAAAGTATTTCGTTTTATTTATTTTTGAATTTTTTGACATTTTAGACTTGAAAAACCATAACTAAAAAGTGTCTGAAACAACTAGTTGGTCAGTTTTGGTTTCCCTTGCTTCAAACCCATAAAAGAAGTAAATACATTTATATTGAGACAAATTGAATGTTTTACTCTCTCTGATTGCTACAAAACAAGAAAATATTGTAAAATGCAAATTTAAAATGTTACCTTTGTGTTCCCATATAATTTCCAAAGTATATGAATCTTTTTTTCACACTATTACTAATTTAAAAAAATTAAATCCCTCTAGGACCCAATGATATGATGTGGCTATCATACAACACAATAGTTTACAAGCATGTTCCAGCTAAATTCCTAAGAAGAAAAAGAAATGGGAAATCAAGGAAAAAACAAATATGCAACAAACCTTTTGTCTTTGTTTCACATCAAACATCCAGCTGCTGCACACGCAATGAAAGGTGGCCAACTAACTGCATTTGGGCCCAAGCACATCATCAAACTTCCCAAGAGCTGTTCTTTACTATCAGTTTATCAGAATTTGGAATAAGAAAAGTATTTCTCTTTTCTTTCTTTCTTTTTCTTCTTCTTTTCCTTCTTTTTTTTTTTTTTTTTTTTTTTGAATTTTTTGAAGTTTTCGACCTAAAAAACCATAATCAAAAAGTGCTTGAAACAATTAGTTGGCTAATTAAAGGTGACTAACAATCTGTGGAAAACAAAACAGAAAAAATCACTGGGAACATATTCTCAATTCATTAACTTTCTAATCTTTCCCCACAAGTAATATTTACTTTATAGACTCCTCTCGACATAAAAAAATGTAAAGAAGTACCAACTCTTTTAAAGTCTATTTCCTACATTTTACCCAAGTTTCATTCAAGAATCATTGTCCACAAACAATCATTAAATCCTAAACCTTAAAGTGTTGCTAAAGGACTCTGGATATTAACAAAAATATCTTTAAAGAGAGAGAGAATAGGAAGATTAAGGATCAAGAACAGACCAGCATAATGCCATCTCTTGTGGCAATAAAAACAATATCAGCACATGAAACTACCCCTGGACAAGCCTTTTCAAGCTCCTCCTTGATGAAATCAATTTTATTGAAAACCCTCAAGGTCTGAAATGGTTTTTATTAAAATTGCTGTCATCAAAAAGGACCGAATTAGTACCTAAAAAAATCCCACAAAAAATTAAGACCAACAAATTAGTACCTAAAAATAAATGGCAAGAAATTAGACACCAAAAATAAGAACATACAATTTTTTATCATCATCTGGTCATGGAATGTCAGCCAGTGATCTAAATTATGAATGAATGCTGTCCCTCCCTCCTATTGATCTAAATTATGAGTGAATGCTGTCCCTCCATCCTATTAGAGAGATAGAAAGGGCCACCAGCCTGTACATAAGAGCACTCCAACAAAAAGAATTATTAAGAGCTGTTCTTTATTGTTAGTTTAACTGAATTTGGAATAAGAAAAGTATTTCATTTTTTTTGAATTTTTTGAAATTTTAGACCTGAAAAACCATAACCAAAAATTTCCTGAAACAGCTAGTAAAGGTGTATGTAACAATTTGTGGAAACCAATATAGCAAAAATCACTAGGAACATATATTCAATTTATTAAGTTTCTAAGCTTTCCCCACAATTAATATGTAACTTTAGAATCTTATCTAGTTGAAAATATAGAGGACATTAGTCTACTCCTCCAAGCATCCTAGGTAGCACTAGGGTAATTGACACCGCTCTTCAATAAATAAATAAATAATTACTCTTCATGCAATCCAACCAACAAGATCTTTAATCTGTAAAAGGAAGGTAATATTACAAGGATGTAATAATAATAATAAATGAAATACGTAATAGAATATAACCCGATTATTTGAAGCTACAACTAAGCAGTGAAATTGCCCCTTTTAAAAAAAAAAAAATACCCAGACCACAAGATGTAGTTAGAATTGCAATGGAGTAGAGAAATTTCTTCTCACACTGGAGCATAAAGCAGGGTCATTAAATGAATTCTGACATAAATAAAGCATTAAAATGTGGTGGTTACATAGTAGTAGCCTATATATTCTCTGGTATGGCTATACCTTAAACATAAAAGTTTTTTTTTATTTTTTTTTTTAAGGAAGCAAAGAAGTTTATGCACCCAGTAACACTAGTAATAAGCCTCACATTAACACAAGTACAACCATTCCAAACTTGCATAAAGGAAATTAAAAAAGAAGAATCTTCTTACCAATATAAAGACAGTTTAAAGGAAGCAAAAAATTTGTGAAAATGATATTTTCAAATATATTAGTATATAAAAATATACCTAGTATTTGTATCCACTAAATTCTTCTAGGATCTTTGTAACTTGTTATGTCTTCCTCCATAAACAATATTCACTAGCCATTTCGGTTTTCCACTTGAGAACACAAGATAACCCAAACCCAATCCAAACATGAATCCACAGCCATACCCCAACAATACAACTTTCCAATGAAACCCATTTTCAAATTCGAAATCATCTTCTTGAATGGTTGATGATGGTGATGGTTGTTGTCCCTCATCATTGCCACAAGCTTTTGTCATTGGAAATCCACATAACCCACGGTTCCCATAGTAAGAATCATTCATAAAGGTATTGAACTGTTTACCTTGGGGTATATGTCCAAAAAGATAATTGTCTGATAGGTTTAAAAATGCTAGCATTGTGAGATCTACCAATTGTATAGGAATTTCACCTGTGAGCTTGTTTGAGGAGAGATCTAACCATTCAAGATTGGTTAAATTTCCCAACGATTGAGGCATACAACCTGTAAGATTATTGTGTGACAAATTAAGCCCCTTCAATGATCGAAGCTCTCCAATTACCTTTGGAATTTCTCCTTTGAAATTATTGTTGGAGAAATCAATGGTTGTGAATAGACTTTGGATTTTTACCAAATCAAAGAAAAACCCTTTCATCACCACTGTCACAGAATCTTGATAATAATTATCACCCATATATTTCAATTCACCTTTGTCTGCACTCACATTCATCATGGCTTTTAAATACTTGAAAAGGTTTGTCGGCAAATGCCCATGGAACTCATTGTGAGCGAGGTCTATGATTCGCAAATTAGGGAATGGGAATTTGTACTTGGGATTGCCTATAGCACCATGAAAGTTGTTTGACCGCAAGATAAGAACCCGCAAGTTTGGAAGATTTTCCAACCAAAGAGGAAAGGTTCCATTAATCTTGTTGTTACCAAAATCTAGAACTTCCAACTTTCTACAATGGACCAATGATTGTGGCAATGAACCTTCCAATTGGTTGCCATTGAGTTTAAGACTTCTCAAGTAACAACCCTTTGCAAATGTTGAAGGGATAGTACCATGAAGATTGTTACTTCTCAAATCCAAATCTATGAGATGATTACGTAAGTTTCCCAAACATGGAGGAATCATGTTACTCAAGTGATTATAAGACAAATCAAGGTATTGGAGGGAACTGAGATTGCAAATCAAGAGAGGGATCTCTCCAGTTAAATTATTCCTTGAGACTGAAAAGAAATACAATGAATCCTTCCCCCGCTCCAAAAACCACTTTGGAATATTGCCTTTGATTTGGTTTTTGGAAAGGTCTAAGAGTCCTATATGTTTTGCAGTTTGTAAAAAGTGTGGAAATTCAGTTATGTTGGAAGAAGACAATCGTAAATAGTAAATGTTGGGCAAGATATTGGTGGCAAAGGTGAAGGAGCTTAGTGACAAGAGAGGATTATTTGACATTTCAAGAGATTCAAGATTTTTGAGCCTAAAGAATATTTTTGACTCCACATTGCCACTTAAATTATTGAAGGAAACATATAGTAGACGAAGGCTCACCAATTTAGAGATTGACAATGGAAGGGGACCACGTAATTTGTTATTATCCAACCGAAGACCAACCAATGAGTTATGCAGGAATTCACCAATATGCCCAGTCAGTTGGTTATTGTCTAGATATAAGTACTGCAAAGATGGTATGTCATACAACCAAGATGGTATAGTGCCGTTCAATAAGTTATCAGATAACAAGAGAAATACCAATTTGGAAGGAATTTGAATAGTTGACTGACTATTGGAAGAACTGTTTGAAGAAGAAACTTGTGTCCAGTTCGTTGAAAAATCTGGAACTTGGCCTATGAAATTGTTGCCTGCGAGACCTAAGTCAGTAAGTCCTGCATTGTTTAGGAGGTACCATGGACACTGACCACCAAAGTTATTATATGAGAGGTCCAAAGAAGTTATTTGTGTGAGGTTTGAAAGAAATGTTGGATTCGATGAATCTATGAAATTGCATCTGCTGAGGTACAATTCTTTTAAGGACTTGAGATTGCTGATTGAATTAGGTAAGTCGATTGTGAATTCGGTACTGGAGAGATACAAGGACTTGAGAGGAGTACTCCAGTTATACGTTGGAAGGGAACCGGTGAGATTGTAGTTGTAACGTACATCAAGCAGCTGGAGGTTTGGGAGGTGGAATATATTATCTGGGAATCTCCCTTTCAATCCACAATAAAAAAGACTAAGAGATGTTAAAGAGGAAGACAAATTCATGAAAGAATTAGGTGAAACTGAAAACATGTTAACATCATCCAAAACAAGTTCAGTTAGATGGGTTAGGTTTTGAACAAGCCTTTTCAAACTAGGCGTTTCTATTCTCATGTCATAATTATAAGAGAGATCAAGTGAAACCAGTTTGGATAAGTGGGAGATTTCGGAAGGGACATTACCAGCAACGGAGGACTCAGTGAGGTTGAGATGCGTCATGTTCGCAAAGCCACCAAACTTAGATGAAATTGCGGAGCTATTGAAATAGTTGTAAGCGAGGTTGAGCCGCTGGAGATGGCGAAGAGAGAAAAGGGTGGAATTGGGATGGATGGGACCTTCAAGCCGACTGCAACTGAGGTCGAGACCAATGACATGACCTGTCATCATATCACAGGTGACCCCATCCCACCCACAACAATCTGTACCCATTTTCCAATTCTTCCTCGGATCACAAAAACTATAAGAAACACCGACAGAGAAAGAGTTTCTGAAATGGAGCAAAGCAGAGGATTGGTGTGAATGGCAAAGAGGCGTTGATGAATTAAAAGAGAGAGAAGAGGAACAATTATTAGGTTGAGAAAGCAAGAGGAAGCAAATGAGTAAGAGTAATACCCGCTCCATATTTGCTCTGCTCTGGCTGGTTTTAGAAATCAGAAGGAAAGGAATGATATATCTTTTAGGAAGAGATGGGAAATGAGATGGCATAGATACATATATTTATAGTTATGACGAGAGACCATAACTACTATTATCAGGCACATGTAGACAATTCAATCCCTAGTCTTAGCTTTATTTTATCGGTTGGGCCCATGACTTGGAAAATTAAGGTGTTGTGGGTCACTTTTTTTTTTTTTTTAATGGAAATCTTGTGGGTCTCTTTAGTATTAACCAGCGTGCAGTCGTTCTGGAAATCTTATTTTAATGAACTTTTAATAACATTATTTTAATGAGCTAGCGTTGAATGTGGACTATATGTATAGAATTTAAGAGTAACTCTGTTAACTAGAGTACGCTGTGGATTATATAGCATAATTCTTTGATGCATATTCATTGATTAATAAAAACTAACTTTTCTTTGAAAAAAAAGAAAAAGAAAAAACTAACTTTGAAAGTCAAAAAATCAGGTAATCAGAGGGAGATTTATAAAAATCCCTTATAAATAAGTATCATAATAATCCTTTCTACTTTACATTTATATTAGCTGATATTGATACCTGTAGTGAATATATTATTATTATTATTATTTATGTTTTGTGATTGGCTATTTTGGAGGATCAGTACTTTATGGAAATGATGAACTGATGACTTCTATTCTAGACACTGCAAAATAAGAAAAAAGGCATTCTCCTACGCCCTGGCATAATTGTTTAACTAAGTTATTTTAGTTTAGGCACATGCCAAAATCAAAAGTAAAAAAAGGACCAATCAGCTGCACCGCAATGATTAGGAATTTATAATGATTATGGTTTTGAAATTCCTAATCATTGTGGTGCAGCTGACGAAGGATGTTCTTCACCTCTTGGTTTCCCACATTTTTATTTTACTATGATTTAATTTGGCCTAGAAGGGGTTTCCAATCCATTGCCTGAAATATAAGCACTTCTGAAAACATCCTTAAGGAATACTGTATTGATCTTAATTCCTGTAAGGTACACTCATGACCAACATTGTGAAATTGTGTTTTAAAATTCTTATTTAACAATTTAACTAAAATATTTTTTTTTTAAATTAAAATTTCAGTTCATGTGGTAGAATGTGTAAGGTAAGTATGTATTACGGAGAATATGACATTGTGAAATCATTACTCAGTTCTAATTTGGTGTAATAAAATTTCAATTCATGCATACAATAGTGGAGCCAACATCATAATTGGTTTCTTTTTGGGAAAAATGTAAGGGGATTTAATTAATGACTGATTATTTTCAATTTGATTCAATTAAAATACTTCAAAATAAATAAATAAATATATATATATATATATATTAATAGTTAAAGTTGAGAAAAAATCCAATTAGATCTCAAATTGGAATTCAATTAAAGTCTAATTTTACGCCATGTGTTTCTTCTAATTTAAGTTTTTAAATTTTTGTACTAAGTGAGTTAATTTAATGTAAAAATTGGATTTCGATTAGAGTTTAATTTTGCACCAATATCCCATCTCATCTATAAAAAATAAATAAAAAATAAAAAATTGTGCCAAGGAGTTTAATATAAATAAACCCGGGTAATATATATATATAGCCAAATCTTAGAGAAAATTTAATTAGAATCAAAATTAGATTTTGCCTTTGTTAGCTTTTCATACAAATTAAATTATTTATATTTTTCTGTTTTTACGTAACAAACTATAATTGAACTAAACGATCACATGCATCTATCTCCATTCAATTTAGGAGATATAGATATTATTGAACCAATTTATTCTTTTATTTTGTGTTGTATTTAGTAAAATTTCACAAACAATGATAGTGAATTGATATTGTATATGTAGTGTCCAATTGTGATTTTCAAAATTATATACATAACTGATAGTTCCTTGGATATCAGTAGGTTGATAAGTCTCGAATGCTAATGATCTTTGGGCTGTATCCTGTAAACAAGAACACTGAATCAGAGGAGACCGGTATGGACCGGCCAAAAGTCCCCCGATGGTGAAGTTAGTGAACTTGGAATTCTCTGTAAGAAGGGAGTAATTTCTTAAATAAAAATGTTTGAATGCCTTACCCCTCATCGAAGAATCCTTATATAATATGTGTGGAATGGTTATCTGTTTAATAACCGATCCTAATGTCGAGGAGTCCGGAGAATTGGGGGTAACTTCCATAACCGCTATGGAAGTTACCTCAGTTGGACAACTCATTCCATAGTAGTTAATGTAGAATTTGGCACTTAGTAGTTTAATCCAGTGAACTTGTCCATCTTTCATTAAGGACGGACGAGACTATCTAGGACGGCTTGTCCTGTCCAAATGATTAAGGATGGATAAGATTCCCATGGGATCTCGTCCATCCAAAGACGGACAAGGTTAGCAAGGACGCTTGGGATGATCACTTCGCCTGTCTGGTTCGCCCTAGCTTGTCTTTCGTTGGACAAGCCATATGAACGAGTTCAGGAGTTGATGTTTTTTGTGACACCATCAATAACAACAGTGTACTTAAAAACTTGGAGTAACCAATATCATTAAAATTGCAAGGAAAAATCATTTTAGTACGTCCAAATATCCTGGTCAAACTAATGTCCTATATATTTAATAACCCAAACTAACACCAATAGTACCACTACAATTCATCATTCATGTGCATAAGTACGGGTTACATACTAGTTAGAATAATAATAGATGATTATTATTTTTTCTTTCTTTCCTTTTGTAATGGAAACAAATTTCATAATTGTTTGGTTTAGTAGAGCTATAAACTTACATTCTTTTGTGAGTATCCAAAAAACAAAACTCAGATTCAATTTTGAAGATATTTTCCATTCTTTTTGCTAAAGAAAATATATATACCAATAAAATTCTTGTGTATTCTAGTTGCATTCTCATCCCTTGTCAATGACACATTTCCGAAGCCTTTTTAGTGAGTTGAATTTAGATAAGCTATTAACAAAAATTGAATTGTTGTCACTTTTATTTTGCTTCATGCTAAATCACAAGAGCTACTTAGTACTCCATCTTTTATATCTAATTAGACTGAAATGCCAATTCTATAACCAGCATATAATCTTTTTTAGACCATAGCAAAATTGTTCAATACTTGATGTATTAGGCATATGCCCGTTGCCTACTCCTTGCATCTTTAATGTGAGCAAGAATGCAAGGAGGGGACTTTGAAAATGCTCAAAATCTTTTTTTTTTTTTTTCGTTATATAAAACTCATATTTCTTGTTATTTGGTGAGAGTGCAAATAATTTACTTTCATATTTACCCTTAAGGTATTATTATTTGTTACATAATGGACGGACTTTTTCAAAGACATTGAGCGTTAGAAGCATTTTTTTGGTGTGACACTATTACAAGTCATTTTTTGTTGTTGAGGGAAACACCATTAGAAGCATTAGAAGACTTTAATCATGTTAGTGTTTCAAGTTTTGATAAGTCTTTGATCATTTTTTGGAACATTCAAAGACTTTGAAAATTCAAGTCTTGGATTTTGTTTTTTTGTTTTTTTGTTTTCAATTGATTCTCTATTTTTTATCTATTAAATATCTCTTGCTTCTTAGTTTCATTTTCTCTTTGCTTCCCAAACTCTCTTATTTCTCTTTTCATAACCTAGAACTCTTTTACCCTCAGTTTCCTATTTGTTGCTTTCGCCTTAATTATTCATCAACCTTGAAAACACACTGGTTAATAGAAAAGACTATAACTTCCCAAGTCTTGTGGCAGTTCCAAGCAAAGACCACTTGGTGAAACACACGGTGGTTGAATGAAAGATATCTGCCATTAATTTGTATGTGAGAAAACAAAATACTAACTATTCTTACTAAAAGATTCAATGAACCTTGAAAACGTGTGGTTTAGATTAGTAGACATAGTGTGCATTTGGCATGGTTTAAAAACCCAGTTTTTTTTTACTATTTAGCTTCTATTTACTACTATTTATGGGTCTCACTGCATTTTATGATACTATTCATAAGTCCCACTGTACTCTTTTAGCTGCCTTTTAGTTTTGTCTACAGTATTTTCAGCAAAAAAAATCTCAATTTCAGCTATATAAGTTGTTGCTAAACAGGACATTACTGTTAACGTTTCACAAGTCTTTGGTCATTGTTTGGAACTCCCAAAGACTTTGGAAAGCTGAAGTCTTTAAATTTCGGACTATATAATAATTGCTTGGTAGAGTTGAAATCTGGACGCGTAGGCATAGCAATTAGGCTTATCCTTATCTGGGTCCCTTTATTAACTATGCTGGTTGAATGAAAGATACCTGTCATCAATTTGTATGCTAGAAAACAAAATACAATTATTAATTCTTTTTCTTAGATCACTGTAAAAGTAGAAAATTTCTTAATTAGTGTAAGGTATTAGGCGCTCATTTCCTACAACTTGGGAATGCTTCAAGCAATAAAAGTTGAACATAAAGTGATAGCATCATCATTCATCAGGAGGGTACAATTTGTAGTATTTCCAATTTCATGTGTGCAGTGGTGGAGCCAACATTACACTTGGTTACAATTAGATTCAATAAAATAAAATTAAAAAAAGAAAAAGAAAGATAAAATAGAATAATAATCGATGAACATTTTTATTCTCTCTCTCTCTCTCTTTTTTTTTTCTTCGTTATGAAATAAATGCAAAACGGTTTGGTTTAATATGGCTGTAAAGTAACTTACCTCTTTTTGAGATTATCACATTGCTTTCTTTTTATTTCTTTTCTAATTTTTCCTGTAAAACTCATATTTCTTGTAAGTCAATTTTTGAAAACGTGTGACACTATTACAAGTCATTTTTTGTTGTTGAGGGAAACACCATTAGAAGCATTAGAAGACTTTAATCATGTTAGCGTTTCAAGTTTTGATAAGTCTTTGATCATTTTTTGGAACATTCAAAGACTTTGAAAATTCAAGTCTCGGATTTTTTTTGTTTTTTTTGTTTGCCGTAGTCTTGGAATTTTGGATTATAGAAGAATTGTTTGGTGCAAATTGCAGATTTATAAACAAATTTTGTAGAAACCAATTAACATGTAGCAATCATGTTATTTGAATAAGTTTTATATCATTCATATGCCAAATTCCTTTAACCTTGAAAACGTCTGACATCATTAGAAGTCTCTCTCTCTCTCTCTCCTTTTTTTTTTTTTTTTTTTTTAAAGCGAAAAGAAAGTTAGAAAATCAGATTATCTGGATTAGGTATATATAAAAAACTTCATATAATTAATCAAGTATCATAATAATCCTATCTACCATTTTCCAAAAATAATAATAATCCCATAAAGAAATACTTTAGATTTCAATTCACTCAATCCGATACTTGTAGTGGATAAATTTTTATTAATATATATTACGTATATATATATATATATTTTTCTTTTCATTTTTAGGAAATGTTTTTGCCCATTTAGGACTATCAGTTTATGGAAATAATTAACTTATTATTATGACATTTATGCTACACATTCAGCATATTGTTAAGGACCCAGCAAATAAGACAAAGGCATCCTCTTGGCATAAATTTTAATTAAATCATTATAATTTTGGCACATGCCAAATGCACAAATAAAAATAGCCAGTAAGCCATTGGTTTAAAGGGAAGTTTACACCCTTAGGAATATAGTATCTAAGATCATTGTAATAGCAGAAAACTTCTTAACAATCTCAGCAAAAAAAAATCCTAATAAAAGTTGAACATAAAGTGATAACGTCTAGAGGGTCCAATTTGGTAATGGTATAGTGAGTCATGACCTACAAGCTACAACATGAGAATGCGCCAATTAATAAAAGTTCAACATAAGGTGATAACTGATAACTTCTAGAGGGTCCAATTTGGTATTGTATTTCATGCATACAATGGCGTAGCTAGCCAACTTCATCTTTCCTATTTTTAATAAGTAGCACTGTTTTTTTTTTTTTTCCTTTTTCTTTTTCTTATATACCTAATGTTATTTCTATTTCTTAATCTTTGATATCCTTATTACTAAAATTTTAAGGATGCTACAAATTGTACTAAATTTTTTAGAGTAATAAAGTGTATTGCAAAACAATGATAAATGGGTAACAAAAATGTGATTGGTGCAACTTAAACAATATAATACATGAGTTTTTGGATTTCTCTTTCGTAACAAGGACTATCTTTTTCTAAATATGTATACATACATTTGTAATATTTTGATAATTTACTAGGGGGAGTGGACTTATGGGGAAGACAGAGTTTTCCAAAATAACAAGTAAGAGAAGTTTAATTAGTAGCTTTATCTCTTAAAATATTTTGTGGAAGAAAATAATTGTAGCTCTTTTTAAGTCATTGATATGCCAGATACCTTGATCATGAAAACGAATGATACTATTAGAAGTCTTTAATCTTGTCAACATCTCACCAACTCCTTGGTCATTGTTCAAAACTTCCGTAGTCTTTTGGTTATTATTTGAAAATTTCAAAAACTTGGAAAGTTATAATCTTAAAATTTTGGACTATATAATAATAGTTTGATGTAGACTACATAATTGCAGACTAAGTGTATGGCAATTATCAAATGTGTAGCAATCATGATAACCGGGTCAGTTTTATGTCATCCATTACTTTTTCTCAAAAAAAAAAAAAAAAAGGGGGACCGTAATTACATATCTAGTTTTCTACCCATCCACATCCCAATGTAATGATCAAGAGAATCTATTTTTATATAAACATATTTATTTCAGTTTAAACTCCAAATTACATCCTCCAACTTTAACTTATTTTCAAATTAGTCATTTTAAGTTTCATTTGTTTTTCAATCCTTAACTTAAATATGTTTTCAGTTTAGTCATTCCGTCAATATTGTCCAATCTTGCTATTAGTTTATTATCATCCAATGTGGATTGGATGGAAGGAATACAAAGAAAATAAATGAAAGTTAAAGGACTAAAATGATAAAGAGTAAAACTTAATGAACCGAATTAAAAATTAAGTCAAAGTTAGAGGTGTAATTTGTAATTTAACCTTCGTTTAATAAGTATTGATAAATAAAAAGTCAATTAGAGACCTTTTAGAATAGAATATACATATTAATTAAAATTTGCTCAAGGAAATTTAATCAAACCTAAATAAAAATTTATTTAGTGTTAGGTTGCTTTATTTGAAAAGATATGTGTATTCTAATTAGATATGACTATCAATGGAGACATTACGGATTCCAATCTTCCTTCTTCCATTATAACTATCAAAATGAAAAAACAAACAAACTTCAAAATTTGTGTTACTATTAGAGAAGACTTCAATCCTAATAATGTTGCAATGAGTCTTTGGTTAGTGTTTGTAAAATAAATTTAGACTTGGAAAGTAATGGCCACATGGTACCATTATCAACTAGCAGGACATTTGAGCTATATAATTGTTTGATGATATACAACTACTCTTTTCTAGTCATTGATTCTATGTGTTTGAAAAAAAAAATATTGATTGTCTAAATTCATTCAAACTTGAAAACTTGTGTTACTGGGGAAAATACTTCAACACTTGTGCCAAGATTTTTGTAGCTCAATTAGTTGACACCTCCTGGTATCTCCATGATTTAGCCTCTCTTCATTGTTATAACTATTGAATTATCCAAAAGACTTCAAAACATGTGGTTCTGTTAGAAGACTGTAATCCTAATTACATTGAATGAGTCTTTGGTTAAAGTCAGAAATTCAATTTAGACTTGCAAAGTAATGACATCATGATTCAGCTATTGACTAGCATCACTTTTTGACTATATAACTATTTGCTAAAGATTCATGCTAGATTGAATTGGGAGAAATTGTGTTAATTATCCTGGTAAGTTTCAAATTAGTGTTTTAATAAGATATTTATGGTGAACCAGACACAATACTTTCTTTGAAGGGAGGAAACTAACACTAATCTCATTCTTCTTCTAGCGTATTTTCATAATGAATTAATTTCTAACCGGTTCAACCCCGCGGGAGACCATACCACGATTATTAGCCACAACACAATTCTAATCCCTAGTGTTAGCAAACTTTATGGGTTGGGGGCATTAATTTTCTTTACCTTATCAGCTCTCATTATCTTAGAAAAGAATTTAAGCCAGTAAAATGCTTCAAAAAGTCTTTGGCCCATGACATGGAAAATTAAGGTCTTATGTCTCCTCAAAAAGACAAAATTAAAGTCTTGTGGGTCACTCTATTAACTACCGTGAATTGTGGTCTGTGGAACTGTTGTCACTTGTCAAGGGCATAGAAAATTTAAACTCATGTCGGTTATATTGTTATTATTATTTTTTACTGGATGGGTTACTCTGTTTTTATTTATTTATAAGAACTAGTTTTGAAAGTGAAAAAAAAAAAATCAGATTATCCGGCTCAGATTTTAAAAACTAAAAACTCCTTATAAACAAGTATCATAATACTCCCATATACTTTAAATCTAGATTCACACATACTGATACCTAAAGTGGATATATTTGTCTCTGTCTATTTAGGACCATCAGCTTATAAAAATAATTAACCTATGACATTTACGCTAGACTTTTTTTTTTTTTTTGGGGTTAAAAAATGCTAGACATTTAGCACATTGTAAAGGACCCACCCACCCAGCAAGCTTAAATGACTGGGGAAGAATACCCAATTAGATTAGTCAAATAAATTCCCCAATTGTGCTTAAAACAAGCCAATCTCTTATCCAAACAAAAGCAAATTAAGCCAAACCATCATTTTAGCATTTTGGTGGTCCAAAACTTTAGCCATTAGCCAAAAATTAGTCCTTAAGGACGACCCAAGCTTGATTTAAAACCCCCAAATCAGATCAAACACAACCAATTCACATTTTACCCTTAGAGCTAAAAGTTCAAAACAAAAGCTTATACAACCATCAAGAAGTTACACGATTCCGATGCTCAGGGGTGAAAATAGTGGTACCAAGGAGTCTTCTCTCTCGCCCTCACCACCTCTTTCAAATTCCTCTTCCTTTGTATGTGTAAAACAGTTCCAAATTTAATGAACTATGAATATTTTCCATCTCTTTGTTGTTTTGCACTTAGATTTCATTCTTGTGATGCACCACTAGCCTCTTTCATTGAATATTGAAATTTTGGGCTTGAATCTTTCCAGGTAATCACATTTTAAAGAATCCAATGAGAGTTTTGGGCTTGTCCTAGCATTTTCAGCCCTTGAAGCAAAACATCCCCAACAACAATTTTGATGGATAAGATTGCACTATGTGAGTCTCTACAAACTGATGAGTGGAATGGTAAAATCAAAGTTAAATTTCATCTATCCTGAATGTGATCGTGAACCAAAGGTTAGATCTTTAGGGGTTTTAGATTCTCATGCTTCAATGTGGAAATAAAAGGCTTTTTTATTTATGTAGCAAGTAGGAAGGGGGAAGTGGAGGTATTTTTGAAGATAACCTTCTCTTTGTGCCACCATATGCAATCACAAACGGTTTTAGCTAAGAGAAAAAATGATGTTCCCTCTATTTTATCAAGACCAAGATTTATTGTTGGTTCACGAAAGCATCTAATCCAATCTAGTGCTAATTCCCTAGTTATCAATTCGAGATTGATTGATCATTTTGTGTATCTCCATACAATTGTTTCAAAAGGATGTTCAATGAAGATATACAACATTGTTTCACAGTGTTGGTAGTATGAGGGCAGGTTGGGTCTTTTATATGTTCATCTTCTAATGAATTTATTTGTAGGGGAATGATTCCCATGCAATTTTATAGAGTATTAACTTGAGCTTTTCATTGACTTTTAGACTCCATAGTTTCTTCCATTTGTTGGATTCTTGGTCCACCCTCTTGAATCACTCAAGAACATTAATTAAGTAATTAATTAACTAGCCTTTTCACATGTGCTATGTGCATTTTCAAGGCCTTAACAAAAAATGTATTGATGGTCGTTTTCTCGACAAATTTTCTACAAGTGTAATTCTAACCAAGCCCGACCTTCTTATGGGCCCAATTCATGTATTACATTATATTTTGTGTTTTTTAAGTATGACCCAAGCTCATGTGACATAATGGGAATTTGAGGGAGTGTGATTTGGAGGATATGGGTGGACTCTATTGGAACTTTTGCATGAGCCAAGGATATGTGTGCTACTAAGTGGGCTGGGCATACTAACAACACTTAAAGCTAATGGAAAGGGTCTAGTACTCAAAGTTTTCATCCAAAAGTGACCTCTAGCTCTTGTTGTTTGTGGCTAAACTTTTTGACCAAACCAGTTTTAGTCCCTAAAGCATGTTTGGCCGCTTAGCTAACCTTTACTACATGCTGCCACTTTGCTGCCACTAAGAGG
Source organism: Quercus alba (assembly GCA_036321655.1). Taxonomy (NCBI): domain Eukaryota; kingdom Viridiplantae; phylum Streptophyta; class Magnoliopsida; order Fagales; family Fagaceae; genus Quercus; species Quercus alba. The sequence goes on from CM070301.1 coordinate 63,409,473, forward strand.
AGCTTCCCAAGGGGCTAAATCAGCTGAGAATATGCAACCAATCATACTTGGTCAAAATATTTCCTTAATTATACAAAAAGCTAGCCAAACATTTTACCCCAAACAAAGCAAATTTGACCACTACTGTTAGTTTAACATCATGGGGGGTCATAGCCTCAATTATTATGCTTAGACCAGTCCTCAAGAGCATCCTAAGCTTGGTTTAAAAGCCCTCAATTAGATCAAACACAAAACTAAACCACATTTTGGTCAACAACCATAACCTCAGAGTAACAACCCATTCAACCATCAAAGAGTTACATGATTCTAAGGGCTGGGGGTGAAAACAGTGGTTCCAATGAGTCTTTTCTCTCTCTTCCTCATCACCTTTCTCAAATTCCTCTTCCTGCTATCTGTAGAGAAAAGTTTTAGCCCTAATGTTCTAAGCATTTTTGTTAGTGTAATTTCGATTTTTTTTTTCTCTCTTTTTAAAGCACCATTAGCCTTTGTTCATCACACATTTTGAATTTTGGGCTTGACTCTTCAAAAACAATCATATTTAAAGAACCTTAGTGGAGATTTGGGCTTGTTTTAAATATTGGCCCTTGGCCCTAAACTTTGCATGAATTTCACTTTTGTCCCTAAACTTTAAAATTTTTGTTTTTCATTCTAAAATTTTTAAAGATATTTTTTTCAATAGTTTATGGACGAAAAGGAATTTTTTACAATATTCTAGGGATGAAAAAAAAAAAAACACTTTCCAAATAAAGAAATGATAAGTGACATTTTCAATAGTTTAGAAATGAAAAATGAACACTTTAAAGTTTATAAGCAAGATACGAAATTCATGCAAAGTTTAGAGACAAAAATAATATTTTAGCAACAAAAAATAAAAAAGAGAGAAAGAAATGACATATATAGAACAAAACAAATATGAAAGAGTACAGAACCCAAAAACTTAAACTTAATCCCAATTAATAAAGACTGAAAGACGAGTTTTCAATTTATTATAAAAAATATGATGATATGAATAGCTTGTGTAAATTTTCAAAACATCGATAGTTCATCCGATATCCTTAATAGTAATGATGCAAATATCTAATATACCCTAAAGTCATGTAAAAAAAATTACTTTTTTTTGTTTTTGTTTTTATTTTAACTTTAGAAAGTAGCAGAATTTTGTAAATCCTGGAAAAAGAGAGGGTGGTGACGATTCATGTTAATGGGTTGTGTTCATGTTTTGTTGAAGTACAATTATTGAACTATATGAATCAATCTTAACTCAAACCATTTAATAGTAGGGTCAAAATCCATTAACCCCAACACGACCTATTTATTAAGTAGGTTGACATGACATGACTCATGTAGCATGCTTAAAAAACAAGTCATATTGGATTGATACAAATATGACCCACTTTAACCTGTTTGATAAACATAGTTTATCGGGTTGATCTAGACATGTTCCAAATCTAAAATATCCCAAAGTCATGTAAAAAAAATTACTTATTTTGTTGCTTTTATCTTAACTTTAGAAAGTAGTAGAATTTGGTAAATCATGGAAAAAGAGAGGGTGGTGACGATTCATGTTAATAGGTTGTGTTCATGTTTTGTTGAAGTACAATTATTGAACTATATGAATCAACCTAAACTCAAGCCATTTAATAGTAGGGTTAAAATCCATAAACTCTAACATGACCTATTTATTAAACAAGTTGACATGACATGACTCACGTAGCATGCTTAAAAAACAATTCATGTTGGATAGACACAAATATGACCCACTTTAACCTGTTCGATAAACATAGTGTATTGGGTTAATCTAGACACGTTCCAATTCAACACACACACGCACACAAAAGAACCCAAATAACTAACATATATTTATACCTTCACGACTTCATCATCCTCTGGCTTATATTTGACAGTTTGCTCGGGGTTCCAAACTCAACCAACCAAACAATAGGTATTGGAATTTTCATATGTGAGTGTAGCTAAGTAATGAAATTCCACATTGTATTGACAAAAATGAGTTAACTAACCATCATCAGCTAACTCTAACTTTAGATGGTTACCTTGTATAGTTACAGTTCCAACTATGTCAAAAGTTTTGTTGCCATTTTTTTGTCATTAAACTTTAAAAAGATTTTCCCCCCAAAGCTATGAAAAAGCTACACTTTTTGTCAATAAACTTTAGAATGATTTTTTTTTTTTTTCATTCTTAAACTATTAAAAAATATATATTACAAAAAAGAAAAAAATTATTCATTATTTTCACTCCTGATCTATTCAAAAAGCTTTTTTTTTTTTTTTTTTTTTTTTTTTTAAAGAAGCATTTTCAATGGCTTAAGAACAAAGAGGAAAAATTTTAAACTTTAGACATTGTGGTGGGCTTTTTTGCAATGTTGGGCTGGGTTGCCTCCTGCTGTACTAGGCCAAAGTGTTCTGAGTAAGGGAGTTGAGACCGGTCCAATTGCAACTCACTTTGGCCCAGATTGTGCACAAACTACGCCTCGTTTGCCAAGAACTTTATTCACATGCCCATGGCAGGCGGAGCTACTTCAGGTGAGTCATGGCAAGTAGACATGATAATAATAATAAAAGAAAGTACTTTTGCCTTTAGACAAAGTGAATAAATAATCTCCAGTTAAAATGATAATCACAATGATAAGAAACACCTTGTAAAGAAAATGGTGGAAATAAATAGGTAAGACACGAGTTAGCAAAAGAAAGAAAAAGATCAATCTGTTTATGCCAAGTTATGTCACAGGACCAAGACCAAGGAGGGAAACCGTTTTCCTCAATGCAAATAATCTCCCAGGGAAAATCTTGTCGTGGAAACTAATCACTTTGAGAGAAGCGGACTTGAATGACTTGTGTCCAAAAGAATCTTTTGCTTTTCGTAGAGAGCAAGACTTTTAGAGGGAGAGAAGGGATCAACCTATTGGTGCATACCTGCCATTCTATCTCTTTGTTTTCCTTTTTTCTTTCTTTTTCTCTTTTTTTCTCAATACTTGTTTCCGTGTTGTGATTTTCTCCTCAAGGTTTCTATTACCGCCCCCCTGCTATGCACAGCAAAGGTCCTTTATATAGTGCCTGCTATGACTGGTTTTTACTATTTTAGCCTTTAACTGCCTTTGTTTGGTTTGGGTGTCCTTGCCGACCACCATTGGTTTGTCAGTTGCTCAGCCAACACCACTTACCTGTGCTGACTGTGCCTCTCCCCATCACCAGACAAAGAAGACTATTTTGTTTATTTGTTCGCCGTGGCACTCTTACCTGCTACGGTATGGGTGCCCTCTTTCTCTCTATCCCTCATGGCATGCACCTAGTGATTTCAACTCATCCTTACTTCTTTTGGTTGGTATGTCATTCCAGCAAGACATCTCCCCAAAAGAGCCTGAGCAGGAACCCCAGAATAGGTTTTCCCCTCTCCCTAGTGCCAGACCATGCCCTCTTACCTCTAACCCATGACCTACCACCTCTTGTATTGGCTAGGTACAGGTTGGTGAAGTCTGGGCCTTGCACGTGCTTAACTTCTGTGTGTGTCCAAAACTTGCCCACTGCGTTTGTCGTGGTCTGGAGGCTTCTTTGCACATTTTGCCGTCCATCCTTGAATTCTTCTGGCGTGAGCTACTTTCTATTAGTCGCTCAGCCAACACCACTTACTTGTGTTGGCTGTACCTCTCCCCATCACCAGACAAAGAAGGCTATTTTGTTCGTTTGTTCGCTGTGGTACTCTTACCCGCTACGGTGTGGGTGCCCTCTCTCTCTCCATCCCTCATGGCATGCACTTAGTGATTCCAACTTATCTTTACTTCTTTTAGGTGGTATATCATCCCAATAAAACATATCCCCCAAAAGAGCTTGAGCAGAAACCTCAGAATAGGTTTTCCCCTCTCCCCACTATTAGACCATGCCCTCTTACCTTTGATCCATGACCCTACCACCTCCTGTATTGGTTGGGTACAGGTTGGTGAAGTTTGGGCCTTGCGCGTGTTTAACTTCTACGTGTGTCCAAAACTTGCCCGCTGCGTTTGCCGTGGTTTAGAGGCTCCTCTGCACATTTTGCCGCCCATCCTTGAATTCTTATGGCGTGAACTACTTTCTGATTCCTCATTCTCTATGGCCCACTCCCTTTAGGGGTCGAGCTTTACTTTTTTTTGAGAATGAGGTCGAGCTTTACTTGATTGTGGGTTTTTCTTCCTTCCTGCTGGGCCTCTTCAGGCCTTCTACTTATTCTTCTCTCAATGACTCAATATGGTCATTTGGGCTTTGTATTACATTGCTTGTGGGCTCTTTTGTCCCATTTATTTCCTCTTCGGTATCCTTGGCCCACTTGTTTTCCTTGGACTTCCTTGGCCATTTTTCTAACTCTGCGTTCCCATGGGCTTTTACTAACTCCTTTGGGCTTCTCGGGCCCAATTACCTTGTCCTTCATCCTTGGGGCTCATGGGTTTGCCATCAACCCTTTACTTTCTTTGTTTGCATTACTTCGAGCTTGCTGTGACCCTTTCTCATTTTTCTACATCACGTACTACCCATGGGTTTGCTACTTCTCTCTCTCCGGGCTCCTTTAGGCCCATTTACTTCCTCAAGACCCATTTATTTATTTTATGGGCCTATGATCCATTATTCTTGCCGCTTGGGCTTAATAGTTTTTCTATCTACTTACTAACTCTTTTTTGCCCATGTTGTTGGGCTTCTTCTTTCTACTGGGCTTCCCAAAATAAGCATCAACAGACATAAAAATAAAAATTCCTACGGACTTTAGAGACTGAAACAATATTTACCACCACGCTCCGCCATGGGTAAAACTCACCATTGAGACATGAGCACCAGAATGACGCCTTGTCCTTCTTCAGAACTCACCATTGAAAATTAGCTTGCAAGAGGAGGATGTCCAAGAGCTTATATACACATGTTTAAACTTATACTTAAGCAATGTGGGACACTAGAATTGTAATACTAGATGTAATTTTAAACAATTTTACACTACTAAATATTTTTCACTTAGATGCGAATTTTAACAAATGAATTATTGGGTTAGATTTTTCACATTTACTCTCCATACTTGTAAATTATAAAGATGAGTTTAGATCAATAAATATCTCATCTATAAAAGAATTAAAATTTAAGTTTATGTATTTAAAACTATGTATCAAAGATAAATTTATAACTTTATCAAATTGGAAACAATATTCAATTGAGATGAATTTTGGTTGGCCTGTTAACAACACATGGAACAAGTAATTCAATAGGCAACAGCAGTGAAAAGAGGTGTAACTTATAAATGTGGAGCCCCTATTTAGTTGATTGGTGGCGATTTCAGAACTTCAGTAAAATTGGTAAAGTGGAAAAGCTGCATCCAATCTGGCCATAGCCCATGATCACATTAATCAACACTTTGAATTTAATTTAAAATAATTGAGGCCAAATGCTCCCATTTTTTGAAAAACAAGAAAGTGTCAAACTAGCCGTTGCATTCAAAAAAAAGCCCGAAGCACCATACCCACGCTCTCTCTTCTTCTTTACTTCTTCAACTTCTACTCTCCGATCCTCTCCTCTCCTTTCAATCAAGCTTTTTTCATTTCCAAACCCTTTTTCTCAAACCAAAAAGCACACAAAATGTTTACTGAAGGCCTGGATGAAAGCGCAATCAAGTGGGTCAAACAGGTACATTTTGTATTGAAAAAAATTATTCTCTCTTTTACAGAAATTTGAGTTCTTTATTCTTTGTTTTGTTCTCTTCTTCCTTTTCTTTCTGTTTCAAATTATGGGTCTATTTCTAATCTGCTTTTTTCACTTTCATTTTGATTCTATGGCTTTTTTTCATCTTTTGAGTTTTGGGTTTTCAGGGATCAGATTTAGAAGTGGAAGAACCCCCACTAGTTCGATCTCCTCTAACAGAGAAGATTGGATGTGACCCATTTCCAAAATCTCCTCTTTCACACAGATCTTTCAATGGTGAGACTTTCAGGTCTCCCCATGTATTGCCTCCTCTCAAGTTCCACTGTGGCCTGCTGGCACCACACAGTTTGGTCACTCCTTGCCTCGACGACGACGATGAATATGAGAGCGTAGCTTCTGCTCCGGACGAGGAGGATACTAATTACTCGGATTCAGAGGAAGAAGTTGATTTCTTGGATAAGCCAATCTTACAGTGCTATAATGATGAAGAAATTTTTGGTTACACTTACAAATCTAGTACAAATTTCAATAGAGCACATGGGTCTTCTTTGAATAAAGGAGGGTTGTCCAAGGAAAAGCTTAAGATTGAAGTACCTGAAAATCTCAGAAGATATACTACTGATGGTGAATTGGGTACTAGAAAATGTGCTCAGAAGGGTTCCACTACAGCCCCAAGAGGTGGCGGCACTGAACTTCATAAACGGGTTCTATTCAATCTACATGTAGGACTTGATGTACTATTATTAACATTAAGACAGTTGAAAAGACTCTGTTAAATAAAGAATGTTTCTTTCTCATTGTGATTTATGTTGGTGATGATTTTAATTTAGGGTCCTCCAACTCATGGAAGTATGCAAGGTTTAGAGGATTTGGGAACTCCAAGTGCACCTCCCATAGTTGCTGATATCGGACGAGAAGAGAGAAGCTTTGAGGTCGAGGTTGACAGCCAACAGCGGAGAGCTTCTGAAGGTTTGTCAGAAATTGATCTACCTGATGAAGGGTTATGCCCAACAAGAGTATCAGATAGATTTTTTGAATGTAAAGAAGGTTTAGCAGAATGGAAATCAGAGTCCTTTGAAACCAATGAACTTGGGGAAAGGTATTGTAGTTTTTAACCTCATTAGACCTTTCTTATGTGTGGCCTAACATGTGGAATTTTCGTTTTTAAATTTGAAGTTGATTGGGGACAAGGTTCGAATTTAGGACACCTGCTTGATACCATGAATTATAATTTGTCACAAAAGCTTAAGCTGATAGGAATGGGTGAATTTAATCATTTTACCATTATTCTAACAACTTGAACATTTTGTTGCTCTTTATTTCTCCCTCAATCTTGTATTGCAGAGTAAACAAATCCATAAGTGGTGAAAAGGAAACACAATTTTCTTATTTTCAAGCCAGCCAATTGGATCATTCACCTTATTATAACACCAGGTACAATCCATGTGAAATTCCATTTGATAATAGTAATTAGGAGATTGTTGTCTACTTCTATATCCACAAAAATTAATCCTTTTGTGTGTATCATCTCTTTATTTTATCAACTTCAACCAATTTTATTTCTATGTCAATATTGGATTCTAAAATTATTGTTTTTCAATTGAATCATTGCAGTGGTCAGTATGCCTGGCAAACACTGATTTCTTATGATGCTTGTATACGCTTATGTCTAAATGCATGGGCAAGAGGCTGCACCGAAGCACCTGAGTTTCTACGTGATGAGTGTATTGTTCTCAGAAGTGCCTTTGGGTAGGTTATGTTTGGCTGATGCTGGTGAAAATTAATATAACTGTTTAGGTCATGGCTAGTTACAACTTTTATTGAGTATTTCTCCTTGTTCTCTGATTGTATAGTTTACACAATTTTTTGTTACAACCCCGAGCTGCACAACCAATGGACGGCAGGACTACCAAGAGTGTTGAACAAATATGTGATTCAAAGACAAAGAAGGTTGTTGGAAAAATAAGAGTGGAAGGTAAAATCTGATTGTTGTAACTGTACAAAGTTTTATATTCAAATTAACTATGTGGAAAGCTGTGTTGTAACTGATTGTTGTCTATGGTTCTATTTCTTTGAAGGTCCATATATACATTAAATATGTTCAAGTATTTCTTAAAATTTCTTAAAGGATTCTATACTGATTATGAATTTGCTATTATCATTTTCCAAACAGAACATGTGGAGAAAGCAATTCTTCTTTAGATTTAGATCCTTTAAAATGTATTCTTAATTAGAACTAAAGTGAAGTTTTTGGATAATGTCAGTGAGGAAACTTCGAGTAATACCAAGGAGGAAGCTTAAGAGCACATATTCACAGAGAGGTGCAATCTACATGCAAGCGGGGGCAGAGTATGTTCGGCATGTTTCATCACTGTTGAAAACTGGCATGAATTCTCTGAAGATTGCCTCATTCTCAGTGACATCAGAAGGTTTGTTCTAAGAAATATTTTGTAATATGTTTTACTTATAAATGTGACTATAAATACACTTGTTGAGCCTAAGATAATGAAACTTCCAGTAAATCTACCATCTATAGTAAATAATACAAGCGACTAGCTCCATTAACGTTACTCTAGATCTTATTAGAGTCAAAATCATACTCATTAAAATTTTGTAACAATTTATTGAGCTGGTCATTTTGTACCTTTCTCAATCATAATCCTCAAATCTCCAGAGATCAAATGCTAAAAGAATTATACTCCTCAGGATGCTTTTAGTGGTTTTCACTTCATGTCAATCTTACATACCTTAACAATATTAAGGATTGTTTATACCTTTAAAACTTCACACTAAATTTTTTCAGTAGACATCTCATAATTATCTTTTCATGCTTGTAGAGCCACTATCATGCTTATTTCAATTGAAGAGTGCTACAGAAGATACTGAAGTAGAACCAGGTTCTGCTATTTTCTTGCGCCCTGGAAGTGGTGACTGCCATGTCTTGTAAGTAGTTATTATTATCATGTCTTGTAAGTACCATTGCTTGTGCCCTGGAAGTGGCCAGCTTTAATATTCTTTCAGTTCAGATAATAAACATGCTTGACAGGATCCAGATTTTAAACACCAAAACTTATTAGTCTGAAAATTCTTAACAATATGATGGTGTTGATGGAAAGAATTGTAAATTGGGTCATTGGCTTTTGATTTTATGTCGAAAAGTAGTAAAAATTGGACCCAATAGGTCTTGATGTTATATTGGCATTTGACTTAAAGCATGTCCTTTTTTATGCTTGTTTAGTGGTGATTTTTGAACAATGTACATACTTAAGGTTGTTATGTTATATTCTGAAGCATAGCTTACAACAATGAGTAGTGATTTTTAGAGATAAATGTTACGCAATGAGTAGTGAGGGAGATCTTACACATATATGTAATTTCAGTTACCCAGAGAGCCAAGGGGATGCTCTTTTGGTGGAAGTCCAAGACGCAAAAAAATCAGTCCAAGGTCGAACTACAATTCCAGTTTCATCCCTTACCGACAACCCTGTACGTATCCTTCCTTCATCTTCAATATCTCATATAGGTATAGAGGTTATCTTACACAATCCTTATGGTATTTATTGTGGCTGTCTTACCATGCAGAGTGACAGAATTAGGTGGTGGCCCATATACCATGAAGATCAAGAATGTGTTGGAAAGATCCAGCTTTTTATTGGGAGTACAATCACAAACAATGAGACTAATCACATAAAGGTTTCATGTCCTTCAGCTCAACTGATCTGACTACCACAGATCTTCACTTTCCAGTATAGTAAAATAACATATTCATGGACAGTTGAATGATTTAAATATATAGTCAGTTATGAAAGTGTAAACTACTAGTTTATACTTTTTACTTCATATGAAACTTGTTTAGAAAGGCTCAATAATGGATTTAAGTGATATTTTAAAGATTACATCTTAAGTTTGTCGTTGTTGTTGTGCTTTTTGTTTTTGCTTTTCCTGTAGTAATGCGAATATTTATAAGGATGTGAATTGTTTCAGAAGCTGTATGTGTCAGATATCAGAATCTTATTACCAGAATTCAAAGAGATTATGGATTCAGTAATTTCATCCGTGTTAGGAGTTGGACTGGAAATAAATGCTATTCATTTTATCCATATTCCAAGTTGGATCAGATAGTATGCGTGTGTTTGATCATTGCAGCTCTATAAGTGGAACAGTTTCTACCTTATTGTGTTTTATATTAGATTGTGCTCAGTTTCCATTAGTAGAATAACAAACTGCGGTACAAGTGATGATATGCGAGTGTGAGGCAGGGAGCTGGTGTCTCTGCTTGCTTGTGTAAATCTAACTTCAATCTGTCTTTTCTTCACATGTTACAGAGTGCACCTGTTGTAGAAACTCTAGCCTATGATTTATTGCTGGAGGCAGCAATGCGTGCACAGCATTTTCATTCCCGGAACTTGCGGTTACAGGGACCTTGGAAGTGGTTGTTGACTGAATTTGCAGACTATTATGGTGTTTCTGATTCATATACTAAGCTGAGGTACTACATAAATGTAAATTTTGTCAAGTCAGTTCAAAGTTACTAATAATAGTTCACTTTGTTTTTAAAGAAGTAACTAATAAATTTTAATCTGAGCTCTAACCCTCTCAATGCTTTCACTTACCTTGGCTTTATTTGCAGATATCTTTCTCATGTCATGAATGTGGCGACTCCAACAAAAGACTGCTTAGAGCTCGTGAATGAATTGCTTGTACCCATAATAAAGGCTAGAAGTGAGAGAAGTTTGACAAGACAGGAGGTAAAGAAGATCCACATCATGTCCCTTACCATTTACTGATATTTTAAATCAAAGTGTGTGCTTTTGATTTACTAATAAGTGATAGTGGCCAAGTAGATGTTTTTTGATGATAATTACTTTTTTCGTGGTAAAAACTTGAAGTGGTAAGTACCTGGTGGTTGACGCAACAAAATTAATCAATAGAGATCATTGCAGGGATTAATGGGAAAAAATTATCTACCTTTGTCCATTTGAGTAACAATGCTCACCAAAGAGGCAGAACAGGCAGAGCCTCTTGATGTTGCTAAGGAGCGAAATGATGATAAAATTTTCTTTTCTTTTCAGAGCTAGGGCTTCTTAGATTGTGGAAGAAACATATGGTGCCATGTTCTCTATGTTATCTTTCAATTTCCATTTGCATTCCTACTGCTTTGCTGTAGAATTTGGGCCAATTTGAGATTGATCTTTTTCTTTTCGTCATAAATTGGTCCAAATTATGCCTGTGAGAATTTCTATTTTGTTCATGTGTGACCCTGTGGAAAAGTATCTTAGTTAACACTTCTCTTGTCCTGATGTCTTGCAGAAAAATTTACTATTGGATTGTGAAACCCAGACAGAGAGTCTATTGGAAAATGTTTTTGAGAACTACAAATCATTAGATGAAGACTCTCCTACAGGGTTAGCAGACTTGTTTGGTCCAATGCAAGAATCTGCAGCACCAGCTCTAGCACCTGCTGTCCAAGTCTACACTCTCCTTCATGATATCCTTTCTCTAGATTCCCAAAACACATTGAGAAACTATTTGCAGGTAAGTTAAACTTGTCACTAATGATAACATACCGTTATACACTACTTTCTCAAATAGGCTTACAAATATAAATGCACATAGAAGATGAAATTTCTGGTTTAATTTTTGTTCAACTGATGTACCAGTCCAGACAACATAGGGCCTTCCATGCAATATTCTGCCTTTGGACATTTGTTCTTCTAAATTAGACTAGACTAGATAGCAGGAGAGAAAGAGAGAGACTCTCGTGCAGCCTGATGCAACTGACTTCTTAGGTCCTACTGAAATCTTCCATGCGTCACATGACAGTTTCCCAACATATTTATTAGTGGGATAATGGGGAATGGGACTGAAGGCATGGTATATAAGTGATTAGCCATATAATATCTCATTGTATGAACTAGCAGCAGGACTTGTCTGTCTCCTTTTACACTTTTCTTTGTCAAATCAGGCAAAATGAAACTCTAAACCAAATGGAAGTTATTTGCAGACAGCAGCAAAAAGGAGATGTCGGAAGCACATGGTTGAGACTGATGAGTTTGTCTCCAACAACTCTGAAGGTTTCTTGATGGACTCCATTACCATCTCCACAGCATACTTAAAGATGAAGAATCTATGTATAAACATAAGTAAAGAAATTCAGGCAGACATCAAGATCCACAACCAGCATGTACTCCCCAGGTACTGGCAATTTGTCCTTAGAACACTTACTAAAACCTTAAAAGGTTCAATAACTCATGTATGACACAGGAAAGGATCTTAAGTTTCTGAGCTCAGAAGACTTGAATACTTGCTTCCTACACACCACTACTTCCCAAGTGCCTCAACTGCCAAGACCACATACCAGAAGAAAAAAAAATCCCTTTTATTATTTTAATTTCTTTCTTTCTTTCTTTTTATTTTAGATGTTGAGTCAGCTTTAGCTACCAGATTTCTGTCAAATTTTGTTTTCTTTTTTTTCCGTATTGAGTTTTGAAATCATTTTCTTTTTGTCAAATTTCAGTTTATTAATGGATTTACAGTTTTAGATATTTATAAATTTCTAAATGTTTTAATTTTGTATGATTTTATTGTATCATATATCTTCTGACACATATGCTATTTCCAGCTCCATTGACTTGTCAAACATTGCCGCTGCCGTTTATAGCATTGAGTTGTGTAACAGGCTTAGAGGTTTCCTTGCTGCATGGCCTCCAGCTAGCCCACAGCCACATGTAAATGAACTGTTAATAGCAACTGCTGATTTTGAAAGGGATCTTGAATTATGGAATATCAGGTTTGTGAAAGAAAATCCAACCTCCTTATTAGATATACTAGAAGAAGTTCTCATATATTTGAATTACTGACAATGTAGCAAAAATGTGGTAGCAATACAACTTGCATCCTATTGTAGAAGTGGAAGCTTCTTTTCTGACATGCTATTTTCTGTTTCTTTAAGTCTGGTGCAAGGTGGTGTAGACTCCAGGAATTTGTTTCACAATTATATAATGGTGTGGGTGCAAGATATGCAACTTAATTTACTTGAGCTTTGCAAAGCGGAAAAGGTATATGCATTGATCTGAAACAAAGCAAATATATTAGTGTTAATGACGAAATTGATTAACTTATTCGGTCCACTTGATACTGATGCAGGTGCCATGGTCAGGTGTGATGACAAATCATTCCACTTCACCATTTGCTGAGGAAATGTATGACAAGATTAGAGACAGCCTTAATCAGTATGAAGTGGTAATCAATCGATGGCCTCAGTACTCATTGATTTTGGAAAATGTAAGTTATGATTTTCTTCCTACAGTTATCATCAAAGCACCTAGTATTCCCTCTCTTCCCCCCCTCCCCCCCAAAAAAGTCAGAGACACGTGTGTTACAGATCTTTAGTCCATCTTTGTAAGCATTTGTGTGCTTCTGTATATGCATTTTTTCCCACAATTCTTGCATCTGCTAACACTTTGCAACTGGTTTATTGATTCCTGAAAGGCTTCTGCAAATGTGGAAAGAGCAATCATAAAAGCACTGGAGAGGCAATACAATGATATTTTGACACCTTTGAAAGATAGCATTCAGAAGAAGCTTAATTTGCAGGTTCAGAAGCTCACAAGAAGGCAATCAGTGGCAATCTATTCTGTTCCTAATCAAGTGAGTGCTTTGCATGCAATTATTCCAGAGCATGGTATTAATATATGGTCAACAGGAATTTAAAAAGTTGCCTGAATTGAACCGAGTTCAAATTTAGTCAGTAACACACAGACAGACATATTGGTGTTTGCATGTGTATCTGTGGGACTTGCAGTTCTTTATATATTAATATATCTCACTGTTATTTTCTTTTCAACAGTTGGGAACTTTTCTAAATACCATGAAGAGAATTCTTGATGTCCTACACTGTAGAGTGGAGGAAATTTTAAAGTCATGGGCAGCATGTCTTCCTGTCATGGGTGATAAGAAGTCACTATTTGGAGAGCAGATGAATGGGATCACAGTTCTCTTAAGAACAAAATACAAGAATTACTTGCAGGCAATAGTAGGGAAGTTCATTAGCAATGTAAGCAATCCAACAACCTGAGTCCTACCCCACAGTCAAGTGCCTTTTTACTAATTTCTGTTCTATTTTACCACCATTCAATCTGCTTGTAAATGAATTTCAATGTATTGTTCTTTGTCATGTTGCTGATCTTTACTCCGGATGAGTGAAAAAATAATCAACATAAGTTATAATTTCTTTGAAAATGATTGTATCAGATGCAAGCTAATAGAAATACACGACTCAAAAGGATTTTAGAGGAAACAAGGGAAGAAGATGGAGAGGCTGAGGTCCGTGAAAGAATGCAAATGTTGAGTTCTCAACTCATTGATTCTATATCCAACTTGCATGAGGTCTTTACAAGTCACATATTCATTGCAACCTGTCGCGGATACTGGGACAGGATGGGACAGGTGAAGAGAGTGTCATATTTTATTACCTCATTTACTAAATTTCTTTTCGACTCTAATTCATTTCAAATTTTAAACTGTTTGAACTAGATTGTTCTGCATTTTCTTGAAGACAGAAAGGAAAATCGAGTATGGTATAATGGATCTTATTATGCTCTTGGGGTAAGTGAATTTAAGATCTATTCTCTTCTTTGAACTTTATTGGCATCATTAGTTGATTGTATATCAACAAGGATCATATCTGAAATACTGTGTGTGTCAATAGAAGTGGAGTGCATTGTAGTTCACGATCATTATGGATTTTGTATCTGCTCAAGTTTATGATGGGTGCTGCACTAGTGTAGTTATTTCTCATGTTTCTTCACAAACTTATACCATTCATCTGATTTTATTTTAATTGGCAGATATTAGATGACACTTTTGCATCGCAAATGCAGCGATTGCAAGGAAATTCCCTCCAAGAGAAAGATCTTGAGCCCCCTCGTTCAGTAATTGAAGCTCGATCAATTCTTTGCAGAGACACAGCAAATGCAACAGATTCATCGACCTTTTTCTATGTTTAGGATTTAACACTTCTCCAACACCAAATTCATGCATCAATATTGTCATATATTCCTACCTGAGGTGTATAGCACTACAATAATTTTTTTGTGCAGAATTCATTATATTCTTTTTGTGTATTTCTATGATATTTGGGTAATAAGGCCGTGTAGGTAATCCCAACACCCCCCCCCCCCCCAACACCACCCAAAAAAAAAAAGGAAAAAAAAAGGCTATGCTTAGATTGCATATAATTTTTTGCTTATTATCAAGAAATTAATTTCAAAGCAGATGTTCTCATTTTTGTGTCTTTTTGTCAAATTTCTTTCTTATTCTTCCTGTCCTCATGTAGAATCTCAGGAATACTCTTCCTGCTGGTACAGGGCTGCATGTAACTGTTAAAAACTTACATTTGCTGGTACAGGGCTGCATGTAACTGTTAAAAACTTACTGCCGTACCCCTGCAGCTAAGGAATCATTTTCATCCTTTAATCAGTGCATTACCATTTATTAAAATTTAGATTTTCAACAATGTAACATAGAGCTCACAGCCCATTTGGTAGAGGAGTTTGCGTAATGTTGTTTGTATTTTTTTGAAATATGTATGGGTGAAAAAGTGTGTGGAAATGTGTGTAATGTTGTTTAAAAACTGAAAACATGTTACTAAGATGCTCTACCAAACAGGCCCTCTCTGCATGCTTCTTGTGTCATGGTCACTTATACCAATTCATTTGAGCTCAAGGGATCGAGAGATAAAAATCTATATTTTAGGTAAATGATCATTACATACAAGAAGCATGCTAAGATCTCGATATTAGGAACCTCCTTTCAAGTTGAAATCAATATGGACCCTATTCGAGAGGACGAGCGTAAATTATCTAGTTGGAAGAGACTTTACTTGTGGAGCTTTCCTAATTATTATTTATCCTTATTTACCATCCCAGCTAATGTGGCAAAAAGGATTGAGAGATTATACTTCTTGTGGGTGTGAGGGAGGTGCGTTCTACAATATTTGGTGGGATGGGTATGGTTTGGATGCTTCTTGTTCACGGAAGCTTGGATATTAGGAAGCTTGCAATTTTTAACCGAACTTTGCTGGGTAAGTGGCTTTTGGCACTTTGGAGTGGAGGAAACACGTGTATGAAGGCGTGTATTGCATTTAAGTATGGCGTAGAGTGGGATAAAATTTTACATTACACCCATTTGGATGTAGGCATTGGTAGTCTGATTTGGTGTTGGCATAACCATTGGCGTGGAGATCAACCTTTGAGGATGAGTCATCTTCTCTTGTATAATTTTCAACAAATAAAAACAAGTTAGTGGAGTCTTTGTGGGTGAGATAAACAGAGGAGGAACGGATGAGATGGGATGTAAGATTTCGTTGGGATTTTAGTGATTGGGAGTTAGAGTTGGTAGCCTTATTGCCTAGTCTTACTTACTCTAATATACCTCTTAGAGAGGGCCGCGATAGAATGAAATAGATGTTGAAGAGGAGTGGGGTTATACGTGGTGGCTTTACTTTGTTATTTGGACTGCGGCTTGGGGAAACATCCTTATTTACGAGAACCTCATTATGCAGGGTTATACATTAGTAAGTCGGTGTTGTATGGGTTAATGTTGTGGGGAGAGAATAGATCATCTGTAAAGTTTTGAGTTGTAAAGCTTTGTTTTTCAATCCTTTGGGATTTAGTGTTTGTTACTGAAAAGAGGTCATTGATTTGCTATTTGGATGGAGAAATTGACTTGCTAAGCGTTCACTGGAGATTTGGAACTCCTCATCAAGGGTTAAAAGAATTCACAGAGATAAAGGCGCAAAATAAATCGGATCGTTGGCTGTTAGTGTTATTTCTCTCTTTACAACCCCACCATAGTTTAAAGGCCGTTCAGCCCCAAAGCTCAGATAACAAGTCAATTTCCCATAGTAAAGTTGTGGCTAAAGTTGTGGGTCAGCCCATATCTTCATAAACAATGGGATTCCCCATTAAAAATAGTGACTGCATGTTATTTAAACCAATTACAGTACCCCTATCATAACAAGAAAGAATGCAAAAAAAGGATGTACACTTCATGATGCAACTAAGCAGGAAAGTACACTGGCAGCTTCAATTTCTTCCAAAAATAGTGGTCATAAAAACTACCTGTTCAGTTAAGTCAGAATGAAACTTAAAACAAATAGCATGATCATAAAAAAAATTATTTAAAAAAAAAAAAAAAAATCAAGATACAGTCAGTCAGCAGCTGATTAGAAAACCCAGAACCTATTTGCAATTTATACATAATTGTAAATACCAAGATCCTTTGCAAAATATATAGACTGTAGCCTTCTCCTAAAAAGTAATTTCCATTTCATGCACAGATGGTCAACTTCCTTTTCCTTGTTGGATTTGCTGAAGAAGAGCAGCTGCCAACTGTAATGTTGCCTGCAGTCGTTTCTGTGGATCTGCTTCTGCTTCTGCTTCTTCCTGTGCAGTATTATTTTGCAGAAGTTGATTTCCCTGAGCTGCTGTCTGAAGTTCTCTTTGAACCATGTGAGGCACATTTGATGTCCGCTGTTGTGGCTGCTGAAACTGTTGAACTTGACTAAAATGCGATGATGAAAGCTCAGAATTAACTTGATTATTCTGTGGAACATATCTCTGGGATGTTCTTAATGGGTTGTCAGACTCGTTCATTGTGTTTATCTGCCTAAAATCATCACCCATAGATAGATTTGGAGTACTCCCAGACTGTCTCTGCTGCCCAAGAAGAGATGATGCCAACTGTGCAAGTTGATCTGGTTGCAGGGCTCCAATAGGCATAGACATAGAAGCTGTAGTTTGGGTTCCCTGAATAGATGACTTGCTATTTCCAGATAATGGAATACCAGAAATTCCACCTTTATAATGACTTTCTTGCATTCTGTTTGGCAGGACTGAATGATGCTCCTGAACAACAGGAACAGCACTATTGGATGCCCGTGATGGTACATTTCTGGTACCAGAAATTGAATTATGCGGATGGTGAGAAGAGAAATTTTGTCCCAACATAGGGTTTCCCTGACGGGGTGGATAGTCATGCCTGTTCCCATTGTAAGAGTCGGTAATACCACTGACTGCATGAGCAGAACCTGAAAATGATGCAGGTGGAGCTGATGTAACCACATTCCCTGAAAAAGATACATTGGGAACTCCTGCTAATTGAGGAATAGCTCGCATAGGTGTTGATGGCTTTGTGTATGATGAATCCCTGTTAATGGGCACTACATTTGTATTATTTTTCTCATTTTGATGGTGAAGAGACCCAAAATTGGAACCAGGGTGCTCTAACCTCAAAACAACACCAGAGATACTCAGTTTCCCAGGTACTTTAAGTACTTTCTGTGAAAAGTCTGATGGGGGTACAAGAAACAAGGTGGTCTTTTCATCCAACTTAGCAACTGCTGCTCGCTGTTTCTCTCCAAGATAATGCATGAACTCATTATAGAATCCCATGTCAGCATCAGTTTCTGGTACAAAGAAGACAACCCAGGCATTAGCTGCTTGATAGTAATGCTTTGAGAGCATGTCTAGACCAGTTCTTGCTGTGCAATCTAAGAATTCAGGCCTGCAGCACAATATTAGAGTTGTTAAAAATGAGTTAGAGTGGGAGTTCAACAGCTAGGTGGTAAAAAGAAAAAGAAAAAGAGCATCTGTATCCTCTACTCTGAGTTCTATAGTCTCAGCAACTACATAACTGCATTTGAATTTCCCACAGAATTAAAACATACTACTATATCAACAAAATATTTCAGAACAAATTACCATATATAGAAACCCTTATATGCATTGAACACTGGGATTCTATGGAGAGCAAAACGGATATTTTCCATTTCCATGGGGCACCTAAATGCATCTTCAATGAACATATGTACTTACAGATAAAAGAATAACATGATAGAAATTAATGCATTTACTTGTATAAAACTAAGTCAAAGCCTTTTAGCAACTATAGAAGAAGACAGGTGCAAAAAGAAGACAAACGGGCAAGTGGAGGCCCTTTTCACATCCACACTCCTGTTTAAAACATATCATGACAACTATCTACTTACAACATCATGTCCAGGACTTTTCCCACAGGAAAGCAGCGAGCTCGACAGACAGGAGTTCCTCCCTTTGCTATAGTCCCTTCCCATTTCCATTCAGTCATAGAAGACTGATCAGATTCAGGTGTAAATCCTTTTTTCTCAATAGGATTTGATGGCAGAGAACCAGAACCCATCTGGAAATTTTCATAAGATTCTTTCCAGTGATCACTCCTTTCTCCATGAGGTACAACTAAATTCATTGTGCGATGAGGGATCGGTTTATACCCAACAGGTACAGCCTCAAAGCTCCTATCAAAGGCCTCCGGTTGGGGAAAATCAGAGAATACCTTAGGGAACATATGTTTCTCTTGCTCAAAATCAGAAAAAGGATGCTCTGGAAGGTCTTTTTCAGGTGGAAAGGAGCCAGTCTTCAATTTCTTGGCTCCATGAAAGAATTGGACATCTTCTGGTAAGTCCCATGGCTCATCATAGAATGGACTTGTTTGACGAAATCTCTGAGGATAATCATGTGAATGTCTCTCTCTAGTAGGACTACTGTGATGTTCATAGATGTCCTGTGATAGTCCTAGAGAATCCACTTCTCCAAACCTTCTCTGCTCAGATGTATCATTTCCACCAGCCCATAAAGTGCGCTTCCTATTAAAACTATAGGCATCAGAATCTCTAGGATCCATATCTGATACAAACTGAGGAGATCTTACGCCAAGATCTCCAGATAAGCTCCCAAAATTCCTATCCTGCCGAAAGTTCTCAGATGATCCTGAGCGAACATTTGACTTGAAATGTGGCGACAGTGAGGAGTTCATTGAGCTCCTTCCACTGTTGGATGAGCCAGCTTCATTCTTTGCAAAACAAATATGTACACGGGGATTGCCAAATAATTTTCCCTGGAGAGTTTCTTTTGCCCTGCAAGCTGACATTACACTCCTGAATCGAACAAAGGCATAACTACGACCAGGAAATGCAGTAATCTTCTCAATCTCACCAAATGGTGAAAAAGCCTTCCCCAAGATCATTTCATCAACCTTCAATAATGATGGAAACCCTATCCACAAAACTGGACTAGGCTCTAAATTTTTGTCATTCAAATTGGATTTGTCAGGATAAAAAGGATCAGGACTAATTTGGCGTGCTCTGAACTCCCTTTGAGAGAAAGGAGATCCTCTCGACACTGAGCGCTGTTCATCTCGACGTTGAGAGTAATCTTCATCACGTGATGCTGTTGATGCCTTGTCCTGTGATTAAAAATCTCATTAGGTTCAAGTGCAAAATCTACCTATGTTCAAAGCAGTCAAATTATTAAATACGAGTTGGACTTATGCTTCAGAACACATTTCAGAAGAAACTAAAAAAATTGCAACTAAGCTTTGACCTAATAGAACTGATGGTCTCACAATAAAAGAATTGGTACTAGGCTTCAAATATATGATGTATGGAAGATGGGAGAAATAGAATTAAATTTGTATCGAAGTGTGTGTGACTAACAACTCTGTTCCAGAAACTATTAGGAGGATATATGGGATGATTAGTGGCAAGGCAATCTTCATAATTTATTTACATAACAAATAAAGATGGACAACTGTCTCCTGCTGATTTTACAAATTCGAGATGAATCCACCATTAGTTTTTCTTCTATTAAGTTTCTCTAATGCCAGAATCTTTCCATATGGCAGGAATGCATCCACTACAAAGCACCCAAAATACTAAAGTGAAATTGTGCATATGACATGACACACCAAATCATCACGTATATTAGGTAGGTCAGCCCATCCTGACGCAACATTACAACAGAAAGCACAAGCACAATATAAGACTAATCAAATACAGGACACATGAATTTGAAAACTTAATCAGCACAAAAGACAATTTCTAACCATTATCTGATCAAGACAACAACTACAACAACAAACAAACCTTAGTTCCAAAATTCTGGGTCGGCTATGGATCTTCAACAAAACTAGTCAAGGTCGGCTACATGTATTCTTTACCAACATTCTATTCTATCCAAAGTACTCTTTGTTACTTTTTTAATTGACATGTCATTTTTTACTACTTCCGTTAATGTTACTTTTGGTCTTGATCTACCTTTTTTTGCTCCCGCACTTGAATCAACTCGGTCTTTCTCACTTGTGCATTGATTGTCTTTCTCTAAACATGACTAAACCATCACAAGACCAAGTTCAAAATCTAGCCCACTTAAACCACTAATGAATAGGGAAACCAAGATTCAGAGAAGACAACTAGTATGTATTTGGAAGCACCCTAATCATGCTCTTATAGAAAATAAATAGGTGATGAGGAGAACAATTAAAAACCTCTTTTGCATTGTCAAACAATTAAAAACCTCTTTTGCATTGTCAACAAAAGCCCGCCCTCATTTCATGAAGGAACCATTTTCAGGACAATGATTTTCCTGTCAGGAGTTGAGAGAGAATACTTTGACATCTATGTCAAATACTTGAGCCACTCAGGAAGAGCAAAGTAGGAGTGAAACAAGAAAACTTGTCAAATGTTTGACAAGTATGTCAGCAACAATACCTTCATAAAGAAATTTAGAAGGGCTGAAGTCATTTTGGCTGCTTTCAAACAAGCTTGACCCTCAATTGATGAGTGAACCGTGTTCAGGACAATGGTTTGCTTTAATTTCCCAATAAAAGGGAAGAACAAAAAAATCTTCTCATTAGTTGGCATTACCAAAAAAAACTACCACTGCAAAATAATAAAAGTCCTACAAGGAGCATAAATTGATACAAAGCTCATGCAATAACAATGCTCAGTTTGCTCAGTTCCCTAGTTAAACTATCACTCTCTCTGTCTGCTTCCTCTTCAG
Source organism: Quercus alba (assembly GCA_036321655.1). Taxonomy (NCBI): domain Eukaryota; kingdom Viridiplantae; phylum Streptophyta; class Magnoliopsida; order Fagales; family Fagaceae; genus Quercus; species Quercus alba. Next base: position 63,431,018 of record CM070301.1, read on the forward strand.
TGGAGACAGATTTGAACTTCTATAATAAGTGGAAACCTTCTAATGAATGAATAAGCCTGGTCAGGAAAAAATATGCTCAACCATGAACAACTCAACTAATTAACCCCACATTAGTATTTTTAATCTCATACTGTTTTTCATACAGGCACCAAATATAATTGAAAGGTATGCAAAGAATCCCAATAATTGCTCCAAGAACCAATAAAGGTATCCCAACAATATTTTCAACCAGCTCACTCAATACAAGCCCTAATTTTTAACCACCTATGAAATATGAAAACAAAAGCAGAGGAGACAGAGGCAGAAGATATTAACATATACTTTAAACAAACTAAAGATGAATCAATTAAACATGGCAATGCAATGCCACCAAAGAATTGATGCAGAAAAAACCAATACCGTGTTTATATAGACAACTAGGAATAAACCCTAATTCTAATTCCAAATTACTAATGAAACTTAATTCTAAATGACTTGGGAAATCCCAATTATTGAATTACACACAATACCTTTGACTCTAGGAAATTAAATAAAAAATACTAATAAACCTAATTAACTACTAATACCTAAAATAAAATACAAGTGACTCCATAACTAAGTAAAACTAAATTAAAATAAATATTTTTTGTGCTTCCCCCATCAGGAATGTTCCATCAGCTCCAATTAATGGGAAAATATTTCAACTTAGTGTGCGTTTGGGTTAGGATTAAAAATTAAAATTATTTCACTATTCAGTTTATTTTTTCTACTATTCATGAGTCTCACTGCACTTTTTGGCACTATTCATGAACCTCGCTGTACTATTTCAACTAATTTTTACCTTTATCAACAATACTTTCAGCAATAATTTTTCAGTTTTAGCAAAATAAGCAGTATCCAAACACACCCTTAATCAAGTCAAACCACAATTTTTTTTTCATCAAGCAACTGTCTATCTGTGTAGACTTGCAATTCCAAAAGGAGTCGCACAAAGAATTATATCATGTAGAGAAGGCAAAAGGCACAACTTCAAAAAGGGGCATTCTCAAACTAAAAAGATTTTTTGAATAATATTAGGCTTAATCTTGTAATTGATATAGGGAAAGAAATTAGAGATGGAGAGGGGTGATAAATCTCTACCTGCATGAATGCTATTATATATTCCTTGGAAAAAAGGCCAATGAGTAGCAAGATCTCACATTTGCTTAAAACGGAGTCATACCACATACCATGTCATTAAAGGATCTAGTACTTAACAACCCAAATTAACATTAAAAGAATTTGTCTACAGTAATAGAAAGGGTGATCTCCCACCATTGGAAATGCAATTAGATTTAATTGACCAGTGATTGCAAGATCTTATTAAACAGTGCTGCTTTTAAACCCATGATACTTAATTCCACACTCACTTCTAAGTATCTATCAATTAAAGCAACAATTGCAGTCAATGTCTACAATTCTGTAATCTCATCAATGCGAATGAGATTTATGAACTGGATCATATGTCCTTTCACAACTCCATGAAACTTGGAGATATGATTATATATACAACATTAGTGATTCTGTTACTTGATTTTATATATATATATATATTTTTTGATAAGTAATAAAAAATTCATTGATAAAAAAGAGAGACACCCAAGTACACAGGGGGTATATAGGGGTGAACAAATCAAGAACGAATATTTCTTTCACTGACAATTTAAACCATATAGAAATATATGATATTTAGTAATCTCTCTCATATGCCTCTTCACTTCCACAAACCATGAAGCTTATTGAACATTTCTCAATAAATAATGTTTTTTAAAAGCACATGATCATACAAGTATTATAAAAAACTTTGCTCTGCTCAATAAAGACATAGTTCGCCCACTAATTTGACATTAAATAATGTACCTGATCCTTAGTGACTACTTCCTATTCTCAGAAATTATAACTATATAACTACCTTTGTGCAACAATATGAGCTCCCACAGATTACCATAAATATGTTCTGTGGAGTGTGGCAAGAGAAGTGATTTACATGAAGTATGTCAAACTAAAGGATAAGAAACAAAAGTCAACTTCAGATTTCATATACAATTAAACAACATGGGAAAATGTATAAAAGAAATTCATGTATTTATTTTTGTTCACTTAGTCATAGTAGAATAAAAGAAACCAATCAGTGGTTGCGGCCAATACATTACAGCATGTGCAGAAACTCTCTTTTTTGCTCAGGCATAGAAAACTTCATGTAATTCCTTATTTAAATACTTCAAAAGCCTTGTTTTTACAATTTCCACAGTTGCAAAAAATATTACATTGCATTTTATATTGTGTTTATGTACAGGACGCACATGGTACATAGACATGAAAAAGATTAAGAGGAAGACTCGGGACCCAAAAAAAAGACCAAAAATTAAGATCACTGGGATGTTAAGGCAAACCCAAAATAAGTAGGTTTTGTTTGGTAGAGTATACTTGACCAGAATTTGCACCCTCTAAGCTGCTGCTTTTGTGCTACACTAAATACTCAAACATTGAAGAACTGCTTAGAAATTATACTTGCAAATTTGTATTCCACAAAACACCGCATTGAATAAATCCAAGCACTACCACTGCAGATCAAATAATATGTATTTCTATCACCTCGCATTTTTAACCTTCTTTAGAAACAAAACCTTGCTTAAAAGTCCCATTAAAAAAGACTTAGTTGTTCAACAGCAACTCAGAGACCACTACAGAAGGAATAAACCAATGATTCCAACCTCTTCCCTCCACCTCACAATTGAGTTTCTATCGAATAAAGCAATCAATTATCAATTAATAGAATTACTGTGTAGGCTAAATATGACATGTAGCCCAGCAGGAAGCCTGTTAAGAAGTATTTGATATGCTATGACATTGAGGTAAAATTTAGCTGCTGCAGTAACATTATCAGATGCACTAGGCCATTACACTTGCACACATTTCATTCCTTCCTCACCATTCCCAACTATAATACCATATATTCAGAAGCACTAGTTAGCAGAAAGTGAAACAACAGTACTTTTGTTCTGTAAATTGCATTACATGGATATGTAATCCTTTTTTTATCACCTCATATAAAAATGAATTGAATTAATTCAAAATGATGAGAATTCACACAAAGATAATTCCTACACAAAAGCAGCTATGAAAGGTTTTGAAACAAGGAGAGATGGATCATGGATATCTGATGAGTGTGAAGCATCAATTTTATAAAAGCATTAGTACCTGCAGGATAACATCACTTTTAGAGTGTAATTTATTGGTGATTGTTTAGCAGAAAGCAAACAGGACTTCCCAGAATATGGGTTTCCCAAGGATAATATTTAAGACCTTGGTAGACAAGTTACAAGGTGCTTTTTGTGTCAAGAAGATGAGTAAAGTGCTCAGAGGATCAAATATGAAAAGATAATAACAATCTGCTCTGGCTATGATGTTCTGCTGAATGGCGTATGCCCCTTTTCTCAACTGATACGAGCCCAATTAGATACACTTTCAGAATGTGTCAAAATTACTGCTCTGCGGCTATCCAGCAAGTTGCATTGTACTTAATTTTGTGATTAAAATTAAGAACAGATATTATTGGTGGAATGTTCCCTAATGCATGAAGCATCTCTTTTTAATAAAATCTTAAAGTACTTATTAAGAATGTTCCCTATATCTTTATCATAACTGATTTGCATTGCCTCTTTAAATTCATTTTTCCCCTCATTATTTGATAAAAATAAGAAATCTCCAGAAATTTTAGAATTCATTCAAGTGAGTATTTTCATCAATCGGCCACTGAGCAGGCGGAGTCCCATCATAACCAGGAAATGTGATGAAACCTCTACCGCAATTGGCACAGATATGTCAGTTACACTCAGATTTTCTGTAATAGGTTGCAGTGCATTTGAATCAGCCATATGGATGCTTTGAGGAAATTGACCATAATGAACTATATAATCATGATTCATGTGGCACCTCATGATCTTAAAAATTGTGTTCTGGACATGTTTATGTGCATAAAGTTTAGTAATCCAAGAAGCAACTCAGTGACTATGGAACCATAGAATATGGATTATTAAAACACACAAGATACTGTGCTTATTCCAAGAGACTTTACTTCCTCTTGTGACTCAAGCTTTTGAAGGACAAAGGATGTTTCAGATATATGTCACTCTGGAAAATATGTGCAAATCTGAGATTAAGAAACAGCAATTGAACATACATTGGACCTGTGGTGGTCCATACGGAGGACTTATCAAATGCACTAAGATATTGGAAACCAGATTTTATTTGACATTCATGATAACAGTAACTCATATTTCATCAATTCCTCCTGGGTCTAGCCAAATGAAAATAAAACTTCTTGTATTCCTCTCATGAATCAAGTTGTATTGCCATTGAATGAATTTGGAGAGATGAACCCTAAATAACTCATGCAATGTGGACTCTTCACCTTCTCAGTTTTTGGAGTACAATGGCTAATGCCCAAGAGTGTATTTGAACTACTTTCTGAATGGAGGAACTAGTTTAGGAACTATTCTTCATTTGCATGGAAAGGAACTCTTTTATTCCATTTTGTGGACTTTGTGGAAGGAAAAGAACTGATGTACTTTTGAGGGTGTGAATGCCTCAATTACTAAGCTAAAATTGTCGTTCCTAAGAACTTTTTTTTGAATGGTCTCATGTTTTGGGACACAGTGATATATATTCCATTGCAGATTTCATTGAACCTCTTTCATTTAGTTTGTAATGTTACCTTTTGCATCTCTTCCGGACTACTTTGTGTACTCGTGTATGTGAGACGTTCTTTTTTAATAAAATATCATTGTTTATCAAAACTCTTTTTAGGATTTCAGTCAAATTGTTAGCATAATGATAAAGCAACATATAGTGGTTCTTGCTCTACTAATGACCCATATCTCAACTATTACCATATAGCCACCTTTTAATGAAAAGCAATTCCAAACTTTCCACAAGTAGTGTCTATTCTTATAAATATCGCTTCACTTCTCTAGCAATTTCTAATGATTTTAAATACCTAGCTGAGAATGTAAGGAGAACACCATCTTTGGTCATTCACTAAAGACTATAACCCGCTGCAATACATCAATCTACTTTTAAGGTGTTTATCCAGATGGATACTCAAGAACTCAGCCAAATACAAACATGTTGCCCCTATTTACAACAATTGGGAGAATAAGTAAATTGAATTTCTCCAACCTGTCATTACAACATAAAATGTGCAACCAAAAATAAAATTTTTTAAGCACTTCATATATTCAAGAAGAATTGCTTTTTAGATGATAGATTTTCCTGTGCAAATTTGATGATCTACGTCAGTTTTATGAGAAGCTCCTTCCCCATAAAGTGTGAGAAGCTGATTTTTTTTTTTTTTTCCTTCTGACATTGTCAGGTTTTTTTGCTGCTGCAATTTATTTTCTCCAACTTGCATTTGGTTTCAAAGTATTAAAATTAAGGAATGTCTTGATGTGGAAAATTTTCCTGCAAATTGACCATACTTCCCAAATAACTATGCAGCTACCAAAACAATTCACACACTCATTACAATTAAATCTTTGTCACCTATGCATTGGGAAGATACACTGCTCTGCATTTTTTTTCTTTTTCTTTTCGTTTCCTGATAGATACTTTGCTCGTGGTTCTTACTGTTAATTTTGAGACTATTGGGAATCTGATACCAGATTATATATGGAATTCCTGGGGAAGAGCACAAAGGAAAGGAAGTGGAAAGCCAAATAAATTGCATGCCTCTCCAATTTGTGATATAGAAGGCAGATTCGAGCCTTATTAGTGGGAACACTAAAGACCTAAGATTTCTAATATTAATGAACATATGGACATTGGAGCGTGGAACCTGTCAACCTGATGATAATGCTTTGCAGTTTTTTTATTTTTATTTTTTTGGATAACTATAATGCTTTGCAGTTTTTGATTGAATATTTAATTGAATGGAAGGTGGGGTGGCACTGTTGTTAACTGCAATATTGTGTATATCCTGGAATGCTTTCATTGGTTTGGTAAGTGAGTTAAGATGAGTCACATTTCTCTTGCTATTGTGTTATTGCTTGAAAACAATGAAAGGAAGCTGCTATTATGGCATTGAGAAAACGAATTGTAATTTAAACCAACAGTACATACTATACATAGATCCATACATAGACAAATACACAATAAACTTAACCGAGAAAAGAAAAGCATTGCGAAGAATGTAACAGGCAAGACAAGAAGTGTGGGGGGCAGGACTAACCGCCTTGGTAAACTCAATTCTAAGTGGGTTGCCAGCAACAGGGAAACCTTGAAGCGCGTTAATGGCAGCGAAAGCATCATCATCCCTCTTGAAATTGAGGAACGCATAGCTGCGCCCGGGCTGGAAAGCCACACTCTCGAGCTCTCCAAACTGCAAGAAGTGATTGGTGAGCTCGTGCTCTAGTATGCTGTGGGAAAGATTCCCAACCCAAAGATGCCTCGAGGGCAGATGGCCACTGTTATTACTATTGTTATTGGAATTGGAATTGGAATTAAGATTACGCCCCGAACCCGAATGGCTACTCATCTTGTCTTCGAATCTCGATGGGTAGTCCCTTCGAAACCGGTCCCGCCCTCCTCCTCCTCGGCCCGACTATAATGCCAACACAAACACAAATTGCTACTCAAAATACTTAATTAAAAAAATAAAAAAATAAAAAAAATCCAACAATTAAGTGTTGTAGTACATAAGATGATAAGAATGTGAATATTGTGAAGTGGGTTTTGGTTAGTTAATTGATGAATTGAATCATAGTAAACCATTAGAGCACAAATTAAACTAGGCTATGGCTATGGCTATGGCAAAGACTAAGCGATTTTGTGATGATTTGAATGAAATCTTAATCTGGGGTAGTACTAGAATTGCTAAAACAAGTGATAATAGTTTGATTGAGAGAGTGAGTGCAAAGAAAGAAAGTGAAATATGTACAGCTTACCATTTGAAATATGAATTGAATTGAATTGAATTGGAGCAAAAGCAAAAAAGCAATAACGTAACGAACCAAACAATATATTGGGTTACTGCCTCCTCTGATAATAGTCGTTTTTTCTAGTCTCGCCACTCTGAGAAAAGTTTTGTTGTTTTTTCTTTTTGGCTTTTTAGGGTTTGGAATTGTGCTGTGGAAGAGAGATTATATCATGTGAATGTGATTTTTAGTTTTATCTCTCACACACTCTCTCTCTCTTCTTTATTTTTTAATAAATAAATAAATAAAATTGTAAAGTATTTAGGAGATGACGTCATGTAATACGTGGCAAGTGCGCAGTGAGTTGACTTTCTGACAGCTTGCGTGTGTACGAGAGTTTTGAGTTTTATGAAATCAAATTGAGATGCTACGTCTACAGCATTTTTACAATATTTCCACAACAAATCACAAGTGGTTAATTGTTATTGGTTTAAATTTCAAACTAACGATAAGATTACTTTTTTGCCCTAATAATAACAACTAGTAATAACTTACCACTTAAAATTTGTTGTAAAAATATTGTAAAAATGTTATAGACATATCATTTCTCAATCAAATTCAAATGGCCCAATATATTCAAAACAGAGCAATTTTATTTGTAAGCCTATCTTAGTTCTAACAACCTAAACCGTTACCCCCTTTTTTTTTTCCTACTACTTTTACGGTTATTAGGGATTAAAGTTTGTAAGTTTTGAAATTACTTTGATTTAGTTGAGATTAGCCCAAACCTCAAGAGTATTGTTATATTTAACCCTCACATATATCTATAATCTAGACTATTATCACTTCGTTTGTTTTGATGAAAAAATTTATGTAAAGGTAGTTTTTTAGTGTTTGGTAGCTAAAAAACAAGTCAAAAGAAACTATATTTGGTCAACATAAATACTATGACTTGTTTTTAGAGATTATTTTTCACTAAATTTTTTTGAAAAACAACTTAATCTCAGAGCAAGCTAAATAACAGAAGTTAGGAGATTATTTTTCAACTCATTTAAAGTTCCTAACAACATAGGAAAAATGTGATTATTTTATAGAAAATGCTTTTTGAAAAATAACTCATTTATTAGAAAACATTATTATTGAAACAAACAAAGCATAATAATATTTAAGCAACTTTCAAGCTTGCTTCTATTCAATGGACTAGTGTCTATTTGGCTTGAGCTTATTTGTTAAGCTTTACAGCTTTTTAAAAATTTATTTATTTATTTATTCTAAGTACAAATATAAATTAGCACTTTTTCAACAAAAAAACAAAATAAAGTTGATGCCAAACCCACAATAACTCCACATTTTTCAGCAGTTTATAACCTCTTCATCTCTAATCATTTTTCAAATTGAAACAAACTCATGTTGATATTGTATTTTGTCTAATTTCGAATTTCGATAGAAGTTTTGGCCCTAAATTAAAGGATTTCATGATTTTAATAGATGTACCCCATTTTTTTGTTGTTGATTTTCATCAATTTCTATGTGGTTGGCTAAATTTGGTTGAGCTTTAATTGAAATATAACCATGTAATTAGATTAATTTTGGTGTTATATATAAGATCATGAAATTTCCTTTAATTCGACCACATATGGACAAAAACCAGCCTTCAATTGAATGAGATAGAACTTAATTAACAAAATTACCAAATTTGCTCTTATATTGTGGAAAAAGTATGTAATTTTCTATGGAACGCATGCTAATATTCTAGTCTAATTTCCATGGAAATTTGGTACTAAATATACCATTTAGGTCTCTCTTTCATTGAGCATGTCATTAAGATTTGAGCATTGAATCGATTAAGGAGTTTAACTGATTTTCTTAAATTACATACCGATATTTGATCTCTTTATTTTTATTAGGTCATACATGTGATTTATATGGAGATCAAGTTAATTTTTTTTTTTTTTTTGGAGAATAAACAGCAGAATTTTATTCAATGAAAGAAAAAATTTATACAAGAACAAGGCAGCATCAAGGAGAGCCAAAGAAAACTGCACTAGCTACAGAGCTTTCCCAACACCTATCAAAAACAGTAGCTATATGCAAGGTTATATCAAGGAAAGCCAAAGAAAAACAAGTCTATTTTACAAACTCAAGACAAGCTTCCATAATTAGCTTCCAAATATTCTATAGCATGGGCTGCAGCAGACCTGGCTAGAAAAGAGGGGTTAGGATGTGGAGTATCGTAGTGAGCCTCATTCCGCTTATTCCAAATCATCCAGCTGGTTGTGAAAAATATTGCAATCTCTGGGTCATTTTTCCTTTGCATAATTTGATCAGCCACATCCACAAATGAAAGATTTGTGCAATGAGACATGGTCCCCCTTAAGCATGTGGACTTCCAAAACCATATCAGAATATGTACAGCTTAGCAGGATATGGTCTGTTGACTCCACCCCATCCTCACAACATTAATTGATGGGCATGTCAAGCTTTATTGTGAATTATCAACGGTTGATTTAAAGTCCACACAGTTCCCTAAGTGCACTATAGTCTGAGTTTTAATCCTTGCACTAGTGAATTAAGGAAGTCCATTGGTATAATCTGTGTCCCAACTGATAGAATATGCTAGTGACATTTTTTATTTTTATCCACAATCCCTAAAAATCTAGGGAACCCATATATAAACCCTCACTTTTCCCTACTCACCAAGAATCATCAGCCCCATTTGGAAGCCCCAAAATCCCATAAATATTCTCCCATACCCAAGGCTCCTCAGCCCTTCCCCTTTGGGTATTCATCCTCCAACATCCCTGACCTCTATTCTACTCAAGAACCTCATACATTAGTCATCTTCAACCCATTTAAATGCTCCAAAAATCAAAAACCCAGGAATGAGTAGAAAAATCCCACTTTCTTTATCTACCCGAAAATTCTCAGAAACAAACCAAAAAAAAAAAAAAAAAAAAAAAACCTTCCACAATAATCCAGACCAACCTCTACCTAAAAAAAAGGAAACCCTCCCCTAAATAACCAGAAAACCACCTGAGAAAAATCCTTCCTTTTTCCCTTTCTCACCAACAAAAAACAGCAGCTACTTCAACCTTTTAGAAATCCAGCCCAGTTTTCCTAAGCCCACAAACCCAACACAAAACTCGCCTCAAGGCCTTTCCCTTCACCAAGCCCATCATATCCCTCCCTCAACACTTGGTCCAACCTGATAACTTCAAGCCTATTCGCATAAAACTCCACCAGCCTATTCGCACAAAGCACATAAACTTCAGCCCACTCGAAGAGTAAAACGATCAAGAGATTCAAAACCAATTCAACTTAAAACTCCACTCTTCCAAGCCCATGCCTCAGTCAAGCCCAACCTGAAAATCAAACTAAATTCACATAAGCCCAACCCGTGGACCCATCAGCAAATAAATCTACAAAATTACACCTTGACTCCCAAACCTCTCCAATTTACACTTGTTTGTTTGGAAACAATTTATCTAACTTTTTGTTGATTTTTTTTTTTTTTTTTGGTTGTTGTTATTGTTGTTGAAAGTGGGTTAAAATATATGTCTATTTTGAAAAAAGTAAAGTTTTAAAAAGTTGTAGATAAAAACTAAAAACTAAGCTTTTATGCTCATGCTAAACGAACTTTGAATAATTTCCAAAATTATACTTAGGCCCCACAATTACTTGAAGTCACTTTCAACCCTAAATTTTTTCAAAATTATGCATCAACCCCAAAACTTGTAAAGATTGCATTTCAACCTTAAACTTTCACAAGATTATGTTTTTAACCCCAAAACTTTCCATAATCACAAAAATGACCTCAAAACTTTTAAAAATTGCACAAAAGACCTTGGGTCATAAAAATGCATTTTTAATTGTTTTGTGCCAAATAAAATATTTTCCTTTAAAAATAATAAAATTAATGATTTTATTATCAAACTTTAGAGTAATTAAACATTTGTGTCCCTTTGCAAGAGATAAAATACTTTGTAAAAGGGAATTGCAAAATTAGATTTCTTAGGCTATGCTTTGGAGTGATGTTAGTTATATTTAATTCAATAATGCAATTTACCTTTTAATAAATGTCATCCAATCACTTGCTTAACTATGCTATTTTAATCTTGCTTTCGAGAGGATAAATTACACATGTCATTTGTTTACATATCATTCTAGGATAGATCATACATGTCATACATCCACATGTCATCCTAGGATAGATCATACATGTCATACATCCACATGTTATCTTAGGATAGGCTTGCTTTGTTTTATTGCACATGCACATGCATAATATCATGTCTTTTTAAAACCAAATGTCAAATATTTTAGTTGTCGTTTAAATGGTGAAATTTAAGATTAAATTCAAAACAAGGTACTATCATTTTGGATAAACATTGTGGGGTGCCTAACACCTTTCTCACATGTATAATTTATAAGTTTTCTAAAGTGATTCATTAGCAAATACTCTAAAAGTGTCCATTAACTAGACTCATTTTTATTTTTGAATAAAGAAATATTTTTAATTAGAAGATTTAAACAAGCAAGTCCTTATAAAAGTGATTTATAAATTTTGGTATTCTCTATCATGTGTGTTTATTTTTATTTAGTTCAAAATTTCAACAGACTTCTGATTTTCCTTTAGAGATTCAAGAGATAAGTAATATCAATACTATTTTCTTGGTCTAGTATTGATTTTGCAATCCCAAAATCTGTAGTTTCTCTAAAGAAAATCGATCCCCTCTTGTACGTTCTTTTATGCAGGTATATATTATTCTAATTTTGTTTTGTTTATCTATACTACTATTTAAGGGGCTTCCCCTGTTTGGATTCCACATTTTTCATGCCTAAGATACCCTCATCATACCCACTTACAAGTTTTCAACTACCGGGGATAGATATGTAAATTAAAACTCCTACATTTTAAAACCACAAACTCACGTACGCTTTGCAGTTTCTATCTCACTTTCTCTCTCTCATTTTTCTTCAGATTGAAGACATTTAGTTTAGCTCTACATCCTCCTTTCTTTTTCTTCAGATTAAAGACATTTACTGTCAAAGGCTTCAACAAATTTTCAGGTTCTATTTTTTGCAAGTTTTTCTTTATTTTCTTTTCTTTTGTTTATGATTGACTTTCTTTAAGTTCTACTTTTTTTTTTTTCCTTATATGTATCACGTTAACTCTTTTTTTTTTTTCTTCTTTTTTTTAAATGTAATTTTGAAATAAATGGTTCCTTCATATACTCTACCATTGTACTTCTTAATGAATTGTCATTTCATGTTGTAGGTATTGTGATCCAAAGACAGGGCTGCCTTATGCTACAAAAGAAGCATTCAAAATCATTCGTAAACAGTTAAACAGTATGGCTTCCCTTACCTCCTTTAATAGCCTTTGTTTACATTTTATTTAAAAAATTTGAATTGAAATAAAAATAGTTTCATATAGATGATCAATTACTATTTCCTTCTCCTTCCTCACTTCACTTCATTTTTTTTTTTTCCTTCTTCATATATATATATATATATATATATTTTTTTTTACCATCATTGTATATGTTTTTGGCGTTAAATTTTTTTATTTAGGTATGTAGCAACCTTAAGTTCTACATGTTTTTTTTTTTTTTTTTTTATGTATCATGTTAACTATCCTTTTTTTTTTTCTTTTTTTTTTAAATGTAATTTTGAAATGTTGGTGGTGACTGAATGTATATGTTTTTGGCGTTAAATTTTTTTATTTAGGTATGTAGCAAACTTGAGTTCTACTTTTATATATATATATATATATATATATGTATCACGTTAACTCTCTCTTTTTTTTCTTTTCTTTTTTTTTTAAATTTAATTTTGAAATGTTGGTGGTGACTAAAAACAAAAAAAAGCCACGTTGTATAAAAAAAAAAAAAAAACTTTGGCCGACCCTTTTTCTTTTCAAATTCAAAAAAAAAAAAAAAAAAAACCCTTAACACGTTTGAATTCCACTCCCACATTTTACTCCTAACAAATTGTTTGAATTCCACTCTCCCATGTTTTACTCCTAAGAAACTGCTTTACTATCAAATTTAAAAATTTTAACTTCTCTTTAACTTCTTTTGCTTATCCAGTTTTTATTTTATTTTATTTAAGTTTCATGTTATATCCTCCTTCCTTTTCATCTTCTTCTTCTTCTGGATATATCAAAAAAAAAAAAAAAAAAAACCGAATAGAATATTACTGCACTAGAATAACAAAAGACTTCATTACTTGACTTCCAAGATTATCCGGATAAGTATATAAGAAAATATTCTTATTTTACTTATCATGTTTTTTAGTTTTCTATTTCTTACATTCAATTGATGCTTTAATATATTGTATCTGTTTTTGCTCTCAACGTGTCTTCTCTTGAGTTCCATTCATTGTTATCCAATTTTTAATGCCTCGGGTTGCAACCATTGTCATACAGAATATATGGTGAGTAGGGTTTCTTTTTTATTTATGTTGTAATAAATTTATTTTAGAATTTTTTTGAACATTTTTGGGTAAGGGTTAATTTAGAGCATTTATTATAATTTGGGATTACTACATTTTCCAATCACAAAAAAAAAACCTAGGGGTGTGATGAGTGTCATGTGTGGAAAAATCATTTTCCAATCACAATAATTTTTCATCACAAAAAAATCTAGGAGTGTGATTGGAAAATTATTTCTTCACACATGACACTCATCACACCCCTAGGTTTTTTTTGTGATTGAAAAATGTAATAATTCCAAATTATAATAAATGCTCTAAATTAACCCTTACTCAAAAAACAGAAGAGCCTCTGAGCACGCGCGTGAGCGCGTGCTCAGAGGCTAGTTTTGTTATTAACATGCTCTAATTCTACTTTATTATTTGTTCACGTGATGATTATTTTGATCATCTGTTTATTTTATCGTTTTTTTATAAATAAAATCAAAACTAATTTCTTAGATTTATTCTTTTTCAAAATAAATTCCAGATTTATTTTTCTAAATAAATTCTAGATCTTTTTTCTAGCTTTTTTTGGATTTTCGTTCTTACCTTGTTCACACTGAATTTTGGGTTGAGAAATCCTCCTACGGCATCCAACTCTCTAATATGCCTCCCTTCCTCCCACTTTTATTTATAAAATTTTAGTAGACTATACTAGGCTGTTAGTCATATCTAAATTTATTATTAATTGGTATTATGCCCGTGCGATGTACGGCTTAATTAAAAATTATATATATTGAAACTATATTAATAATTTGTGCGCCACACGATAAAAACTAATTAATTTTGAAACATGTAATACATACATGTATTGAGTCACTTTTTACTATGGTTTATAATCTAAATAAATATTAAATTTATTTTAAATTACTTGAAACATTTGGTAATAGAATTTTAAGTGAATTATAATTTAAAATTTTTTAGAACTTAGAAAATATAGTTTTATTCATAGTAAATTATTAGTAATAGAGTTTAATCTTCGATAACAAACTTAATAATAAATGAAAGTATAAATTACATATTTTACTCACATAATCAAAATTATCTTAATGATTATTGAAGCACTTGAAAGTTGAAAGTTTAACAGAGTTTCACCTAGAATTAATCAAATGGAAATTACTTTAATACTCTTGTAATAAATGACCATTTTGAGGAGATAAAACATAACATTTTAGCACTATTTCAACTTTCTTGATATAAATTGCGCACTCTTGACGCGATGGTTACTCCACAAGTATTAAGTATTTGTGGGTGTGGGGGGTAAAGGTCGGGTTTCAAGTCTTTAGAAGAGGGTTTCACACATATATACACTTAGATTAGGTTAGAGTAGAATTTCTATCTTGTATTAAAAAAAAAAAAAAAAATTCTTGATGTATAATGTAATCAAAGAAGGAATGAGTATTAACCTTATGGATTGAGTAAGCTTACTTGATATGATTAAATATGAGATCTTTACATGCCTTCTTAGTTTATGTCAACCTCTTTGCTAATCTAACAAAACTTCATGTTTAATAAAAAGTTATCTACATAATTCCTCATCTTGTATTATGAACATTTTCTATCTTTCACACTCTACAATCCTATCAATGTTTATAATTCTAAGAATTTATTGTCACGTTGATTGGGTCTCAACAATATTTTTGACAAATAAGTAAAACCCACCAAAAATTTGGGAGAAAAAAAATACCTAGCATTTTATGCTCCACATGTTTGGTTTCATAAAACCCTTTTTTATGAATCTCAATAAATCAAGTGATGAACAAAATGGAAAAAAAGAAAAGAAAAAAAAAAAAAGGAAACAGAATTTTAGTTAAAATAGAATTCTAGTTGAAATAGAATTATATATTTTTTAAAACTTAACTAATAGGGTTTATTCTTTCTTTAACGTACAACCTTTTTTTTTTTATCTAAATTTGTAGACTATTTATAACGTGTAGGAAAAAAAAAAAAAAAACATGATATTATGGCTCCGTTTGGGAGTTCATAAGAGAATGGAATGGAATGGAATGGAATAATCATAAAGGAATGGAAAGGAACGGAATGGAATGGAATGCATTTAAGCAAGAGAAAGGAATGGAAAAGAATGGAATGGAATGGAATTAAGTAACCTTGATTGGATGTTTTAAAATGAAAGAATGGAAAGGAATGGAATGTAAGTAATTTTGTTTGGGAGCATCATGGAGGGAATGGAATGGATTCATTTTATAATAATATTACTATTAGACCCTTATTTTAAAATAAATAATTGAATATACAGGGGTATTTTGGGAGTTTTAGTAAAAAAATCATTAAATCTAATTCCATTCCCTCCCATTCCTTCCAATTTTGGGGGGAATGAAAATTTGAGGTTTTAAGGGAATAGAGAGGAATGAGTGTTCCCTACTACTCATTCTATTCCCTTCTACTTAAACTCCCAAACAAGGGAATAAGCTTTCCATTCCCTCCATTAAAACTCCCAAACAAGGGGAAGGGAAGAATATTCTAAAATTATTCTTTTTATTCCTTTCCATTCCATTCCATTCCCTCCTCCCAAACGAGGCTAAGTTTTTGTGCCTATCCAAAGATAAATAGAGGAAAGTTGATAAGAAAACTAAAAATTTTGTGTCTATACAAAGATTATTAGAGGAAAGGTTGATAAGAACAATTAAGATGCTTTTGTGTCTATCCAATGATAAATGATAAATAGAGGAAAAGTTGATAATAAGAACAACTAAGAATTTGTGTCTATCTTAAAAATTGATTTTAGGGTAAATTGCAAATTACACCTCTAAAGTTTGGGAGTGATTGAATTTTACACCCTGAAGTTTCAGGATTTGAATTTTATCTCCTGAAGTTTGGGGTGTTTGGATTTTACACCCTGACACTTTAGAATTTGGATTTTACCCTCTAAAGTTTAGGGTTGTTTAGATTTTACACCCCAAAATTTTGAAACTTTAGAGTAAAAAATCCAAACACTCCAAAAATATAGGGGGTAAAATCCAAATTTTAAAACGTTAGGGTGTAAAATCCAAATATCACCAAACTTTAGGGGGTAAAATCCAATCACCCCCAAGATTTAGGGGTGTAATTTGCAATTTACCCTTGATTTTAAATTGCTGCAATTTGGTGTAGTCACTTGGTACAACCACGGCTTCCAAGCCTAATTTTTATTATATAATATATATGATAATATGATTTATTTTATTTTATTTTTTTGATTTAGGTTGAAGCTTAGGGCTTATAGCCCACTAACATATTTCCTTCTAGGTCTTAACTCTTCCTTATTCGTTTAAAAAAAAAAAATGTCTTAACTCTTCCTTAAGCCTTAAAACCTTCAAGTAGGCCCAAAGACATAATACCTAAGCTTATCTTATAAACTACTTAAATATTTTTTTTTAATAAATAGGATAAATTTTCAATTTAAGCCCCCTCTATGATATTTGTACTTTATCATCAAGCTAATACATCAATTGGTTTTGAGCATTTTGGTGCAGGCAAGGTTCGAACTCTTAATGTCTTATTGGACGACAAGAGACTTTATCAATTGAGGTAACTCGAGCACATAATTAATCAAATAATTCTTATACAAATTCTTGGATGATTAAGAATTTGTTTAATGAAAATACTGAGTATACAATGCTACATACAAACCAAAAGACAAGCTCAAAACACAGACACAAAATCCACAAGCAGTATGAGCTGCAAACAACCCAGCATACAACATATTTATAAGGCCTTTCAACCTCAACTAAAACTGTACCACAGATTTAACATGTAGTATGGAGGATCAGCATATGACAGGCTTATAGAAGAGGTATGCATTGAATATTAATGACACAAGGGTTGAAGACAGTGCTGTTCTCAACCACCACAGCCACCACCACAATCACCACCACCATCTCCACCTCCGCAGCCACCACCATCACCACCGTGTTTGTCTTTGTTAGTAGGATCTTCACCATTTGGACCATCAACACATGCAAAAATTATCATTGATATGATTGAAATCACTAGAAAAACTTGGCTAAGTAGCAGAAAGCAATCAGAGAGATTACCAACAATCTCATCCCCCACGTTTTCCAAGGGTCGCTCCATCTATGTGAGCTGAGATTTACACTTTCACAATCCTAGTTATGAAATTCTTACTATTATACTCTTCCAATTATAGAGGAGGTCCTCTCCTGAGTAATTAAAGTTCTAAACACGACAAAGTTCCTTGTATATTCCAACAGCATACTACACTGCTATCCTCTTTTTCATTTCTTTCCAGGAAGTTTCCTTGTGATAAAAACAAGGATTGAGAACTTTCTTTATTCTTTCCTTTCATGACAGGAATCCGAAACAGAACCAAAAAGAAAGATCAAAGTACAATTCAATTTTTGTCCTACTTGATAAGGGGGGGGGGGGGGGGGGGGGAACGAGAACAAAATAAAAAAAACACAAAATTGAAGCCTAGACTAGGAACAATTCTGATAGAAGGCTGAATGGCAATCCATTTAACAATGTTAAAATAGTAAACAACTTTCTCAATATGTATATAATATGTACTAACAAGACCTCTCCATAGTATACACTAGCCTTGATTAAATGGAGAAGTAAGAGACAATACATATAGATGAAAAAATAAGTCCACTTTGTATCAGCAGTTACTAGTTAGTAACCAAAAAAAGAAGAGTATCCTTGAGACTTCTCACATTTTGACTTCAACTATTCCTACCCTGTGAAATTCAATGTAAAACCTAGATCCTATATTCAAACAATTTTTCTTTAGTTGTCCGTGAGGGACAAGAAAGTATCCATTGCCCACCACATCAAAGAAGTGCACCAAAGAACACCTTAAACTTGGACCGTGGAATGGTTCAATGTCGGAAGCTATGCACTGACAAGATAAACCTTGAGCTTCCAAATATCAACCTTGTTAAAGTTTACCCATGAATTGACAATGTTTTAGGGAGTTTCTGCAAAAACACTTCATCACTGCACAAAGTGGAGCTTGATCTTTAGCAGATTCACTTTATAATACAATGTCCTCAATGACTTGGTTTAGGGGGCTTATCCGCTGCAAAACCATATTCCCAGTGTATTTTAGTTAAAGCATATACAAAAAATTTAGAACACACAGATGTCTTTTAAGTGTGTGTGTGTGTGAGAGAGAGAGAGAAACTGGCTATCCAACAATTAAGAAATTATTCCTCTTTGTTTTCCAAGAACAAACTGATCCTCCAAAATGTGGAACTACTAAAAAATTATAATTTTTCTTGTTGCAAAAGATATTGAAAGCATAATATTTAAGAAATAAAGTAACTCTGTGGGCATAAATAGTAATGAGTGGACGCAATCCAAAATTTCTAATAGTTATGTATAATGTAAAATAGGTGATAACTAACCAATTGAAGAAGGGTCTATATGTACAAAGAAACTTGCAGCAACTATTAGGTAGCAAAGAACGAGCATTAGTCCTTTTAAGTAATTAGAAGTTCCATCCTGCATGGTCAAAATGGTAGTTATGTAAAGAACAATCCACAGAAGGTAAAAATTTTCGGACAAAAGGCACTACAATTTTTAATGTTTGTGTGTCTATCACATTTTGTGTGGTAATACACTATTAGAACATTATAATCAGAAAATGTCTTCTCATTGCTAAATATTAATGTAGATTGATCTTTTCCAAGAATAACAGTCATCTAACTCAATGAAGGCTCAACTGCCTACCTGCACCATGAAGGCTACCACCAGAACAGTTATAAAAAGAGTAGCTGTCTCAAAAAGTTGAAAATTTAAGTCCATGGGACGCCCCATGACCCAACCAGCGACCACACAAAAGGGAATCTGCAGTCATAGCAACCATTTTATGAGTCAGTGGATACTTAACACAAAGAGGGCAAGAAAAAGTGTTACATATAACAATGGACTACCCCATAGTACTGAGAAGGTTTGTAAGTAACCATGGTGATAAAGCATTTTAAGCAGATCCAACACTCCTTAGGACTGTTACAAAACTATAATAAGCTTTTTTTTTTTTTTTTTTGAGAGAGTTTCAACCTAATTGGCCAGACAACGCAAGAATATTTCCAATCATCATTCCAAAATAACCATTCCAGGTTCTGCCACAATCAACAAAGAGAAAAAGAAGCACCTTTCAACACATTTTCAGCAATTCACAAGAAAGATGAAAAATGTACTTCAGTTCACAAAGACCACATCTTATATTAAAAGAAACCCAAATAAATTCTTCCTATATATATATATATATATATTATTTTTTTTGTTCTTTTAATTACTTTTACAAAGAATATAGCTAGGATCATTTCCTCCAATTTGGAAAAATGTATAGATCAAAGCAAGAATAAAATGGTTTTTTTTGGTAAGGGGCATAAATTAAATATGCTATGGTTGCACTCAAAAAGAAAATGGCATTAAGAAGAAATAAATGATCACTATATAATGTTTGAAACTCACCCCAAACATAGCTATCTGTGTTGATGAGCCTATTGCCACTCCCAAAGATATATCCTACATAAGATATTGAGTAAATTAAAACTTCAGTACATTAAAAAAGTACGATTGGTCATGCATAGTTGTAGAATTCCACTAGCAGTATAAGCACTTACAAGCTTGTCTTTCATGGCAAACATAACGGCACCTGCATGCTCTGCTGCATTCCCGACAATTGGGAGCAAAATAACACTGATAAATGCTACTGGGATTTTTAGTGAAGCAGATGCCCCCTGAACGCATAATGATTAATGATTTCTATTGTAAGAACATCCCAGAACTACATAAAAGATACAAACCAATTCCCTCCACTATACAAAAAACTAAAAAAGATATTTATTATATAAGAAGACATTTGTTTAAAAAGAAATGCAAATTATGTATAAATTAGAGGAAGATGAAGAGTTCTTTTTGTTGAAAAAACTACTGGACATCTGATGAACAAAATCCATCAAAGATCAATAATAATTTAGTTAAAACAGTTTTAAAATAAAGAAATAGACACACCATTTCCACCAAGGGGTAAAAAATATGAGTTTTCATCTTCAGAAGTTACCTCTATCAATATCCATCAATATCCCAATAGAAGATATATTAAAGACGTGCAAAGAATAGCACAGATTCACAACGTATAATTACCTCTATGGCATTAACTAAATATTCTGAGAGGAATGAAACCCATGCAGTCAAAATAGATAGCCATATTATTGATTCCCACATAGAGATTTCAGGAGCTTCTTCATCATCCGAACCTTCTTCAGTCTGAGTCTCTCCCTGAATTTATTCCATTTATCAGACAAACCATTAATAACAGATAAAAGTAGAAACTTGAACAAGCTTTCAAGAGCTTATATAAGAACTGAATGAATATTCTATTACAACCTAGTCTATCCATACCATTCTACTGTTTGCTTAAGCTTACACATTTTATGTTTCTTATTTGATCATGGACCGGATCTTCTTATTAATCTCACACATATCATAAGAAATATACAAACTAATCTAATACATGTTGATCTAATGCAATTATAAGAAACTTACTATGGGTAGAAATAGCTAGAAAAGCAATATAAGAAATTTAGTACTAGTTCTAAGCATAATTTTGAAACTAAAGGAATTTTTCATGTGTTTACAAAACAATAAATTGGTAACAGATCCACATTACAAATTATGATAATACAATGATTTAAACTTTTACCAGTACCCTATAGAAGATTGACGGTGTAAAATTAGTAAATATTGTGTAATGTGTTCAATGTCAAACATCAAAAGCAAAGATCCAAAGAGAATGTATGTAAGAATTTGATATCAAAGTACCCACCCCATCAACTGGAATGTATTGATTCTTCTGCCTCTTCAGTTGATAAGCAAGATAGGAAGCATATGCCACAAGCATAATACAACTACTAAACCTTGAAAGAGCTAACTCTGACTTCCCAAAATGTAACTCTGTGTGTGTAGAATGAAGGACAGCGGGAAATAGTAGGCCCATGACTGCCATTAACAGCAAACCAGAGTCCACTGAAGCAGTTGCCTGAAAAGAATTGAATAATTTGAACATTATTTTTAACCAAGATTTGAATGAATCAAGAGAGAAAGTGCAGTCAACCAAATATGGTTCTACTGTTTCAAAGGCTAAATAGTAAATATGCTTCTCCAGTGATGAAAAACATACCTTATCGAACACTTGTTCCTTCTCATAAAACACAATTCCACCACTAAAAAATGCGCATCCAAGCACCAACAACATGTTAGACAAAATTGAGCCCAGTAATGACTGTTGAACAACACGTATCATGCCACTCTTCAATGCATAAATTGATATTATCAATTCTGTAATATTTCCGAAAGTAGCATTTAGAAGACCTCCAACTGCAAAGCTCAAATGAAGGGATAACAAGTTATCCAAAATAGAAAATTATCAGTCACAGTGACACATACACACACAAAACCCATGTAACTTGTATAAGTGGAGATTGTGGGAATAAGGTTTTAATTCAGCCTCCATTAGTAAGCAATTAAGCACGGTTCAAGGAACCCATTCAAAAATGCATAGCCTAATACATCCTAATTGGCCTGATCTAATCCAGATTTATTGTCAATAGACAGGGATGGATTTCTCTAGATTATTGGAAGAAAGGATAACATATTATCAAGTGAGCCATCAAGACTAACATAAATTAACACACAACATTTAGTGACAGAAGAGATAACACAAACTGACTTCTCTCTCTCCTCGAATAAAAAAATATTAATTGCTTGTCAGCTTTTTTTTAAAAAAAACACACACACGTACCAAATGCACAATTATATTTTTTTCACACACTAAAACATGTTATTTGAAACATGTTTTCACAACACTTTTTAAACCACAGTTCTCATGTCATTTTAAACAACGATACTAGAAATCTCCAACCAAACAGGCCCTAGAGAAAAAATGAAAAAAATCTTTTGCATGAAATGGAAATTATTATTCTTTCTTGTAATATCATGTAATAAACTTCATGCTAATGGTGCATACTTTCAGGATATTTAGATTTAAGGTATAATAAGCAATTTTCAGTGCAACATTAGCATTTAAGACAAATACAACAACATATGAAACTAACTTTTTACCAAAAAACATGTAATGATGTGCCTTACCCAATTCATTAGTTCAATGTATGTGTTTATGCCTATTTTAAAACTATGCTATCATTATTTTATCAGTCAATACTCTGTTAATGTTAATGAAACAAAGCTTAAAATCACACAAAAGGACAGAATTTGAGTTGAAATCTTGCATAACAGATCAACATAAACTAAAACTTCATGTTACACTTACTAAAAAAAAATTAATGTTTTATGAATATTAAAGATTTACAAGTGGAGACATTTAGCAATAAAATTACCTATTGGTCCAGTAAAGCAAGCCAGCTGCCTGCATCAAAGCAAGCCCAAGCATTGTAAAATACTTCATTTGTCAATCCAAATAAATGCAAAGTTAGAATTGCACTAAAACGAAAAAGTACTCGGCTAACATTATAGATAAGATGTGAGATAGCTTACTCTGTAGCATAACCTAGACGTTCAGCCAAAGGTATAATACCCAATAAGCTTAAAAAGAAGACCCAACCCTGAAATGCAATTGAAGAAACAAATCATCAAAACAAAACACAATATATCATCCATATAAAAATGATATAGAAGAAGATACTAATTAATGTGCATAAACACAGTTTTGCTCACATGACTGCCAGACATTTTATCAACCAAGATTGCTAGAGGGCCAAGTGGCATGAGTATGTTGATTTTGGCCGAGAAAATTACGATCTTGATGCTATCGACCACACTATTCCTCATGTGTTGTTTATAATTTTTTGCTGAAGTAGCAGCAGATATATGTGTAATCTCATGAAAAGAATTTTTGTTTGTAGAAATTGATGCAGCAGCAGGACTAACTAGGCTCTCATCCTCAAATTCAATCACTGCTCTTCCATCTAAGGACCCCATCTGTCATTAACAAGGAAAAAAAAGTTGGCAAATGCCACACATATATATAGTTTTTAAGAACAAATTAAGAAGAAGAGTTAAGAAAAATGAACCTCCAAATTGTAATGGATCGGAACAATTGGCGTTGTATCGTCGTTATAGTTATCCATGAGGTACAGCTAGGCCAAAATAACGAAGAAGGGTTCCATTTCTATATTCAAGCATCACGTTCTTTGCTGATTAAATCACATAAAAGAAACAGACTTTGTAACAGACAGTTAAAACAAATGTATGTACAAAAGCTAATTTCTTTCTTTCTGGTAAAATAGAGATCAGCATAATCATCTAGAAGAAAGAGAAAAAAGAAGATGGAATTCTTGAAGTGGGTTTGTATTATTTTTCTTGTTTATGTGTATCATTCAGAATGAAATTGTGGTTGCGACTTGGGACCCAGTAGGTTGGAGAAGCTATAATTGGCAATGGCTTTAAATGGTCTGATTGTTTAGAAAATTTTAAAAATGAAAAGAGGAACGCGGAGAATTAGGTGACATAAACAAACATATTCTTTCATATTTTAGAATTAGGAACGCGGAAAGGTCGGCTTTCATATTCTATTTTAAGACAGACATGGACATTCTTTCTTTTGTTTCATTTTCTTTCTGTTTAAACAAACAAAACTTTATAACAAATTAAAAAAAGAAAAAACCAAAAACCAAACAAAAACTAACTCGTGAACAATATGAACGTTGTTGTTTGTTTCTTTCTCTTTCTCCGTTTCAGTCAGAGGAATCGTTGGATGTCAATCCCGTGGTCGCATTTACAACCTCTCTCTCTCTCTCTCTGCATTTTTATTATGTATACACGTGAAGTAATGTCAAACGGCTTACATATCATAGAAGTTGTATATGGCTATGGCAAAAAGTAATGCTACAACTACAACTTATTCGTATGATAAGTTGTGCGTGGTCAAGTTATAAACTCATATGGACTCTTTATTTTTTTTTTACCATTTACGACTTGTCACGTAAGTAAATTGTGACACAAGTTGTAGTCCTAACATTTTTCCTATGACAAAACAATCCAAACAACAAAAAGTTCATATGTACACACTATTATACAAACTTTGTCACAATTAAATAAGATTCATGGGCTTTTGCATAAGAGTTGGTCCTAAGTGGTAGGTTATGCATATATCCATAATAAATTCTAAGTAAAAGATTGTTATTGATTGTTACTAATAAAAAAAATTTAGTGGTATATTCAATTTTTTTTTTTTTTTTTGAGAAAGGTGATATATTCAAATTAGAATCAATAATAACTTATTATTTAGAATTTATTGTAAAAATATTGTGAACTACTTCTAAAAATTATTGGGCACCCAATAATGCATTTGTGACACTTTAGTTACAATTGTCTTTCGTGCCGAATTACATGAAGAAAAAAAATGGTGAATCTATGCGTTAGTCACATCATTGTTTGCCGCATAAAGCATTTGTGAGTTGCAGTTGCGACAAAGGGAGAAAGCGTGTGTAATAGCATTATTATCGCCCCAATTTGTGTCATTTCCGTGTGTCTCTCTAGATCTATGCCCTTTCTCAATTTTACACATTCTTTTTAACTTTGACTTTTAGCATTAGCTTAGTCGGTGCTTTTTGCACTATTTAGCTTACCCGTGCCCTCCTTTCCGATTTTGTATATCCTGTACTATATGCCGGGTACCTCTCAAAGAGGTGGCCCCCACACACCTCCTTTCCAGTCACATATTAGCATTTGACTTTCTTCAACATCTATCTTTGGCTTACCAAATACCCTTTTCAAAGTGGTATGAAACTTTGAATAAGAATGGCATTGACAGCTAGTGTTTTTGGGTTGGGCTAACGGGCAGAGTTAATACCCAGCTTTTTTGCAATCTTTTACACAGCTTTATGTGTTTTTTATCGGATGTGGGTCAGCTTTACAGAAAAAGAGAAAAATGAATAAAAAGTACAAATTACCTTTTTCATGTCTCTCACCAACTCAAGCCTAGTCAAGCACTCAATCGTCTCATACAGGAAAATTTAAAAACTCATGCGTCTTTCACCGGAAAACAACACCAAACATCTTACAGAAAAGAAAAAACTGAAATCACAATCCTCTCACAGGAAACAACCAACATATATAAAAAAAAAAAAACTAAAATCACAATCTTCAGGAAACAACAACCTCTCCCTCTCTCTCTCCCTTTGCATTTTTATTAAGTTTACACGTGAAGTAATGTCAAACGGCTTATATATCATAGAAGTTGTATATGGCTATGAGTCTATGACAAAGAGTAATGTTATAACTACAACTTATTTATATGATAAGTTGTGAGTGGTCAAGTTATAAACCCATATGGACTTCCTATTTTTTTTTCACTACTTACAACTTACCATGTAAGCAAATTGTGACACAAGTTATAATCATAACATATTTCCTATAACAAAACAATCCAAACAACAAAAAAGTCCATTTGTACATGCTATTCTACAAACTTTGTCACAATTAAATAAGATTCATCGGCTTTTGTGTAAGAGTTGGTCCTAAGTGGTAGGTTATGCATATATTCATAATAAATTCTAAGTAAAAGATTGTTATTGGTTGTTACTAATGAAAAAAAAAAAAAAAAATTAGTGGTATATTCAAATTAGAACCAATAATAACTTATCATTTAAAATTTATTGTGAAAATATTGTGGACTACTTCTAAAAATTATTGGGCACCCAATAATGCATTTGTGACATTTTAATTACAATGGTCTTTCGCAGCAAATTACTTAGACAAAAAAATGGTGAATTTATGTGATAGTCACATCATTATTTGCCGCATAAAACATTTGTGCGTTGCGACAAAGAGAGAAAGCGTGTGTAATAGCATTATTATCGCCCCAATTTGTGTCATTTCCGTGTCTCTCTAAATCTATGCCCTTTCGCAATTTTACTCATTATTTTTAACTTTGACTTTTAGCATTTTAGTTTTGACTTTTAGCATTAGCTTACTCGGTGCTTTTTACACTAATCACTTTCTTTTCCAACCAAATATTAGAGCACCCGCAGCAGATGTGCTAAATGTGCCAAATGCCAAATTTTTGGCACATTTAGCACACCAAACACAAAAACGGAGCTTTATCAGATGTTCCAAATGGTAAAAATTATACCACATATGAACAGTACCGTTGCAAATTTGCAACGGTACGGACGAAAATGGTATAAGTTTTATTAGTTTTTTATTCTCTTTTCTCTCTCCTCTCTCTTCACTTTATTTTTTTCCTGTTCTCTCTTTCTCGTTCTCTCCGCCTCTCCATTTTTTTCTGTTCTCTCTTTTTCTGTTCTCCATTTTTTTCTCTTCTCTCTTTCTCGTTCTCTCCGCCTCTCCATTTTTCTGTTCTCCATTTTTTTCTCTTCTCTCTTTCTCGTTCTCTCCGCCTCTCCATTTTTTTCTCTTCTCTCTTTCTCGTTCTCTCCGCCTCTCCATCTCTGTCTGTGTCTCCTCTTTCTCTTTCTTTCTGACTCTCCCTCTCTTTCTTTGATTGTTGATCTTTCTTTGTGGGCCGAGTTGATTTCGTGGGTAGTGGTGGATCGTCCTTGTTCGTGATTTCATGGGCCTAGGTTGATTCATGGTTTGGTTCTTCGACAAGTGTGAGTCTGGGTTGATTTCGTGGGTTTGGGTGATGGTGGTTCGGCAAAGACCACCACTCGACGCCGCCGTTCATCTATCTACTCTATTCTGCTTCGGGTTGTTTTTTTTTTTTCCTTTTTTCTTTTTTCCGTTCACTTTTTTTTGGCTGTGGTTTGATGGGCGGGTTCGGATGGGCAGATTGGTGGTGGGTGGGTTCGGGTTGTGGGTTATGGCGGTGAGTGGGTTGAGATGGGCAGATCGGTGGTGGGTGGGTTCGGGTTGTGGGTTATGGCGGTGGGCGAATCAGTGGTAGTGGGTGGGTCGACTGGTGGGCGAATCGGTGGTGGTGCCGATCTCTGTTCTGATCTGTTTTTGTCTTTGTTTTTCTGCTTTGGTGGTGGATTCGACGGCGGTTGATTTTGGTGGTTGTGGTTTTTTTTTTTTTTTTTCTTGGTGATTGTGGCCGCAACAATTTTTCTGGTTGTTGTTGTGGTTGTTGTTGCAGTGGTGGTTGATGATGATGATGATTTCTGATCTGTTTTTGTCTTTGTTTTTCTGTTTTGGTGGTGGATTTGGCGGCGGTTGTGGGTTGATTTTGGTGGATGTGTTTTTTTTTTTTTTTTTTTTTTCCTGGTGATTGTGGCGGCAACCATTTTTCTGGTGGTTGTTGATGATAATGATGAGGATGAGGGGAGGAATTTAATATATTATTTTAATGTGGTATAAATATTATTTTAATGTATAAAATTGAAGTATAAAACATCTGATAAATGAGATGTTGTAAAATAATGTGGTAAAATAATAAAGTAGGTGTTTGATGTTGTAAAATGGCATTTTTTTTACAACGTCTGCTGTGGATGCTCTTATAAGTCTTCTCTTTAGCTTACCCGTGCCCCCCTTTCCAGTCTCATATTACTATTTGGCTCTCTTCAAAATCTATCTTTGGCTTACCAAATAAGTGGTATGAAACTTTGAATAAGAATGGCATTGACAGCTAGTGTTTTTCTTTGAAGGTACAAAATTCTTCTTTAGTTCTTCTCCTTTTTCTATTTTTTTTTTTTTTTTAATTTCTACTCCCAATGGGCCCACATGATACACGAATAATTAGGGGTGTCAATTTGGGTTAGCGTGTTGGGTTCATGTCGTGTCGAGGTAGGGGTATTCGACTAAATGGCTCAACCCTAACCCGACCTATTTAATAATCGTGTCATGATTATTCAACCCTAACCGGATCTGTTAATAAGGTGGGTTGACCTGACCCAACCCATTTGACATGCTTAATAAACGAGTTGTGTTGGGTTGACATGAATGTAACACAACCCATTTCAATCTGCATAATATTTAATGTAACATCCATATAGAAATAATTTTTTTTTTTTTACATCCCAAAAGCAGTGCATACACTTCAAGTTTTCAATCCATGTTCAAAATAATATAATTCAACAAAAATATAACATTCATCTAGAAATAAATTCTTTACACTCCAAAAGAAATGCATACACTTCAACCCAAATTCAAAATAACATAGTTTAACAAAAATAACATAATTTAACAAAAATATAATATCCTTGGAACTCGTCAAATGCTAAGTATCAATATTGAAAGAATTGGAGCAAATAGTAGACTAATCTTGACTATGACTACAATTATCATCCAGAGAGAGAGAGAGAGAGAGAGAGAGAGAGCAATAACTGATTTAAGATTTTAAGTTTGAGAATTGAGCATGAGACTATAAGATACTAGAGTAAGTAGTGCGCAATAACTGATTTAAGATTTTAAGTTTGAGAATTGAGCATGAGACTATAAGATAGTAGAGTAAGTAGTGCGCCTGAAATTAAAAGAGAGAGAGAGCAATAACTGATTTGAGATTTTAAGTTTGAGAATTGAGCATGAGACTATAAGATAGTAGAGTAAGTAGTGCGCCTGAAATTAAAAAATAAAATAAAATTAGATATTTATAAGAAGGTTTAAAGATTTAGGGTTTGTAGGGTTTAGAGATCTAGGATTTGTAAAGTTTCAATTTCCAATTATATCCCTTGTAAGTTTTTGTAATTACTCACTTTTCTTTTTAAATTTAAAATATATGTTGGATATAAAAGGTATTTGACAAATATAAAATAAAATGAATATTATTTGTTATACGAGTTAAACAAGTTATTTTAAGTGAGTCATTTTGGGTTGACATAAATAAATTGGCATGTCAAACGTGTCTACTACGGGTTATGCGGGTTGACCCACTTAAGACACATTTCTTATCGTGTCGCTTTCGGGTCGACCCGTTTATGACCCAAATCCATTAAGGCACAACCCTAACCCACAAAAACTCATATCGGGTTCGTGTCGTGTTCGCGGGTTGGGTCGAACATTGACACCGTTACGAATAATGTTGTAAGCTATTAAGTAAAAAGGTTATATATAGAATGTTTAAAATATTTTAAAGTGATAACATGAAGTAATGTTGCCATAACATGAAGAAATTTTTTTTTGTTAACTTAATGATGTATTACAAAATTAAGGGAAACAAGAATTTAGACTATAGAGTAAATGTCAGAAAATTAGAAATTAGTTATTAAGTGATGCAATAAGTTAATTATTTGTTTAATCACATTTTTTTTTTCTTCAATGCATTGGAGTTAGCATAAATGTTTTTATAATATAATGTTAATGTTTAGTTGGCTTATGGAAGCTAGGATGTGACCCGTGCAATGCACGGGATTTGTTATATGTTATTAATACTATTTTTCTAAAAAGAAAAAAAAAGGGGATGAAGTGTGTCAAATTGAAATAGTTTAGCTTGCATTTTTTTTTTCTTTAAAACAATTTGAGTCGTGTTTTGGATTTATTTTGGGGACCATTTCTTATTCTATTAGCAATAATAATGTACTATGATTTAAAAGTACAAATTTAGTATTTTGGAGACCTCTAGCACTTGAAAGAGTTAAGAGAGGGAGACTATTAAATAAAAAAAATCACTTTAGAGATCTCAGAGAGAGAGAGAGAGAGAGAGAGAGAGAGAGAGAGAGCAAAGTTTTGAACCCAATAACTCATTTGACAAAAAAAGAAAAAGAAAAAAGATAGACACGTGATACGAAATTGAGAATTTAATTGGATTCTATGTTAATTTATTTTCTCATATTACTTTTAATTATTCAAATGATTTGTTTGAATGTTGTATATTTATATTATTCTTTTTACTTCATATAGTAATGAGAATTTATTGATTATTTTAATTGTTTTACTTGTTTGGAATATATATATATATATATATATATATATTTTATGAAGTAGTTTAAGGCTTTTAGCATAACAATGATTATAATAACTATAATACCATACTTGAACAAATAAATCGGAGCTAAGCATGGAAAAAAGAAGAAGTATATCTTACATATACATTATATTTTCTATGTTAGTCAAATATTTTGTTTAATAAATTAACTATTTTTATTATATTAATAAATATTTTAAAATAAAATTTATTTTCAATATTTTATCTTAATCTTGCCATCCTTAATTAAAATTTTAGTTTTGTCATTGGCAACAAGCACCTTTTGGTATCTCCAACAAAAATGTTTATACTTTATAGTTTAAATCTCTTTCCAATTATCACAAAAGTTTTCATTGGTAGGTTATACACTTGTGAGAGCATTCGTAGCAGCCGTTGCAAAAATTATGCCATTTTGCCACACCAAAAGCCTACTTTATTATTGTAGGGACACGATTTTTAACGACCCAAGGATGACGTTGGGCTCGTATGTAAAGGGCCCGAACAATACGATTTGTAGAGAGTGGGTTTGGAAAGGCTGGACCTTGGTCGTTGGATGGCGGTTTAGTCATGATTTTCATGGAAGCCCATACGAAGGTGGGTTTGGCCTGTATAGCTGAGCCTTACACGGATGTGGTTTGAGAGGTTTGGCTCCTCGGACTTAGTCTGAGGAGCGTCTCATTCTCACCATTCTCCTTTTTTTTTTCTCCCCCCCCCCCCCTCTTCTTTTTAGCTCTCTTTTCCTTTTATACTAGTATTCACTTCCCGTTCTTCATCTACGTGTCAGTTTTTCCTTGTTTGGGGCAATTACTCATCCTATCAATCCTTACGTCAAAGTGGTTGGGAAAATCTGGATAGCATGGTATGGAGTATGGGCTTGTCAGGCGCTGGGCTCCACGTTATGGTGTTGACAGCTTTCTCCCTTGTAATGCTCTTGTACTAAGTTTGTCCTTTACTTCAGGCGTTTTGTGAGGTGTTGAGCGTGAGATCGTCCTCGGCCACATCCTTGGGCTTTTAAGGGACTTTCATCATACGCCCTTGGTAGTGAGGCTCCTCGGCCTGGGTTTCGGGCCCTTAATACAAGGTGGGCTGGGACTGCAGATTTTGGGCCCCACAATAGCCCCTCAAAATCCTACTGCCCGGCCTTGTTGTTGGGGAGTAGGGTTTTGGTGAGATAGGGCCCACATCATGGCTTACTCAAATTCTGTACTTCTGCCAATATTTGTGTTTTCCCATTTACATGTGAGACGTGCCAAATTAAGAGGCATTCCTTTATTCACTCACACGGAGCCCTTTGACGCTCCAGTATTCGAGGTGCACCTTCACGAGGATCTTCAGATCCTACGGCTGCGGATGAGGTTGGAAATTGAGCCAAGTCTGCCTTGTCCGTAGCATTCCTTGGAAACTTGCATGGATTAAATGCCACCGGTTTGCTCTCTGTATAAATTGGATAGGGGGTCATTCCCCTTACAAATAAACCCTTCTGCTTCCTTCAGAATCATAATCCTTTCGCCATACCCTCGATCTCCATCTCCAGTGCCATTCTGCCTCAGAGCAATATGTTTGAGGCGTGGGTGGGGATGAAAGGTCTTCACCCGCTTCAAAGGCACCGAATCCTTCCGATACTCAAGGTGATGTGGTCCGGACAAGGGAGGCACAGATTCAAGATAGTCCTCCATTTTGACAAGGGGGAAATGGTATTTCTCCCTCTTTCAGTCAAAATCCGAAGCAGGTACTGGTCGCACCAGATCATTGGCGCATCAGAAGCAAGGTTTTCCGCCATCGGCGCCGTCTGCTTTATCGCAGGCGTGATTATGTGGAGGCTCATCAACTTCCGGCTCCCGGCGCCTTTTCTTCAACAGTGCTGGCCGCAAGATGGGTTCCCTGCACCTTTTCTTCAGCAGCGCTAGCCTGGAGTTGGGCTCTCTGCACCATTTCTTCAACAGTGCAAGCCCCAAGTTGGGCTCTTTTGCTGCCTGAGTTATAGGCATGTAAAAGTATTGAGGAATGGCTTCCTTAGACAGAATTTTGGAGCGGCAGCACGTCTCTTCTCTGCATCTCTTCCTCGGCTTTTTCTTCATTCCCTTGTATCTTTTCTTTTCGCTTGTGTAGTTAGTTTTAGTATGAGCTTATTTAAGCTCTTTCATTGTACACTGTACTGTTCCTTCGTCTTAATAAGAAATGGATTTGCTTACTCTCAAATACTTTTCTTTTCTGCAATCACTACTTTGTGCATGAATATTAAATGTGCATTTTCCTTTAATGATGCTTAGGGCAGGAAAAACTTTGAAACAAATTCCTACTAATTTGAACTTATTGACATTATCAAGAATAGTAATGGTAATTCCCAGTAAATTAAACTCATAAAACTAACCGAGAAAATCTGCGATCGAGCAGCGAGGGGCTTTGACTGTGTTTTTGACAACATGTGACCCTATATTGCACCAATCCTCTTGGTATTTGAGGATCCGAGGGTAGACTGGGGAAATCATGCAGTTTAGTGATTGGCCTAACTATCAATGGGGAACTTTTCTCCGGGGTAGATTCTAAGGGCCATATAACATCCAGGTCGTGTCCATAGCTTGTAGTTTTCTGTTGAGTAGTTGGTTTCCCCATAGGCTTGAGTCCGAGGACCATACAAGGCCTTGGTTCTGTCCAAACTTGTAATTTTTCTTTTGAGTACTTGGTTTCCCCATAGGCTTGAGTCCGAGGACCATACAAGGGCTTGGTTCTGTCCAAAACTTATAATTTTTCTTTTGAGTACTTGGTTTCCCCATAGGCTTGAGTCCGAGGACCATACAAGGCCTTGGTTCTGTCCAAAACTTGTAATTTTTCTTTTGAGTACTTGGTTTCCCCATAAGCTTGAGTTCGAGGACCATACAAGGTCTTGGTTCTGTCCAAAACTTGTAATTTTTCTTTGGAGTACTTGGTTTCCCCATAGGCTTGAGTCCGAGGACCATACAAGGCCTTAGTTTTGTCCAAAACTTGTAATTTTTCTTTGGAGTACTTGGTTTCCCCATAGGCTTGAGTCCGAGGACCATACAAGGCCTTGGTTCTATCCAAAACTTGTAATTTTTCTTTTGAGTACTTGGTTTCCCCATAGGCTTGAGTCCGAGGACCATACAAGACCTTGGTTCTGTCCAAAACTTATAATTTTTCTTTTGAGTACTTGGTTTCCCCATAGGCTTGAGTTCGAGGACCATACAAGGCCTTGGTTCTGTCCAAAACTTATAATTTTTTCTTTTGAGTACTTGGTTTCCCCATAGGCTTGAGTCCGAGGACCATACAAGGCCTTGGTTCTGTCCAAAACTTGTAATTTTTCTGTTAAGTAGTTTTTTCTCTGTATTTATTTATTTTTCGAAGGTCAGCCCCTAGACCAGGGCGGGGAGAGTTGGCTTGGGGCTGGAAGCCCCTAGAGCTGCCCGCGCCATTGGCACTGCAAGGCGTAGCCCCTAGCAGAAGTTTATGTCGGAGCAACAACTGCATGTCGCCGGAG
The DNA here is from genome assembly GCA_036321655.1 of Quercus alba. Taxonomy (NCBI): domain Eukaryota; kingdom Viridiplantae; phylum Streptophyta; class Magnoliopsida; order Fagales; family Fagaceae; genus Quercus; species Quercus alba. The sequence continues at coordinate 63,464,769 of CM070301.1, forward strand.
ATGGAGGAAACTCCGCGAACCTCTGCTTGCTAGAGACTTGACTCCACCGCCACCTGCGCCAATGCGCAAGCCTTCCCACAGACGGCGCCAATTGTAGGGACACGATTTTTAACGACCCAAGAATGACGTTAGGCTCGTATGTAAAGGGCCCGAACAATACGATTTGTAGAGAGCGGGTTTGGAAAAGCTGGACCTTGGTCGTTGGATGGCGGTTTAGTCATGATTTTCATGGAAGCCCATACGAAGGTGGGTTTGGCCTGTATAGCTGAGCCTTACACGGATGTGGTTTGAGAGGTTTGGCTCCTCGGACTTAGTATGAGGAGCGTCTCATTGTCTCATTCTCACCATTCTCCTTTTTTTTTTCTCCCCCCCCCCTTCTTCTTTTTAGCTCTCCTTTCCTTTTGTACTAGTATTCACTTCCCGTTCTTCATCTATGTGTCAGTTTTTCCTTATTTAGGGCAATTACTCGTCCTATCAATCCTTACGTTAGAGTGGTTGGGAAAAGCTGGATAGCATGGTATGGAGTATGGGCTTGTTAAGCGCTGGGCTCCACGTTATGGTGTTGACAACTTTCTCCCTTGTAATGCTCTTGTACTGAGTTTGTCCTTTACTTTAGGCGTTTTGTGAGGTGTTGAGCGTGAGATCGTCCTCGGCCACATCCTTGGGCTTTTAAGGGACTTTCATCATACGCCCTTGGTAGTGAGGTTCCTCGGCCTGGGCTTCGGGCCCTTAATACAAGGTGTGCTGGGACTGCAGATTTTGGGCCCCACAATTATTTTACCACATCATTTTATAATATTCCATTTATCAGATGTTCTATATTTTTACCAATTCATTTAAATATTATTTCTTAATTCTTATTTTATTCTTTCTTTATTATTTGTATCTAACGGTAATATTTGTTCCTACAACAGTCATATTTTCAAATCTCATCAATTCTAACGGTAACATTTTCAAACAATCCTCTTAATTCAACTGTCATATTTTTAAAAATTAATAATTTCTTAAGCATTTTTTTTAAAAAATAAAAATAAAAATAAAAAAAACATAGAACCTATCACCTTAAAAAAAAAAAAAAAAAAAAAAACCACGTTGAACCTGTCACTGAGTGAGAGCAAATGAGCAAAAGAAGTTGTCTCCTGTGTCAAAGAACTCAAACTGATCAAAACAAGACCTATCCAGAAACCAAGAACTCAAAAAGATACTTAGTCTGAACAAACCACAAGGCTAGATAACAAAACTCAAGTAGAAACAGGTTTTGAGCACAACCGGGCTATATAGAAGAGCAAGTAACGCATGCACCCAGTTTTATAGTACTCGAGCTTCATATTCGAGTACCTTGTTTTTCTTTTCTTTATTTTCTTTTTTCCTTTTTCTTTTTTCTACTTTTTGTTTCATACAAAACTTTTACGTAGGAAATGCTAACTTGTTTTCTACACAACTACTGTGTTGACTCTATCTATATATACAACTATATATGCTATATGCCATTCTCATCCTTGACACATATCTAACTCAATAGCTTTCTTTGTTTGCTTCTTCCTCTTGTGATTGTTGTGTCCACCAAACTAAGGTTGCCTATTTCTCCAAAGCTTCATCACTTTCATGAAACTTGTCAAGTCAAAGAAAATGGCAAGCATTTGTGGCCAAAGTGTCTCCATTTCGGCCAAAAGAAAAGAAGCATGAATTTGGTTTGCATGTCAAGTGTTGCTCTTGGCCACCTTCTTTGACAATTCATGAAGAACATTTAATACAAGCTCTTGCATTTTTTCACACATGAAACTTCTTGAATATCATGCATCTTCCTGAAATGGGCATGCAAGCCATTTAATGGTTTGTTGTCTAATGTCAAGCCACTAAGTTTGACTATTCAAGCCATTCCAATAGAAACAAAAAGTAGAAAAAAAAGAAAAAAAGAAAAAAAAAAAAACAAGGTACTTTATTGTATGAAGCTCGAGTACTATAAAAAGATACTCAATTTTAGTAATATTGAGTACAACATTATTTTTTTAATTACACAAATTCCATGACAGCAGTGTCATGCTGGTGACTCACTAGGAACTTGAGTACTAAAAAACTGATAAATTGCTAAATATTTCTGAAACAATGTTAGTTTATCACAAATTTTGCCAAAATGTGATACTTGACTATTTTCACCTAACTAGCATTTGTTATGACTTATGACTAGCGTCTCTCTCAACTAGCATGTCATGACTTATGACTAGCATCTCTCTCAACTAGCATGTGTTATGACTTATGACTACCTAAAGTTTGTCTTGACAGCTTTTTCTTTTTCAGTGTCCTTTTCAATCCCATTGCAACGATATTCAAAAATGAAAAATGATACCTAATGGGATTCAAAATCAATGGTCATGGTTTCAAAGTTCACACGCCTATTTCTCTTTCCTATTAACTATGGAATTGATTAATAGAGGCACATCCATATCGAGGCCTGGTCATTGAATGCATTTTTTCAAAGGTCTTGTTTGTAGAGTTGAAATTTTTCAAGTAAAGATGAAAAAAGCTTCGTCATTTTCCTTTTCCAATGTATCATCATCTATGAACTCAACATCTTCTATTTGTTATGCTTGGAATCTTATGTTCATGGATCTTTAACTTTTTCTTCTTGGCAAAGAAAATGGAAAGAACTCAAGAAAATGGAAAGAGCTCAACACATTTAATAACGACCATCAAAGGTCTTAAATTCTCATCAAGACAAAGAACGTTACAATCAAGGTAATAATCACCCTAATTTATGTACAACAACTACCTAAGTGGATTGAGATCCTCTAGAGTTCTTAGGGTACTCTATTGTATAGAGTTCTATTAATCTTAACCATTCATTTATAATAAAAGATCCAGATTTTTCCATATCATTAATCCACTAACAAATCCCCTAAAATAATGGTTTAAAAAATAACTACTCATAAATGTTAATTATTGCCTTACCTCTTTTACCTAAATTAGGTCTCTAAGAAAACGTGAAGTCATCCTCTCCTTCCCCACTTCATTTTTCATTTTGTTCCACAAATCATTTTGGTAGAGTTCTTAGGGTACTCTACCATGTAGAGTTCTTAGGGTACTCTAAGAACTCTAGATGATGATACATTGGAAAAGGAAAATGACGAAGCTTTTTTCATCTTTACTTGAAAAATTTCAACTCTACAAACAAGACCTTTGCAAAAATGCATTCAATGACCAGGCCTCCATATGGATGTGCCTCTATTAATCAATTCCATAGTTAATAGGAAAGAGAAATAGGCGTGTGAACTTTGAAACAATGACCATTGATTTTGTCTGCATGGGGAGCTATTAATTCAACTACAAAGCTCTTAAAGAGCTGTCTATCAACTTGAACAAAAATATATAATTACCAGTAATTTGCATCTAAGAATGCAAGAAAAATAGATTTTCGAAATAATTTTTTTTAATTAATATTTTAATATAGGGAAAGGCCTCACCTAAAGTTGTCCTCTTAAATCCTAAAATACATTTAGCTAGACAATGATAATTGATTAAAGATAAATGAAAGTAAAATTCCAAGCATGATAAATAGATGACTTGAGTTCTTTCCATTTTCTCAGTCAATAAGGAAAAAAAGATCCATGAACGTAAGATTCCAAGCATAATAAATAGAAGATCACTTTGCATTACTTTTTATAAAAATATAAATTAATAAATTTAAAAAAAAAAAAAAACCAAATGTAGATAAGTATCGATGGTGCCGTACACCTATAGAAAAGCTGATAAGACAAAGCCTTTGTTTTCTTTGTTTTGCTGAACAAGCCTTATTTTCATTCAGCCTAATCCTTTACATAAATGTCTAAATATCAAACACCATTAACTAAAGAGTAAAGACTTAACCCACACCACATCTTCATTCGGTAAACACTTAACCCAACAGCAAAGAGAAAATCAAATCAATAAGGTGGTGTTTGGTACGGAGTAAAGTTTAGGATTCTTATGAATATTAAAAGATTCTCAGGTTTGATTGTAAATCACATAAAGAAATCAATGCTATAGGTATCTAAATTCCCACTCAACCCTTTATTTTAGGAATGTGAATTTCATTTAAAGGTATCCAAATTTACAAGCTTAAAAAAATTACATTTGTTATAAATTGACAATTTTACCATTTTTCACTTATCATTTAACTAATGAAGAAAAACATAAAACAAATTATCAATATCTATTCTCTTATCTTTATTGCTTCCTGCCACAACAACTTAAATGCAAAAATAAAATAAAATATTTATATCTCCTATTTGAGATTGATTAGATGCTAAAATAAAATAAAATATTTATATCTCCTATTTGAGATTGGTTAGATGCTAAAATAAAATAAAATATTTATTTTTATTAACAAACATAACAAACATAATGTCATGATTTCCATAAAAAAAACAAGAATTTAAATGGTTATTTTAGTATTATACATGTCATTTTGAAATTTTAGAATATAGTTTTAATGAATTTGTCATAATTTATAGTTTATATTTTGTTTGTTATTATTTATTTGGAGGATTTTTTTTTAAAAAAAAATTGATATTGGTATAACGATAGTCTGATCAAATATAATGCTTGGAACTTGAGTTCGATAAACTCAAGTTCCAAAAAGATGCTATATAACTAAATAACTTTGGTCAAATGCCATCTAACAATTTTTTCCTAAAATTATGTTATTTAGCAAATTTTTCCTAGAGTGCACGCTTACTAAACCTAGAGATTTTCATGCATTGGCTAAATTTTGAGCTTAATTAATAGTCATTATTAGCCTAAATTTTTGTTTCTCTTTTTATCTATTTATTTTTTAAAATTTTTTGGTTAATATTTGAGGGGCATTTTTATATTTGGGGGCCTAAGGCAATTGCCTTACTTGCCTATATAGTAAAGCGGATACTGGAATTATACATGAATATGCAGTCGATGGTTGCATATGGTAAATTAAAAAAATGGGTAATCCATGCAAAGCAATTCCAATAAATTTACATCAGCAGAATACAAGGATATAAATATATAAATAAAACGGAAGATCGAAATTAATTATCATCCGTGAGAAATAAAATGGAAAATCAAAATTATCATCCGCTAGAAAATAACATGGCCAACTTCTACTCGATAATAATATAATCGTGCCACTTCTTCCATTGGAAAATATAATAATGCATGGTAACCTGTTTTTAAGAATAATAATTTACAAACTGTGTTGTAATTTTTTTGCAAGCAGTGGATACTCCATAACTGGGATGATGAACACTGCAAGAAGTTGTTGAAAAATTGCTGGGAAGCATTACCAATTCATGGGAAGGTGATAGCATTGGAAATTCTAATCCCTCGAGTATTGGGAAACGACTTCGCCTCAGTGAATGCAATAATTGATGACTTCTACATGATGCTCTTGCATGGGGGCAAGGTGCGAACAATAGCTGAATTTGAAGGCCTGGGAAAAGCTGCAGGGTTTGCTGAAATAAAGACATTCCCGATTCGTCAAGGCATTAATGTTATTGAATTTCTTAAATATTAAGAAATCAATTGAATATTAAATAGTATTTGTCCCCTCTGGAGCTCGATGTTAAAATAAAGTCATTATATGTATTATTGAATCTCCCTTTCATAAATAATATGTTCTTTCGGTGTTGGTAAGAACTTAAAAAAGAGAGGGATTTCAAAACTTTCGGTTGAGTAAAAATGTATGCATCATTAATTTTCAAGCGATGTCAAATCTTACAAATTATAAAGGTACGTAAAGTAGTCATTTTATACATCCAAATGTAAAATGACCATTTTACATTTCCATAACGATCAATGTTGGCAGTGGCGACTACAAATTTTTTTTCTAGGGGCTTCAACAATAATAGAGCAAGAAATTTGTCGTGAGTGTAAATAAAAAATAAAATGATATTTTGTTTTTCTATACATACAACTTTCATATTATATATAATAATCTAAAATAGTATTCTAAATACAATTCAGTATATAATACAACTATATTGTACAATAATATAAAAAAGTTATTAATAGTTTAAAGATCAGTAAGACAATAAATATGATTAAATAATTAATCATATATTTTTGTCAAATTAATAATAACTTATTATATTTATATGTATTATCAATTAAATAAAAATATATGATAAAGAAGAATACTAACACACCTAAGAGTAGAACTAAGAGTAATGTGAAACAAAGAAAAAAAATAGTAACTAATATAAGTTTTTGCTTTTGAAGTGTATGGTTTTTTATTTTATTTTATTTTATTTTTATTTTTATTTTTATTTTATTTATTTATTTTTTTTAAGAATCATGTATGGCTTTTTAATCATACATGTGATTGCTCTCTTGGAATTTAAGCAAGCACTAAAAAACTTCTTGGCCTTGAAAATTTATAGAGTATTTATCAAACAATTTGATCAAATAAAGAGAAAAACTAAGAAAATATAGAAGAGAGAAAGAAAGATAAAGAGAATGAGAAAGAATCACAAATGTAGATAGAGATATATTGGTTGTAATAGTATTGTAATTTTTTTGCTTATGGTAAAAAAATGTGCTTGAAAAAACACCTTCATTTTGCTGTCAACAGTAAAGTAAGCCAGAATCCTGTAAAAAATATACATATATATTTTTAACAAAGGAGCAAAAATGAATTTTTTTTTAATAATATTCAATACACAATACTTTTACAAAAATTTTATAACAAAATCTAGGTGACAAGTTGTTAATGATAGGTAAAAAGTGATGTTAGTTATGGTTCCTAATAGAAACCAGTTACAACTTACCATATAACATTTATTGTGAAAATATTATAAAAGTAGCATTAAGATGATCATATTCAAATTTATTTTAATTGGGTTAAAATAAAATTTAGGATCAAAGTGTTCAAATTTTATTTTAGGGGATCAAAATAAAAGTTAAAAATTTATTTTATATATATATATATAATTGACAAGTCAGGGGGTTCATTTGAACCCCCTGAAGATAACGCCGCCCCTGAATATTATACTGAAATTTTAACTTATGATATTTACTTCATGATAACTGTTATTTATCATCCATTATAAAAATGTAATAATAGTTTTAAAAAAGTGCTGCAACACCAGTCCATTTTGTATGTTGTTAGACGCTTGATAAAAATTATTTATATTAAATAACATAATTACTAAATTGTTACATTTCAAATATCATATATTTGAAACGATCAAAATCAAATTTACAGTATATTTTAGAGAGCAAAAGCTTATAAATTACCTTAATTTAGTAAGAAAGATCGTGAGACTACTCGGTTTACTATTTTTTGCCATTTCATTCTCATTCTAACATCTAACTTAATTACCCCTGGATCAAGTTGGCGCCATCTTGAAGACAGTTTTTTTTTTTTTGGGATTTTGGTCATTTCATTCTCATTCTAACTTCTCACCTTTTTTTTTTTTTGGAGAAGTGTCTAACTGACATCTAACTTAATTACCCTTGAATCAACTTGACGCCATATTGAGGGTAGTTTTTTTTTTTTTATTTGTAAATAAGTGGACAATTTGTTAAGGACAAAATTAGTTACAAAATTAGTTGTAACCTTAATTATGTTACAATTTTATTCAATATCTTCTTGTAAGGTTGAATTTAATCAACCATCTTGTTGGATTTATTCCGTGCCAAATTTGCTTGTAATTTAGCAATTAGTAACCCTATGTTTAGGTGGGAATCATGTAAGGGTAGTGTATGAGAGATTGTGAAGAAATGCTTAAGACTGTGTAGTGAAGCAGGAACTCGCGACTGGATCTCGCGGGTGGCTCACAGCTTGCAAGTCACCAAAAGATGCACCCGAGTGAAGCATGCAGAGAAGCTGAACCGTCATGCTAGCTGTAGCACTACAGGACAAAAAGTCCAGACTGGCCATTCAATTAGCTCGTGGCTTGGACTCGTGACTTAGTCAAGTCACGAGGCTAAGTCGCCAGTCCACTCTGTTATGGAAAAATTGACTCTTCACATTCCTATCTCAATCCAGTATAAATACCCCTTATATCTACGAAATATAGAGAGCTTCTAGAGAGAATTTTGAGAAAGAAACCCTAGAGAAAAACAAGATTAACTCATCCACAATCTTTACATATTGACTCTTTAAATTCCTAAACCCCTACCCTCTCCATTGTTACATCCTTGAGAGGTTCTTTAACCAAATCATTTTCTCACCATACCTATATCTATGAGAAGGCTATTTGGTACTTTGGGAAGCAGTTCAGAAGGAACCAATTCATATTGGTTGATGCTATGGGTTATAGCAAAATCCGGTAAGCTAAAGAAGAAATAGATTTGGTGTAACCTCGTTGGAGTAGGAGCTTGGAGGGCTTAAGTACACTAGGCAGATTAGGCTTGGAGGGTCTTGTGCTGTTCATGTATCACAACTATATTCTTTAGTGGATTATTTACCGCTTGGAGGACGGCGGAGAGGTTTTATGCCAAGAGTTTCTGTTTCCTCTTCGATAACACATCGTTGTGTTGTCTTTATATTTGCATATCTCTTTTCTTAATCTTTGCCATTAAATTTCTGCTGTGGATGTGATTTTATTTGATTTGATTATTTATCAATTCTGTTATATGCTTATGTTCATATTCCACATATTAAATGTTTGATATTAAGTTTGAATTGATAATTTGGAAATTGGGGGTCTATATGTTCATAGTGTTTTATACACATTTTGAACACTCACTTCTTATTGAAGGTGAATCTTGATAAATCTATCATTAGATTATATTTTTTTCTTATATTCTCCATACTTGCAAAATTTCTAGAAAATTAAAAATTAATAGTAATATCATCAATAAATTGTTTAAGTTGCAAATTTTTGTAGTTCAAAATTATACATAAAATATAAGCTTCTAGATCATATAGTAAATAATATCCGATTGACACAAATTTTGATATGTATATTAAGAGCCTAAAGAACATACAATTCAACGGTTAGATTTTCAAAATATACACTAATGTTTATTTTATAGCTAAACTTTGTCCATTTGTTAAACTTAATGAACAGACAATTATACAAAGTAATATTATAAATCTTCCATTACACCAAGTGAGGGAAACATATCAAAGCAAACTCCAAAGACATGGAATAGCAAAGAGGCGAAAATGTTGTATATATAGGTATATCCATGGATAGGTTGTAATAATTTTGACATGTGTATTAAGAGCCTAAAGAACATGCAATTCAACGGTTAGATTTTTAAAATATACAGTAATGTTTATTTTGTAGCTAAACTTTGTCCATTTGTTAAACTTAATGAACAGACAATTATACAAAGTAATATTATAAATCTTCCATTACACCAAGTGAGTGAAACATATCAAAGCAAACTCCAAAGACATGGAATACCAAAGAGGCGAAGATGTTGTATATATAGGTATATCTATGGATAGGTTGTAATAATGATATTTGAGTTTGAAGAGTATTGTTTTATAAAGTCGATAAAGTGAAAATTCAAATTCTGAAATTTTCTAAGTGAAAATTCAAAATTTAGTATTTTCGATTAGTCAAAACTTTTGCTTAATTGATCAAATTGGTAAGTGAAAGTTCAAATAACATATAAAACACCAATGAATGTTTAGACCCCCGGTCCAAATACAAAATTACTAACACAAGCTTATAATCAAAAAGTATATGTGTGAATATGAAATATAAGCTATATCCAAATTAGTAACACACTCTAAACAATAATTAATGACCAACACAACAGCAGTTATAAGGTAAAGAGAAAGGAAAGAGAGATGCAAACACAAAGATAACATAACGATGTATTATCGAAGAGGAAATCAAAGTACTCGGTGAAAAACCTCTTCGACGTCCTCCAAGTGGTCAATAATCCACTAGAGAATAAAGTTGGAATACAATAGAAGACCCTCCAAGCCTAATCTACCTAGTGCACCTAAGCCCTCTAAGTTTCTTGCTTTAATAGGGTTACGCCGAACCTTATCTTCTTTAGCTTATCAGATCCCGCAATAAGCCCATTGCATTAACCAAATGAATTGGTCCCTTTCTGAACTGCTTCTCAAGCAACAAAACACCTCCTCACTGATATGGGTATGGTGAGATAAGGATTTAGCAAATGTACCTCTCAAGGATATGTTAATGGAAAGGGTGAGAGTATAGGAATTTGAAGAATCAAATGATAAAGATTGTGGATGAGTCAATCTTGTTTTTCTCTAGGGTTTCTCTCAAAATTCTCTTTGGAAGCTTTCTACATTTCGTGGGTATAAAGGTATTTATAGTAGTATGTATGAGGAATGAGAAAAGTCAATTTTCATCAAATAGGGCATTTTGGCCACTCGAGCTCGCGACTAGAACGAGTTACGAGTCTGAGTCGTGAGTTAACTATCTAGCCAGACTGGAAGTTTTTTCTCGTAGTGTTCTAACTATCGTGACCCTTTAGCTCCCCTGCATGCTTCACACATGTGCCATTCTGGCGACTTGCCAGTCGCGAGATCCAGTCATGAGACTCCTTTGAATTGCACAAATCTTGAGTTTTCATTAAACTCTCACACACACTACCCTTACATAAATCCCACTTAAATATAGGGTATCTAATTGCTAAATTACAAACAAATTTGGCACGGAATAAAGCCAACACATGATTGAACAAATTTTACCTTACAATCTTCCCCTTTGGCTATTTTGTGACAAAACCCAAAAATAGACTCCAGACTTAACATGTGAGTTAGGAACAGTTGCTAAAACTCACTCACACCTAACTCTAGAAACTGTGAAGCTCTTGAATCATACGAACAAGTTTTTCCTAAAAACAATAAAACAAGACGTTCATTGTAAGTAGAAATCTTGAAATGCATATGGAGCAAACACAATGCGATCAAGTAGTAAAGAATATAGCAATAAAGCATGGCTTGACCAAACAAGAACAATCATTATAGATAGTGATCACAATGATCATTCACACAAGGAATGAACATTCGGACATGCAAGCTAATAAGCTCAATGCAGAGTATCATTTGCATGTCCAACACTTAATCGATACAAAAACACAAAGTAGTTGCATCAAGGATAAAATATTCAACAAGGGCACAAATGTGATGTACCAAAGAAAATGCATAACATTAAGGCTGTGTTTGGCTCGTGTAAAAGCATTTCTGGAAAATAATCCATTTTCTGGAAATGCTATTTTCATAAAAGGAAAATGTTTTCATGTGTTTAGCTGCCACAAAATTCGTTTTACGGAAAATCAATTCTGGTGTTTGGTTCATTCAAAAATTTTTATAGAAAATGCTTTACATACCCAATTTTCCATACACTTCCTCAGCTGTAAACATGCGGATAATGAATCAATTCCACACTCATTCACAAAAGAAACAAAATCCAGCGAAAAAATTCATCAAATCCAGTCAAATTGAGATTGCACGGCGGAGGAGAAAATGAGATAGCGCAGTGAAGGTGAGATTGAGCGGAGGCGAGATTGGAGGCGAGATTGAGCAGCGCAGTGCTGTGATCGACGAACGGCGCAGTGCTGCGATCGACGATCAGTGCGGTGCTGCAATTGACGATCGGAGCGGTGCGATCGTCCAACTGGAGCTCGATCTGTGGTTGTCGGCGAAGTCTCTTCTTCCTCTCTCTCTCTGATTTGGGCTGTCTCTTCTCTCTCTCTCTCTCTCTCTCTCTCTCTCTCTCTCTCTCTCTCCAGAAATGATTTGAAGTGAAAATAAAAGTGTAAAATCATTTTCGGGTCAAAGGAGTAAATTTTGGTTAATAGGAAATGATTTTCCGAAAAATTTCATTTTCTGTTGCTACCAAACACGCGGGTTTGGGGGAAAATGATTTCCTAAAATCATTTTCCGGCAAAACCAACACACCCTAACTGAAATTACTAAGCTACTAAGCAAAGGTACATAAAAAAATATTGAATATGAACTGAAAGATTTAAACCAAAGTAGTAAAACCTTTAAACACAAGCAATGTAAATATCCAAGAGTTATAAAAACTATAGACAAATAAGCTGTGATGAACTTGGAACATATATACCTATAACCTGAAACACTTGCACAATACACATTAAAGCCTCAAGGTAAAGCAAGTAAGAAAAGGACAAGTATAATGTAACAAGTAAATTGTGATCAAGTAAACATGATGTGAAACATGTGAACAACTTAATCATACACCAAAATAGTCATATAGAAATGACTACAATGATCACATAGCAAAGCAAATGATTATCCGAATATGCAATCAATGAAGCACAATAGCATAAGGAAGTATGCATGTCCAACACACAAACACAATGCGATGAGAACAACAATGTATAGATACTAAACATAACTTAAAGCACTAAAAAGTAATTTCGATGTTCGGTAACACAATAAGTAATTTCGATGTTCAGTAACAACATCAACACTTTGATATTAAGACTGAAAATAGCATAAGTGTTAGCGTTTGGTAACACAAATAAGTATTGAAGACTTTACCTAAAAACCAATCCTTCGTCTCGAGGACAAGTTCATTTTGGTTGTTTGGTGATTAAAGGCCAAATTTATGCCATTGCCCATCCTATGAACTAGGAAAATTCATGGAAATTTCCACCTAGTCGGTGATCAGGATCAAACCGGGGCCGGGTTTCTGTCCTTGGAGGTTTATATTAAGGTTTCCACTTGGTTGGTAATCGAAGTCAAGCTGAGATCAGGTTTCTGTTCTTAGGAATATACATTAAGGTTTCCACCCGGTCAGTGACCGAAGTTAGGCCAAGGCCAGATTTTTGTCCATAGGAATATACATTAAGGTTTCCATTCGGTCAGTGACCGGATCAGGCTGAGGCTAGGTTTCTGTCCTTAGGAATATACATTAAGGTTTCCACCTAGTCGGTGACTAGAGTCAGGTTGAGGCTAGGTTTCTGTTCTCAGGAATAATTGTTAAGTACATGCACATAAGTTCTACTGTTTATGAATGTTCAAATAGTGTGTAAAATACCAATGAATGTTTAGAATCTCAATTTACAAATTACCAGCACACGCTTATAATCAAACAATATATGTGTGGAATATAAATATAGCTAAACCCAAATAGGAAACACACTCTAAAACATAATTAATCACAATTACATCAGTAATTAAAATGTAAGGAGAAAGAGAAGAAAGATGCAAACACAAAGATAACATGGTGATATGTTATCGAAGTACTCGGCAAAAAACCTGTCTGCCGCCCTCAAAGCAATCAATAATCTACTAGAGAATTAAGTTGGGATACATGAATAGCAGAAGACTCTCCAAGCCTAATCTACCCAGTGCACCTAAGCCTTCCAAGCTTCTTGCTCCATTAGGGTTATGCCAAACCTTATCTTCTTTAACTTACCAAATCTCGTAATAGCTCATTGCATCAATCAAAATGAATTGGCCCCTTTTGAACTGCTTCCTAAGCACCAAAAAACCTTCTCACTGATATAGGTATGATGAGATAAGAATTTGGCTAAATGTACCTCTCAAGGATATGTCAATAGAGAGGGTGAGAGTAGAGGAATTTGAAGAATTAAAGGACGAAGATTGTGGATGAGTCAATCTTGTTTTCTCTAGGGTTTCTCTCTTAAAATTCTCTCTGGAAGCTCTCAATATTTTGTGGGAATAAGGGTATTTATAGTAGGGTGTATGAGGAATGCAAAGAGTTAGTTACAACCTAACAGGGCATTCTGGCGGCTTAAGCTCGCGATTGGAATGAGTCTCGAGTTTGGGTCGCGAGCTAATTTCCTGGACAGACTGGAAGTTTTGTCCTGTAGTGCAATAGTTGGCGTGATCCTTTAGCTCCCCCTGCATGCTTCACACTTGTGCCATTCTGGTGACTTGTTGGTCGTGAGCCAGTCGCGAGACTCCTTTGAATTGCACACTTTTAAGATTTCTCTCAAACACTACCCTTATATAATTCCCATCTAAATACAGGGAATCTAATTACTAAATTACAAGCAAATTCGGCATGGAATAAAGCCAACAAATGATTGAATAAATTCAACCTTACAGTTTACTTGTAATCTACATAAGACCTTTTAACTGGATTTCATTTGCTTGCATTGTTCATGTTAATCTACAAACTCAGACATGCATCCCACATACTACATTACATTCATGGGTAGGATTTCTTTAGATTACAAATGTTCCATGGTCAGGGCAAGGGTCTTTCTTTCACATCTTCCAAGGAATAAGCTCCTGCTTTGGCCATTGCTGTTACTTGGTAGGGTCTTTCCCAATTTGGGGCTAGCTTACTAGCATTATGATCTTTCATACTCCCAATAGCTTTCTGCAAAACAAGGTTTCCTACCACGAACTCCTGAGGCCTCACTTTCCTAGTATACCTTTGAGCTAACTTTTGTTGATAGTTAGCAAGCCGCACTGATACCATGTCTCTTCGTTCTTCAAGAGCATCCAAATTCCCAATCATGAGCTCATCATTATGGCTTTTTGTAAAGTCAACAACCTTCAAACTTGATAAACTAATCTCTATCAATATAAACGCTTTAGTGCCATAGGTCATGGAAAAGGGCATTTCACCTGTCGACCTTCTAGAATTCGTTTAGTAGGCTTGCAAAAAATTCAGCAGCTCTTTGATCCAGTTTCCCTTCGCCCCCTCCAATCTCTTCTTTAAACCATTAACAATCGTCTTATTCGTCGCTTCGGCCTACTCTTTGCTCTGAGGATATGTGGGTGATGAGTACCTATTGGTTATCCGAGGCTACCACAGTATTACCAGAAAATCTTGCAATCAAACTGTAGCCCATTATTGGACACCAGTGCTCGGGGAACTCCGAACTTTGTAATGATGTTCTTCCATATGAATTTCTTTACATCTACATCCCTAATATTCACCATGGCTTTGGCTTCCATCCATTTGGTAAATAGTCCGTCACTACCACCATATATCTTTTGTTCCCTGAAGCCTGGGGGAATGGTTCAATTATATCTAGCCCCCATTGGGCAAAGGGCCAAGGACTGGCGATCAGGTTAAGATTTCCCCTTGGTTGGTGCAATATAGGAGCATATATCTGGCACCGATCACATCTTTTAACATAGTTAGTCACTTCTCATTGCATATTCGACCACAAGAATCCCTGAGTCATAGCTTGGTATACGAGTGTTCTACCATTCAAGTGACCACCACATATTCCCTCATGAAGCTTAGCTAACAACTTGATGATTTTGTTGGGATGAAGACACAACAAGTATGGTTCTCCAAATGAGCACCTATACAAACTCTTATCCTTGGACAACCAAAAATGAGCCGATGTTCTCCTTACCTTCTCAACTTCTTTGACATCCGTTGGCAAAGACCCATTGGATAAAAAGGCTACATACGGATCCAACCAACTTGGCTCCAGCTTTGGTGTAGTTGCTACTAACATCTGTTGCACAATGCTCGATTGCTCTAATAGTTCTACAGTAATCATTCAGGGAATGCAGTCATTTAAAGAGGATGCCAACATTGCCAGAGAATTGACATGACTATTCTAACTTCTCAGCACTCTAACTACACTAACTTTTTGGAGGTTTGCCTATAGATTCTTGAACAACTTTAATTACTGTGATATTCGATGATCCCTTGCCTTGAAACTCCCATCTATGTGACTTACCACCAACCTTGAATCTGAGAACATCTCTACTTCCTTAGCTCCAAGTTCCTTCACTACTCATATCCTAGCAATGAGGGCTTCATATTTGGTTTTGTTGTTCGAGGCTTGAAAGCCCAACCTCAGTGACTTCTCCAACTTCACACCCTCGAGTGACACTAACACTATCCCGACCCTTGACCCCCTTGCATTAGATGCTCCATCTACAAACACTTTCCATTGTTTGACTGTGACTTGATATATTCCTATAAAGCCTTGGGGAGGAGGGGTAAACTTAGCCATAAAATCTACAAGCACGTGGCCCTTAATGGAATTCCTTCGTTTATAGTGTTCATCAAATGTCCCCAATCTCATTCCCCGCTTCACTATCCTCCTTGTGAAATCTAACCTTCTTAACAGTGACTACAAATGGTACTCAGTTAATACCCATACTGTGTGAGATTGGAAGTAGTGCGGTAATTTCCTTGTGGCATGTACTGGGGCAAAGGCCATTTTCTCCAGTGGGAAATACCGAGTCTCTGCATCCACCAAAGTTTTACTGAGGCAATACACAGGCCTTTGGGTCCCTTTTGTTGGAAAAACTAGTTTTGTATCTCATACAAAATCACAGCAGAAGCAACACAAGGATCTACTTCATTTAAGAGAGATAACACGTAACATTGAATTCTAGAACAAAGAAAAGAAAGCATACCTTGATGCAGTGAGATTCAAAAACAAAACTTGAGAATACCTTCAATCTTCATCCCAATTCTACATGGTGCCCAAGATGAGTGGTCTTTGAATCAGTTCTTATGTATATTGATTTTCCTTTGGAAAAGTGTATATCAAAGATTCTGTAGAGAAAAACTATTTTCTCTTCTTTTCATCATATGTACATCTTAACCGCCTTAGTAGTTACTTCATTTAATAACTCTTATTAAATAAAAATTGATTATCTAATTGGATTAGCCTTTTGGGCCAACCTAATTGGGTTTTAGTATGTAGCTTGAGATAGGACCAAAGGGACTAATAAGGCTCTAGCTCCAATGGGTCTTAGACTTATCTGTCAACTCTTGACAAGTCCAAAGTTACTATTAATTTTATAACAAGTACCACTATGAAAATATAATTGCACTCTAGGCCTTATTAATAAATTATATCTCAAGACTCTAATATGATATCATTTGACCCCTCCATGAAATATCCATAGTGAACAAAGTCATAATGAACTGTCACTTTGTAAACAATTATTTTATTGCTTGAGTATTTAGTTTAATCTTTTAGTTATTCATATTTATGAAATCTAATTTCATAGAATATAAACTTTGGTAACTCTTTACTAAAGTGGTCGGCCCTGAATAACCAGTTTGCATTAAACTTATCTCAAGGGGATATCTCGTGTCTCTATAGAAAGAGATTATGGATTCCATCTTGAGAATATGTGTTCCCTCAACACTACATGTGGTTACTCAACATACTGAGATTTTGACCGTTAAACTAGATCTCACTCCTGATATATCAAAGTAACCTATATTTCATGATTGGATTCAGTATCCTCTCAAGATTGAGAGTCTATAAAATTAGAAGTCGTGAGATTAATTATTTAGGTGACAGTTGTTAATTGAATAATTGATTTCACATCAGTTCAGTTTAATATGTCTTACACACTTAAGACATATCAACACATCAACTAGAAGTCTCCACTTCCATGATCAAGACAAACCATCTTAGTTGATGCGTTATAGTCTTCACAGATGAAACTCCCAATTTCATCACTGACTATGAACTATATTTTGAGTTTACAAGAAAAGTGTGATTTATATTTTTTGTAACTAATTCACATAAATCACATACAATACACCTCATGGACTATGATAATGTCTCATTAGTTCATTTATAAATAGTCTCATATAATTAAACAATTTAATTATTTATAATAAATTGGATTTTAGGGCACAAACCCTAACACCTTAATGCTAGCTAATCAACATCGAACTGACAGCATGGTTCGAGATCGCTAAGTACATGAATAAATCCTCCTCCGGCTCAGGTCAGGATAAAATAGGTGGGCTGGCTAGGTAAGCCTTTAAGTCTTTGAATGCCAAATCACACTCTTCTGTCCATTGAAAACCCTTCCACTTTTTCAACAACTGATAAAATGGTCTGGATCTGTCTGCCGATCTTGACACGAACCTATTTGGTGTGGCAATCATGCTAGTAAGCTTTTGGACCTCTTTAGGATTGTTAGGTGGGTGTGGCTATTGGATGGCCATTATTTGGTCAGGGTTCACCTCTATGCCACGCATGGTGATCATGGACTCCAAGAACTTCCCTGATCCTACCCTAAAGGCACATTTCTCTACATTAAGGTGTAACTTGTGTTGCCTCAATATATCAAAGACATTCACCAGATCATAGGCATGCCTTACTCTTTCTTTCGTCCTCACGACCATATCATCAAAATAGACCTCCATTGTTTTATCGATCAGCTCCTTAAACATATGTGTAACCATCCGTTGGTATGTAGCCCCCACATTCTTCAGCCCGAAGGGCATCACCGTGTAATGATAATTCCCCTTAGGTGTTATAAAGGAAGTCTTCTCCTAATCCCTGAAGGGCATCCAAAACGTTCATCTATTGGTGCTCAACCATAGCATCTACCAGTTGATTTATTTTTGGCACTAGAAAAGGGTCCTTTGGGCACGCTCGGTTAAGGTTAGTGAAATCGACATAAACTCTCCACTTTCCATTCTTCTTCTTAACCACCACCATGTTAGCTAGCCATTCAGGAAAGAACACTTCTTTATGACCCCCGACCATTTTAACTTCACTACCTCCTCCTTTATTGGCCACATGGGGTTTTGTGGACTTCCTCGATTTTTGTTTCTTTAGTGTGGCTTGGGGATCTACATTTAGCTTATGCATAATAAAATTCGGGTTAATCCTGGGTACTTCGTATGGACTCTAGGCAAACATGTCCATGTTTTGTATAAACGATAACAAAAGCTCTACTCGGTCTTCAATGGATAAACTTTTCCCAATTTGGAAACAACGGTCAGAATACGACATGATCGATATTTGAACCAACTTTTTGGCTTTGTTTACTCTTGTCAATCCCTTGGTCATCGGTAATTGCTATAATGGCTCCTGATCAACTTGATCCTTCTGCTTAATTTCATGGTTCATTGTTGCCACCAAACACTGCCTTGCCATCTTCTAATCGGCCCAAACTACCGCAACTCCATCTTCTGGAGGAAATTTAATCTTTGGTGCAAGGTTGACGATACGACCCCCATAGCATGGATCCAAGGCCGCCTTAGGATTGTCGTGTAGGGTGGGAAAGCATTGACCATGATAAAATTAACTTCCACCTCTTTCCTTCGGTTACTACTGACAACTTTATTTGCCCCTTGGGCATTACAATTCTCCCATCAAACCCTACAAGTGGGGTATCATATTTACTTAAATCCTCTAGCTTTAGCCCCAATCCCATATATAGATCGGAGTATATTATCTCAACCCTACTTTTTTGATATACCATGACCCTTTTCACTTGGAAATCTTTAATCCAAGAAGTCACCACTAAAGCGTCATCGTGCAGTTAGGATGTCCCTGGCAAATCAGCTTCACTAAAAGAGATCGAAACAGAGGTTATTCGGGTTTTCTTCTTAGGCCAATCCATGGTATCTACCTCAGATGGGGATACCACGCTTAGTACTCCCCTTCAATTATTAAAGCTTATGCCTCGGGAGGTTGCATGAATGACCTCGATAATTCCCAAAGGGGGTGGAAGAGATCGGTCATTTTGACTCCCCGACCCTTGGCCTACAATTACCTCTTCTTGGCTGACTAGGAACTCCTTGAGATGCCCTGCCTTCACCAGCTGCTCTAGGTGATCTTTCAACACATATCATTGCTCAATGGTGTGCCCTTTTTCTTTATGATACGTGTAATACAAACTTTGATTTCTTTTGGCCAGGCTCCTACCCATTTTTCCTGGCCATAAAGATAGGGCTTGTTTTTAATAAGTTTTAGAATTTTGTAGATAGGCTCCTTGAAGATCACATTGACTGCTTCGGTACGCTGTGCTGACCCCTCCCTTGGTGACCTTGTCTCTTTCCTAGTCCTTTTGCTAGAACTTTTCAGGGTGATACTCTTTGCAGAATTGGGATGAGGCCAGGGCTTTGCCATTTCCTTGTAGTCTATCATCTTTTAGTCTCTTATATTCCTCTATCCTTCTCATCAACTGATGCATGTCCTCAGGTGGCCACATGGTTAAAGAATCTCTCAATTCTGACTCCTCGGGAAGACCCATCCAAAAATTACTGGCTATGACTTGTTCATTCCCCCTTAATCTCATTGTACTGCTTTTAGTACCTATTCGCATAAGATTGGAGGGTCTCGCCACTCCTTATCCTCAAGGATAACAGTGCATCTATTGGTAGCGGAACTATACTGCAAGTAATAAACCGAGCCCCCAACGCTTGCATTAGCTCCTCGAGGTTTCGAATGGACCCCTTTCTTAAGCCATTAAACCATCTCATCATTATTGGTCCAAGACTGGATGGAAAGACTTTGCATACCAAACCGTCATTTTGTGAGTACAGAGACATCATTTGTATGTAGTGACTTACGTACTCCATTGGGTCAGTTTTTCTGTCATAAATAGTGAACGGGGGACGGGTGAACTGCCTTGGCATTTTTGTGCATTCTACCTCTTCTAAAAAAGGTGATCGGGTGTCCCTCCTCAAGGCTCAACTCATGGCGTCCAATAATGCCGCATTGTTATGGCTGTGCTGACCATGATAGGGAGACTCATTACGCTACGCCGCAGTTTCACAAGACCTATCCCTTGACCTTCATGAGTCGTCCCCTTGAGATGACTCTTCTGCGTTGTCATCAGGATCATCAGAGGAACCTTCTTGTTCCATCCTGCAACATCTTCCCTTCAGCTCAATTTCAAGGTCATTGACCTACTTTCATAGATTCTCCAACTCTCGTAGTTGATCTCTTTGCCAAAATTGCTCGGGGATATAAGACACAATTTGTTCCCCTTGTAAAGATCCCTTATCAAAATCAACTTTATTCTCATGTCTGTCTTGTATGTGTTATTGTTCTCTCCTACACTCCTTCTCTTACCTCCTTCGGCCCCTCGAGGAGGCCCTTGACTGATTTCCTCCCATGGATCCTTCGCCGACATGTAGACCTTCCATGGTTGGACAACACTAAGACCATTCAAAGCTTCAAGTGGAGTAAGATTCCCATAGACGGCGCCAATTATGGTCACCAAAGACTAAATAGATGATAGTATTTGGGACACAGTTTATTTATTTGCGGGTTATGTCTCAATCCTACAAATTAGGCCCTAAACTTTACTTGGTTGATTTACTCCAAGCTATAGTGCGAGAACTTCTTCCTGGTTTCCTTTAACTCCCTAGTGTTTTCCTATATTTTTCTCTATATCTCACTCCCCAATTTTTCCATTCACTAATCCTTTGCCCACTTCCTTCTTTTATAGTTGCTTGTTAGTAGGGTGGTCATCATTATTTTCCTGCTTCACATGTCTTCCCATGTTCATCAAAATCTCAACGAATCCTCATGACTTTAGAGGATTCCCTTGGAACTTGTTCTAAATGCCAAATAGTATTTGATGGCGGTTTCCCCAATGGCACTATCAATCTTCAGCTACCGATCTCGCTAGGCTTGACTCTCGCTCCGACTTCCCTCATCATTGGTCAGCGCTTAGCCGACCACCATTTTCTTCCAAAACCCACAATCTAACATCACAACCTAATATCGGAAACCAATTGAGATTTTTTCAATGTTTATGCTACGTTTGGTTGCAAAGAATAGAAAAAGAAAATGTGACCTTAGAAATTTATTATTTATTAATTTCACTTTATTTATGTTTTCTTTAAAAAAAAAATCATAATTTCATATTATTATTATATTTCTTTGATTCAATTCTTTTTTTTTATATAAATGGTGACATGAATTTTTTTAGTGTAAATTAAAATTTATTATTTTTGTTATTTTATTAATTATGTAAGCTTTAAATTTACCAAATGTGCAATCCTTTATTCATGTAGTCATTTTTCATCATTGAGATGACGATAGAGACTAAATTGGCTAGATGTTAAAAAATAAGAGGATCAATTTGACCACCGACAAAACATGAGGTTCAACTTGAAAGCACCTCCAAAACATAGGGACGAAAGATGTATTTCTGCTGATCTAATACAAAAAATAAATAGTTCTTTAAACACTATATCATTTGCTATAACTTTAACCACAACTTATGTGGTCAACTATGACACTTCTACACAAATCTAACAATTTTATTTTTATTTTTTATTTTTGTATGACTCACAGTCAAATACCTGAAATTTGCACTAAAAATTATGGCACAAAAGCTGTGAGCTTATACTTTTTCAAATAAAAGTTCACGTGAGAGATGTTACATTACATGTACCTAATAACTTGTTATTGAATTTATATTTTGAAAATCCTACCATTGGACTACATGTTTTATATGTTCTTAACATGCATGCCAATTTTCATGCTAATTGGATGTTGATTATCATTTGATCCATAAACTCATCTCTTATGCATTATTTTAAAATACAAAATCTTGAATTTAAACAATTGATTGATTACATAGCTATTTATCTTTATCACTTTGCAATTTTGCAAGTATGAAGAATATTTGAAGATAATATAATCCAATGGTGGATTTATCAAATTTTTATCCAACTAAAAAATTTTGAGTGATGTAACATTATTTATAGTTACACTAAGAGTGTGTTTGGATTTGGCTGAAACGTTTGTGTCTGCATTTTTCCTTTTTTCTTTTTCTTTTTTTCTTCCACGCGTTTTAGGGCTGTTACGGCTACTGTTCATGTATTGTGTATGAATAGTAGCCACAAAGTTTGACTTGTCAAACCATTTTCAGCCAATCAGTGCACGCCGTGCACTTTTCATAGACTCACAAATTTTACTTTTCTGTAACTTTTTCATTAAAAATGGGTCTCATAGTATTATTTACACATTTAAAAATTATTTTGCTACAGAATTTTTCAGTTTTTAGTTTTCAGCTGTATCCAAATGGACTCTAAGTGTAATATATATATTTGATGAGTAACTTTTAAACATCATTAGTCCATGATGAATTATGCATATCTATTATATTGTGTGTATCTATCTATTATATGAGTAACTTTTTCTTAAGAAAAAAAATCTTATGTAATAAGAACTTAAGAGTAAATTCATATAAATTACACTTTTCACCCTCTCATTTTTTTTTTAACCAAACAACAGAAATTTTTATTAGTTTTTTTATTTTTTATTAGTGTTTTTTTATTTATTATTTATTTATTATTTTTTTTATCATATCACTTTTCCATCCTTCTATCTATGCACATATGGTGGAGAATTAAAATCTTTTCTATTTTCATATTTTTCTATCCTTCTAACATTTTCCATCATTCCGACTATACAGGGTACTAAGTAGTTAAAAAATCACGAATTAATTATTTAACAATTATTCTAATGGAAGATTGCTTTGTGTGGAATTGTGCCAAGCACCAATTGGGAGCGATGGTGGGCTACATGACGGTGTAGCTTCTAATTTAAATGTTGGGATAGTTTTGCTAGACAAAAAGCCATTGCTTGAGCTCCCATGACGTTTCTAGTGAAGATAGCATGGAAATAGATTAGTTAAAGAAATCAAGACTTGCTTAATATGTACGTAAACGTGGACAGGTGGGTTTGTAGAGAAATTGGCGGCCCAATTGCTCTCCATAAGAAGTGTGCTAGTTGCGAACCTATATTTAATGACTTCTACTGCCCCTATTGTTATTACAAACAAGCAGTAGTTACAGTCTTGCAGATTCAACAATTGGGGGAAAAGGCTATGGTGGCAAAGAAAACTTTATTGAACGCTGTAGGTACAAATGGAGAAAGATGGGGAAGCTAAAAGGAAAGAGCCCTTAAGAATTGGCAAGATGATGGTGTCCATAAGGATTCTGTTCTAGTGGGGGGTCAAAACCATGAAAGGGATGGTGTACAATTAACCACCCATGCCATTATCAACATCAGTTAGTGGTTGATGATGAAGTGCAAGCAAATCCTTCCGCACCCATTACCAATGATAGTATTCTTCATAGAGAAGAAAGATTTGCACTGGGGATTGAGCCACTCTGGAAATCTATAACAAAAGAAAATTCCAATGAGGAAAACATTTTCTATGCACATTAGTCTGAATTTGCAGAAGATGAAAAATTACAAGCGGTGGTATCATGACAAATAGATTACAGTCACCACGGGGAAATTGTTGAAGATGAAGAGCAGGCAGAGCCTTTGAGTACCAGCTATGTTGATAAAAAGACGATTGTAGTAGGTGCACTTTATGCATCAAAAGAAGGATCTCAGTATGGTCTAAAGGTAATTAGAGTAATGCTAGGGATGCAACATTTGTACAACATTTATCCCAATTGCTAACATATCTATCACAATTGCTAACATATCTTAAGGGCAACCACATTAGTGGTTGCAAAAATTTGCAAAATACAAAAAATGCTCAATTTTGCACATTTTAACCCAAAAAAAAACTTACATTAGTACTTGTAAAAATTTGCAAATATACAAAACTATTATAGTGACCATGTATATATGCACAGTTACTGTTCATGTGCAAATGATTTTTTTATTTTTTTTTTCTCTCTCCCCTTCATCTTGCTCTCTCATCTGTCTTCTTCTCACAATAAAGAAAGAAAGAGGTGGGTGGGGCCATGTGGTTAGTGGTTTGTTTGATCTAATAAAAAATTAAAGAAATATTATTATTTAAATAAAATAGATGATAGAATAGATAAACTGATGTGAGTGTTTCGTAAAAGTGGGTGTGTAAAATAGAAAAAGTATGTTTTTTCTTGCAAAATAAACAAGAATTTTGCATGGACTGATGCGGTTGTTCTAATGTGATTAGAACAATATTACTTTCACTTGAGTCCACTGCTTATACTATTTTTATTATGCATCAAACATAATGGATTATGTCAACAATTGTGAAAAGAAGGTGCGTCTCTAAACTTAGTGTTTGAAGAATGAGCAAGACTTAGGTACAGTACTTAAGTGCTATTCCTTAGGTTCTCTTCTTAAAATTCTGCCATGTGGATTTTTTGTCATGAAATTGAAGTGTATTTTTTAGTTAAGTAGCCACATGGCTAAATCTTAAGAGGAGAACCTAAAAAACAGTACCTAAAGTACTGTACATAAATTTTGTCCTTGAGAAAAACCATGGCAGTAGGAAGGTTGAAGAACAAATGTAGCCAGAAGCACTAAAGGTGGCTTGTGTTGGGGTTTATGCCCTAAAATCCAATTTATTGGTATGTCATAAATAATTAAATTGTTTAATTATATGAGACTATCTATAAATGAACTAATGGGATATTATCTTAGTTCATGAGATGCATAGTATGTGATTTATGTGAAAAGTCACAGAAGATATAAATCACAAGTTCTTTGTAAACTCAGAATTTTAGTTCGTAGTCGGTGATAAAAATGGGCAATTGATCTGCGAAGACTATAACATTTCAACTAAGATGATTTGTTTTAGTCATGGAAGTGGGACCTTTAGTTGATATGTTGATATGTTTTAAGAGTTAAGACATATTGAACTGGACCACTGTGAGATTTATTATTCTCCTAACGACTGTTAAAAGAATAATAAATCTCACGACTTCTATTTACATCAACTCTAAATCCTGAGAGAATAATGAACCTGATCATGAGATGTAGGTTACTTTGATATATCAGGAATTAGATCTATAAGTCACGGTCAAAACCTCAGTATGTTGGGTAGCCGCATTTAATGTTGATGGAACATATATTCTCAAGATGGAATTCATAATCTCTTAACATAGATATAAAATATTCCCTTGAGATAAGTTTAATGGTTTTGGTTATTCAGAGAGTTGGGCCCAACTACTTTAGTAAAAAGTTGCTAAAGTATATATCTATGAAATTGGATTTCATAAATATATGATGAATAACAAGAACAGATTAAACTGGATACTCAAGGATTAAGATGTAGTATTCTTCAAAGTGGCAGTCAATATTCATAACTTTGTATTACTACGAATATTTAAATAGGGGTTGCATGTACAATAAAGTCTTAGGATATAATTCATAGATAAGGCCTAGAATGCAACTATATTTATATAATGGTATTAAATATAGTTAATGGTAACTTTAGACTTGTTAAGAGTTGACAGAAAAGCCCAAGGCCCATTGAAGCTAGTGTTTTATTGGTCCCTTTTGGTCCCACTCCAAGCCACACACTTAAACCCAATTGGAAAGGCCCAAAAGGCTAGCCCAATTAGATAATCAGTTAGATATAAAGGGAGAAACGTACAAAATTTTGTAAGTAACATGATTGAGAGAAATCTTTATAAAATAGTTTGTATATGTGAGTGAAAGCCACTCTATTATTCTCTCTTGGAAACTGATTGAGAGACCACACTTCTTGGGCATTAGTGGAATTGGAGTGAAGATTAAAAGTTCTCTTAAGAACTTTCGATCTTTGGTTTTGAATTTCACCATACCAAGGTATACTCTCTTGTTCTTATATTCTGAAATTTACATTGTACATGTTATCAATTGCGAATGAAGTAGATCCGTTAATTTTCACCTGCGTATGTTTTGTATGCGATACAAACATGTATTTTTCCAATAGCTTGTGCTAGTGTTGGATTTGGAACTAATTGATTTAGATATAGATACACTCTTAACTTTTGGCTTCTTGGAAAAAATTGACATTTTTAATCTTCCAATATCTTCTGAATTAGAGGAAAATTTGTTCAAAATAATGGGCGTTAAGTTAGATTAGGCTAGTTCATGGTTAAAGCTTTAGACACTCATGTTAGAAGTTGGATCCTGATGAGGATAATTTTTGATTGATTGACACGGGGTGCAAAACCTTCCCAATACTATCGTCGGTCTCCTACCTAAACCGATCCTAAGGGGATGACTGACCCCAAGGGTCGACGAGTTATGACGGTGGTGACGATGCACTCCCCAATCCCGACGAGCCATCACCCTAGGGTTTCTTATAGGACTCGTGTGGGGCCCACTTATATGTTCCTACATGGAAATGACTTGCACACCACGACCAAAGGTCGTATCACACAATTTGATCTCCTATATATGGGATGGTGATCCCTAATATCTTGGGATCCTTTTCTATATAAGGAAATTCTCCCCGTATCAAGGGATTCGAGTAAGCTTTCCGCTACTATATAAACAACAAATACTAATCTTGTTGAGGTACATGAATTCTCCTTAGCTCTGGCACTCTTGAGTTCTTGGAGATTCTTCTATCACTGACTTAACTTTCAGAGGGTCTTTGGCCGGCTCCTCACCGGTGCTCTCTATTTGGTTCTTCTCTTTTGTTCTTCATGTGCACCCATTAGCATGTGTGTAGACAATCAACTCATTGATGATTTTTGTGCATCATTAGATCCAATGATGGTTGTAGCTAAAGGATGCCAAGACAGAGGGGGATTGAGTCTCAGAGAAGTAGACACCCCATTCTACAACCTGCATTTAATTTAACCTTATAAGGAGGGTAAAATGGTAATTTCTCACCCAGAGGTAAATCTTAATACTAGCCGTTTGATCCTTAATTTTTCCTTACCAAAATGACTGGTCATGGGCTTTTAATTTTTGGTGCTTTCCACCTGTAGTAGAGTTTTCATATATATATATATATATATATATATATTTCATAGTCTTTCACCTTACTTTTTGCAGTGGTTAGATATTTGTTTCTTTCTTTTCTTTTCTTTTAGAATAGGTAATAAGAGAACCTTTCTTGAGTAGCTAATAATGTAGACACCCCATTTTTGCAACTCCTATTTGACCTAACTTGTATTGCATTGTATATCATCACTATCTCATGTCTCCAAGGCAAGATTGTAATTTTGGCAATTTGATCTCCAAATACATTTAATAAAATAAATTTTGAGATCATGACAATCAAGAGGATAGTTCATGAGCATTAATCAGACCATCAAATTAAAAGATATCAATGAAATAAGTTTTAATGGTTAAGTGCACTTGCATGAATCAAATTTCGACCATAGGTAATTATGATTGGCCTATTTTTAGTCCAATTTAAATTAAATGATGTGTCATAATCCTATTGACTGAGGGGTAGGATTTATGGTGAGATTGCATGCACCAAATTTAATCCAGCTCAAAGCATTTATTGATTTCCAATAGAATAGAAAAATATTGATTAATTATATAAATAAATAAATAATTAGACATTTTTTTTGGAATTAGTTTGCTGACCTTAAGGAACAAAGAAAAAGGAATTCAAAATTCAGAGGAAATTAAGTTTATATTGAAAACGGAAATAGAAGAAACAAAATAGGAAAAGATCCAGAGGTTTTGAGATGAAGTTGGCACTTGGTTAGAACCTCCAGATTTTCTTCCATTTTCTATTTGACTTGCTCCCCACACATGTTGATCTTAATTCTTACATTTTTTTTCTCAAAAAGCCTAATTTTCCTAAGTCCCACATTACCTAGAGACATAACCCTAGCTCCCCCACTCCTAGTATAAATACCCCCTTTCACCAACACAAAAAGGAGGCCAAATCCCTCTGAAGCTCCAAAAATTTCAGATTTCTTCTCTCTTTTAAGGTGTTGTGCATGTATTTAAGTTTTCTAAACCTCCTCTTTAGCTTTATGTCTTAGTTATATAGATTCAAGCATGTTTAGTTTCTGTGTTTTTTACATGTTTTTGTTTGATTAGCATTTTAGATCTAGGTTGCTTTTAGTCTTTGCATGATTACAATTATTCAATTCAATAACATGTTTACATGCTCTTAGAATTAGGGTGTTAGTAGATTAATAATGTTTTGGATGATATCAACTCTTGAATGATATGATATGATTAATCTACTCTTGAATGATTTGAAAGAGAATATTACAAGCTCTTAGATCAATGGTTAGTAGATTAGATTTAGCCTTATAATCTTCTCTTTCTAGAATATTGTAACTAGAAATCAAAGCGATGTACTTTTGTTTTAGATTGCATCTAGGATCAAAGCCATGTAATTTTGTGTTTACTATCAAAGAGATGTACATTTTCAATTCATCAATACGAATGATGCACTTTTCAATTTGGTTTTCTTATTTTTCCAATTAAATAAGTGGCGATACTATTATAAAACTCTTAACTTAGGAAAGATAATAACAACAATAGAATCTTAACACTATCTCTTGAGAGGCAACCAACATGACTCCACCCCATTTTTGCGGGACAAGTGGCCAAAACCACATTTGAAAAGGTTTGGGTCTAGGGGCATGGTCTCTCACAAATAACAACACAAGCTTGTAATTGATCAACATGCTGATCATTAATACTACAATAACAAGATTCAAACTGACACAATATCAATATAGGTTCAAATAGAGAGGGATTTATTACAAATACATAAAAAATATCTATGGTACCATTGTCACGAGCTTAACATAAAAAAAAATAATTGACCTACAGAATAAAAACAACCGCCCAAACCAAGTCAATAATATAATCAAAGTTCCACTTTGTTTAATAAATACAACACTCAAACCACCAAAATTACTATGAGAAGTTAATTTATTGATGGGATGCAATTGATGATCTTTAGGGAGTTGGAGATTGTTAATTCGAAGTAGCACCACCCTAAATAAAAATTATGATTAGTTTATAAATTCATATAAAAACCATATTGAATAACACAACAATACTAACTATAACAAAAAAAAAAAATGTAAACATCAAATATATTTATAAATAAAACATTAAAATTTAATACTGAACTAAATTATGAAGCATAATGATTTTGCATTTGTTGAAGCATACTATCCATCTGGGTCATTCGCTCCTCTCTTTGCTTAGAATGAGTAATTTTCTCTTTCAAAGTAGCCACTCCATTCTTCAATTGAGTTATTTCAGTGTCCCTTTCTTAAGTTGATTGTATATGAATGTCCCCAGTAGTATTCTGGCTACACTCATTACCCATCACTTTAGCAAAGTCTCCATTTGGTGCCCATGCAATATATATATATATATATATATATCACTCAAGTAAGCAAAATAATTATAAGCAAATAAAATTCTATATACATTTTTAAAATCTAACCTTTTTAGCTAGGTTTTCAATTTTTAATCTTATAAACTGTAAGGTTGAATTTATTCAGTCATGTGTTGGCCTTATTCCGTACCACATTTACTTGTAATTTAGCAATTACATACCCTATATTTAGGTGGGAATTATGTAAAGGTAGTGTGTGAGAGAATGTGAAGAAATCTCAAGAAGTGTGCAATTCAAGGGAGTCTCGCGACAGGATCTCGCGACTGGTAAGTCGCTAGAATGGCACATGTGAGAAGCACGCAGAGAGAGCTGAAGGGTCACGACAGTTGGAGCACTACAAGACAAAATTTCAAGTTTGGCTAGGCAGTTAGCTTGCGACTCAAACTCGCAACTCGTTCCAGTCACAAGCTCGAGTCGCCAGAATGCTCTGTTTGTTGAAAACTAACCTTTCTCATGTAAAGTTGAATTTAATCAACCATGTGTTGGCTTTATTCCATGACAAATTTACTTGTAATTTAGCACTTAGAAACCCTGTATTTAGGTGGGAATCATGTAAGGGTAGTGTGTGAGAGAGTGTGAAGAAATGCTCAAGACTGTGCGGTGAAGCAGGGACTCGCGGCTGGATCTCGCGGGAGGCTCGCGGCTTGTAAGCCGCCAAAAGTTACACACGCGCAGAGCATGCAGGGGAGCTGAACAGTCATGCCACCTGGAGCACTACAGGACAAAAATCCAGACTGGCCATTAAGTTAGCTCGTGGCTTGAACTCGCGACTCAATCAAGTCGCGAGGTCAAGTCGCCAGCCAACCTTGTTTTGGAAAAACTGACTTTTCGCATTCCATTCTCACACCAGTATAAATATCCCTCATTACCACAAAATATATGTGGTTATTCAGAAAGAAAAACCCTAAGAGAGGTTTCTTAAAAACACCCACCCAATTAGAGAGAGCTACTCATTCTTAGAGAGAAATCTTTGTAGTCTCTTCTTATTCCCTCTCTCATTGTCATACCTATTGAGAGGAGATTTCTATCCAAACACTACCCACACCCATTTAGAGTGTTGAGTGTTTTTGGAGTTTTGGGAAGCATTGGAAGATGCCAAGGATGGCAGATGCTATGGATTATAGCGGAATCCGGTAAGCTAGAAAAGAAAAAGGTTCAGTGCAACCTCGTTGGAGCAAGAAACTTGGAGAGCTTAGGTACATCGGGTAGATTAGGCTTGGAGGGTCTATTGCTGTTCATGTATCCCAACTACATTTTCTAGTGGATTGTTTACCGCTTGGAGGGCGGCGGAGAGGTTTTACGCCGAGGGCTTCGGTTTCCTCTTCGATAATACATCGTGTGTTGTCCTTGTGTTTGCATCTCTCTTCCCTTTATCTTTGCCTTTTATTTTCTTTTGTGGATGTGATTTTAATTGGCATAGATTGTTTACCAATTCTATATTAAGCTTTTGTTCATGTTTGCATATTAAATGTTTGATATAAGGCTTGAATTGGTAATTTGTAAATTGGAGGTCTAAACGTTCAAGGGTGTTTTTATACACGTATTTGAACTTTCACCTCATACACCCTACTATAAATACCTTATACCCACGGAATGTAGAGAGCTTCCAGAGAGAATTTTGAGAGAGAAACCCTAGAGAAAAACAAGATTGACTCATCCACAATCTTCATCATTTGATTCTCCAAATTCATCTACTCTCACTCTCTCCATTGACATATCTTTGAGAGGTACATTTAGCCAAATCCTTATCTCACCATACCCATATCAGTGAGGAGGTATTTTGGTGCTTAGGAAGCAGTTCAGAAGGGACCAATTCATTTTGGTTCATGCAATGGGCTATTATGGGATCTTGTAAGCTATAGAAGACAAGGTTCAGCATAATCCTGTTGGAGCAACAAGCTTTGAGGGCTTAGGTGCATTGGGTAGATTAGGCTTGGAGGGTCTTCTACTATTCATGTATCCCAACTTTATTCTCTAGTGGATTATTGACCGCTTGGAGGGCAGCGGAGAGGTTTTTCGCCGAGTACTTCAGTTTCCTCTTCAATAACACATCGCCGTGTTATCTTTGTGTTTGCATCTCTCTTCCTTTACTCTTTATCATTTAATGGCTGCTGTGTTTGTGATTAATTATGATTTAGAGTGTTTTACCAATTTGGGTTTAGCTTATATTCATATTCTGCGCATATATTGTTTGTTTATAAGCTTGAGTTGGTAATTTTGATTTTAGGGTCTAAACGTTCATTGGTGTTTTTATATGCTAATTGAACTTTCAATTGGTATCAGAGCGGGTGCACTTGCTGTGATTTAATTACCTTAGTGCGATCCTTGACCCCATTGAGATGGATCAGTCTCAATCACTCAATGCTCCACCATATTTTGATGGAAGCAACTATGCATTTTGGTTTGATAATGTATGGACCGCATTTTTAGTAGTAGCAACTATGTGATGTGTATCATTGGGATCATTAGCAGCTCTTTGAGTGGCAATTTGGTCATACTGAGCTTCAAACTCAAAACAAGTGGTCTCTTGTGTGACATGCTCAGTTGGATTATCATAGTTAGCATCACCGTTGTTCATTGGCCGAGAAGGAACATGTTGGTCCTCACTTGCAACATGGGTATATGGAGCATGATAGTCAACACCGCCAATGTTGATTGGGGAATGAGCCACATCTTGAGAATAATGACCAGTATGAGTGGCATATGGATCATGGAAGTGCCCACCATGTGAATAACTAAATGATGCACTCGGTCCTTCGTTGGCATATCGAATGAGAAAAACATCTCAGTGGCTTCTTATAAGCTCTACACCCACGTATAACTCTGCACCTGCAAATTCATATTGGCAGTTTAACATATCGAATATTGCATTGACACTATTATCATCTTCTACCAAAACTTGCTAGTAAGTCACAAGATGTGGATGACATTGAAAAGGAAATCTATACCAAATAGTCAATTTTGAATCTTCTCTGTTTATATGAAGTGTGGATGCTACTCCATCACATAGATCTCAAATGTAATACCCCGGCTTAATGGAAGCATAGAAGGAGGTGAGCCTTAGTAATAAACCCCATTTTCTCCATGTTTAATTATTCCACCAGAATGGATGAGAAAAATGAACAACTTTTTTGCCATCTACACTAAAACATAATAATAGTATTAATAAATTAACACTACACAACCATTACAATGCAATACAAGAAGGTAATCCATTAAAAATATTCACTGATAATAATAGTATTATATTATTTTTTATTAAGGTTTATGAACGTATACTAACCTTTTTTTTTTTTTTTTTTTGGTTTTCTTATAGCATACGTGTATATTATAAGCTAACAAACTAAGTATTTCTTTTAGGAAATATATGTCAATTTTGAAATCTAGGCAAGAATTCATGGACAAATAATTTAAAACATATCATACAAATTAGTTCATGTTGCAAAACACATAATACAAAAACAAGATTTGCATGAACAAATAATTTAACAAAAACAAGATTTTCATGCTTAGCTATGCCCCTAAAACATATCAACATGAATATTATAAAAAGAAAAGTAACTTCTTAAGAAATATAACTCACCTTCTAAGAGATAACGAACGGATATATATTTGCAAGTGTTGTTACTTATAGTTGTTTGTAGAATGTATGGCACTCATGATTTGAAAATGGTTGGTAAAATTATGAGGGGAATAAGAGTGGAGAAGAAGGTTGATGGAATTTATAGGAGAAAAAGAGTAGAAAATAAGAATTGTAGAAATTTCAGTGACATTAGTGCTGTTTAAATAGGATGCAAGTTTCATATCAGTTAAATTCTTAGATTTTATACTGTATAATAAGATACACAATTGACCAAATACAACACAACACAAATCGGACACTCTGGTACAAATAAATTACTTAACTATAAACATATATTCACTACAAAGAATCTTTGCAAAAATCTCAATTTCTTTGTTCTTTTTGGTTTACAGCGTGCACATCAATCATTTTTTTTTCTTCCATATTGTAAGAATTTATGTACTTTCTTTGGATTTTTTGGTTTACAATGTGCACATCCATCATTTTTTGCTTTTCTATTGTAAGAATCTATATACTTCCTTTGTTTTTTTGTTTACAGCATGCATATTAATCATTTTTTTTCTTCTATACGAATCTATGTACTTTTTTTTGTTTTTGTTTACAGCGTGTACTTTAGAATAAGAATCAATGTACTCATTGTATTTGAATCTATCCTTATAGGGTGCTTTTACCATAAAAGAACATGACAAACCAAACTGCTTCGGTCAAAAAAATACTGAAAGAATAAGAATATCCGTACTTTTTTTTATATCTCTCTCCTCTATTTCGACAATGCCATGGCCACAAACTGGATGAGATGAGGAGTTGAGGTGATTAATTGATTGACTCTTTGTTTTTTTTTTTTTTTTTTTGTTTTTTTTTTTTCACAGTGCGCATGTAAGAATCTATGTATTTTCTTTGCTTTTTTTTTTTTTTTTTTGTTTACAGCATGCACATCAATCAATTTTTTCTTTCGTATTGTAAGAATCTATGTACTTTCTTTGTTTTTTTGGGTTTACAATGTGCACACCAATCTTTTTTTCTTTTCTAATGTAAGAATCTATATACTTTCTTTGTTTTGCTTGTTTACAGCGTGCACACCAATCAATTTTTTTTAATAAGAATCTATGTACTTTTTGTTGTTTTTGTTTACAGTGTGCACTTTAGAATAAGATTCAATGTACTCATTGTACTTGAATCTATCCTTATCTGTTTCGTAGGGTACTTTTACCATAAAAGAACACGACAAATCAAACTGTTTCGGTCAAAAAAATACTGAAAGAAAGAATAAGAATAAGAATATGCGTACTTTTTTTTCTTTTTTTATATCTCTCTCCTCTATTTCGGCAATGCCATTGCCATAAACCAATTGCCATTTTTTTTCCTCTATTTCGGCAATGCCATTGCCACAAACCAATTGCAACCAATTTTTTTTTTCTCCTATTTTGACAATGGCATTGCCACAATTTCCCCTCTATTTCGGCAATGGCGTTGCCACAAACCAATTGGAACAATTTTTTTTTCCCTCCTATTTCGGCAATGCCATTGCCACAAATCCATTCCACAATTTTTTTTTTTTTTTTTGAGAAATGATAAGTGCACACAATTTTTACAGCAAATTTTAAGTGGCAGACTGTTATTATTGGATTAAAAAAGTAATCTCAGTGTTAAATTCAAATTTGAACTAATAATAACTAATCACCTGTGATTTGTTGTGAAAATGTTGTAAAAATATTGTGAACATAGCACTTTTTTTTTTAATTCCTCCCCAGATTTTGGCAACCACTATTTTTTTTTTCCCTCCCATTTTCGACAATGGCATTGTCACAATTACCAAAAAAAAAATTTCACCTATTTTGGCAATCCTATTTCAGCAATCCCATTGCCACAATTCCATTCCATTTTTTTTCTCCCATTTTCGGTAATGGCATTGCCACAATTGCCAAAAAAAAATTTCACCTATTTCGGCAATACCATTGCCACAATTCAATTCTTTCTTTTTTTTTAAGAAATGATAAGTGCACACAATTTTTACAATATTTTTATAACAAATTTTAAGTGGCAGGTTGTTATTGTTGGATTAAAAAGTAATTTTAGTGTTAAATTCAAATTTGAACTAATAATAACTAATCACCCGTGATTTTTTGTGAAAATGTTATAAAAATACTGTGAATGTAACACTTTTTTTTTTTTAAATTCCTCCATAGATTTCGGCAATCACAAATTTTTTTTCCTCCCATTTTCGACAATGGCGTTGCCACAATTGCCAAAAAAAAAAAAAAATTCACCTATTTCGGCAATGCCATTGCCACAATTCCATTCCAATTTTTTTTCCCTCCCATTTTCGGCAATGGCATTGCCACAATTACCAAAAAAAAATTTCACCTATTTCAGCAATACCATTGCCACAATTCCCTTCCTTTTTTTTTTCCTTACATTTTCGGCAATGGCATTGCCACAATTGCCAAAAATAATTTTTACCTATTTTGACAATGTCATTACCACAATTCCATTCCAATTTTTTCCCCTCACAAAGTTTTTCTTCCATTTCGGCAATGCCATTGCCACAATTCCATTCCATTTTTTTCCCCTCCCATTTTCGACAATGGCATTACCACAATTGCCAAAAAAAAAAAATTTAGCAATGCCATTGCCACAATTCCATTCCATTTTTTCCCCTCACATTTTCGGCAATAGCATTGCCACAATTGCCAAAAAAAAAAAAAAAATTGCCATTGCCACAATTCCATTTATTTTTTTTTAAAAGAAATGATAAGTGCACACTATTTTTACAACAAATTTTAAGTGGCAGGTTGTTATTATTGGATTAAAAAAGTAATCTCAATGTTAAATTCAAATTTGAACTAATAATAACTAATCACTTGTGATTTGTTGTGAAAATGTTCTAAAAATATTATGAATGTAACACTTTTTTTTTAATTCCTCCCCAGATTTCGACAACCACTATTTTTTTTCCCCTCCCATTTTCGGCAATGGCATTGCCACAATTGCCAAAAAAAAAATTTCACCTATTTCGGCAATGCCATTGCCACAATTCCATTCCATTTTTTGTTTTTTTTAAGAAATGATAAGTGTACACAATTTTTACAATATTTTTACAACAAATTTTAAGTGGCAGGTTGTTATTATTGGATTAAAAAAGTAATCTCAGTGTTAAATTCAAATTTGAACTAATAAGAACTAATCACTTGTTATTTGTTGTGAAAATATTGTAAAAATATTGTGGACGTAACACTTTTTTTTTTTAAATTCCTCCCCAGATTTCGGCCACCACTTTTTTTTCCCCTTCCATTTTCGGCAATGGCATTGCCACAATTGCCACAATTTTTTTTCCCTATTTCGACAATGGCATTGCCGCAATTGGTTTTTTCTTTTTTTGAGCACTTCGTACTTCGAGCACACAGGACACAGTCAGGCAGGCAATTTAGGCAACAGGAATTTCAGTAACACCATTGCTAAAATTCAAAATTTTCTCTCTCCTGCTTTTCCTTTTTCTCTCTCATACTTTTGTTGAATTTTGGCAACACCAGTGCCGAAATTCACTCTCTTTCCTCATTTCTCTAAATAAGTTGGAACAGTACTTATAACGCAAATAAATTTCAGATTTAGCAATATTCAGTCAAAAGACTCGGGGAAAGATGTTTCCAATTCATTTTACTTTTTTTCAAATCTATTTTACACTTACTTGTATACGTCTATACAAATAAAGTTTGACTCCAAATATGTTTCAACCACCAATAAGAACATAATATGTGTCCTACAATGTGTAATGTACATAACTCACTTAATCCAACTAATTAATTGAGTTATGTGCATTGCACATGACGGGATACATGTCATGTTCTAATTGTAGTTGATAGTGATGGTTTTAGGATTTTTTTCTAGGGAAATTAGCATTGGCGGAGTTAGGAATTTATTGTGGGTTGGGAAGTAAAAAATAAAATGACTAAAATTTTTTTTTCTTTGCATACCACTTCCATATAATTTAGTATACGATACAACTATATTTTACAATAGTCTAAAAACTTATTAATAGTTTATACATTTGTAAGACAACAACAATTAAATGCATAAACAAATAAAATTAAATAACTAATCATGCATTATTGTCAAATAACTAATCATACATTTAATAAAACACAAATGTAAAAAGCCCTCTCTTAGAGCATCTTTAGCAGACTCAGCAAATTTTTGTACTGTTTGGAGAATAAACAGTGACTTTTACCTTTATCTACCAATTTTTTTAAATACACTTTCCAACAGACACTCTATCTCATTCTCTATCTCATTTAAATATTATTTCTTCATTCATTATTTATTATTTTTTTAACAACTATACATCTTCCAACATTTTTTTAATCAACACCTAATTATTATAATAGAAAAAATGTTTTGAAGAATGAACAGTAGCTTATCAGACCTGATGTTGGAGCCTCTTATTTTGCTCTCACTCTCTATTATAGAGAGTTTTTTGCACCATTGGAGATGCTTTTAGTAACTTACTACTGCTCACGTCAACGTTGTCGCCACCATTTCTGCTCCATGTTGACAGTTATAAGTTATCATTCCCAGGTTTCGGCGAGCTCCTCCTCTCTCCTTTTTCTTTCTCTTCGCTCTCTCACCCAGATGCCTTCTGTTCTGTCTTCTATTTTAGTTCATTTTAACTTTTCTATTTCTTTTTTATTTTTCCTCCTTTTTTTTGTGCGTCTGTCAGTCTATTGCCTTAACCCACGTGAAGGTCAGTTTCAACTTCAAATTTCAACTATTGAGTCCCATATATCAGTGCCATGATGTGCCATTGATCTAAAAGAAAATAGTTTATATTATTATTATTATTATTTTGATCAGTATTATTATTATTATTATTAATATTTAGCTGAATCATTGTTGTTTTTGATTTGTTAGCTAAGCTTGAAGTTTATTATTGTTATATATATATAAATTAGTGATAATTCTGAAACGGTACACCGGTACTAACTGGTATTCAAACATTTTGTTTTCTTGACCAAACAGAAATTAGTGTAATTTTTTATCGATAAAGAAAAGTGTAACGAAAAATAACTTTATTCCATTGTCAATGCCAAAGTAAGCCAATGTTCGAGAATTTTTTTTTTTTTTTTTTAACAAATGAGTAAAAATTTAAAACATTTTTTTATTTCTTATAAAATTAAATATTTTAAGAGTAGTGCTATTGACACTAGGAGTGTGCAAACAATAACCGGAGCCGACAAGACCGACCGGCGCCGACCATCCCGCACCGCCACTGGCACCGACTGATGGAGCCAACGCCGGCAAGCGGAACGCGAACAGAGCTCCGATGCCGGTGCGGTGAGGACGTCGGAGACGCAAAGCACACACCGAGGTAGAGCCGAACCGAACCGATACAAACAGAGCAAACTTTCAGATCTTGAATACGGCATCGTTTAGGTGTATGAGTATCCATTTCAAATTTCTTAGTTCTTACTACAACGTCGTCGTTTGGGTTATTATTTAAAAAAAAAAAAAACACAAAACGCAAAACACTGAAACTTGAAAGTCTGAAACAGCACCGTTTGATGCTAGGTTTTCAGACACGCCTAAGTCCCAACTATAAATACCCTTTGTTATGTCTCATAGCCCTTAACTCTCTCTCTTGCTCCGCTCTTGCCGCCAGTCGCCTCTACCAAGTCTAGCCTCTAGCTGTCTCGCTGGCTTGAGTCACGCCTGCAGGCGCAGCAGCAGCTCACCGGTAAGCCATCAACTCCTTTCCTCTTTGCTGGACAGTGGACACGCATCATTGACTCATTGAGTTGGGTTTATAGTTTATAAGTTTATCTGATTCTCTTTTTTTTTTTTTTTTTTTTTGCTGAATAAGTTTATATGATTCTCTTGGTTTGACTGTTTTTTTTTTTTTTGATGGGTCTTGGTTTGATTGTTTGAGACTTTGAGAGTTTGAGTAGTCTTACACTTGATACTGATAGTGATACTTTGACTGTTTCAAAAGTTTGTAGTTTATAAGATACTCTTGGTTTGACTGTTTGGTTTGACTGTACGTTGAGTAGTTAATTTATGAAATATGGCCGGATTCCTTCTTGCTCTCTTGCTTATAATTGTAAATTTATAATGCTTGTAGTTTAGTTAATCTATACTGTGTAGTAAATTTATTTAGTTAGTTTTTAGTTTATTTATTTATTTAGTCGGTTTAGTTAATTTACACAGTGCAGTTAATTTATTTAGTTAGTTTTTAGTATATTTATTTATTTAGTCAGTTTAGTTAATTTATACAGTGTAGTTAATTTATTTAGTTAGTTTTTAGTTTATTTATTTAGTCAGATTAGTTAATTTATACCGTGTAGTTTTATAATGCTCTCTTGCTTATAGTTAATGCTTATAAGTTTAGATTTTATCAATTTTTCAGCACTTATTTGTCACACTCAGAGTATACTAAGTAGTAAGCACTAACTTTTTTTTTTTTTTCTTCAGCATTTTAATTTTTGAGGGAGACGAGATTGAGAGAGTTCACGCTTTCAATCCTTCACGGAGAGGTAATCACTAAACACTCACTATATTCAACGTTATGATTTTAAATTTTTAGTACTTAGTTATTGCTCTTATTGAATTTGGTTGTGACATTCATTGATTGAGAGTGAGCTATTTGATATTGTATTTGTTGGAAAAATTATAATTTGATATTGTTGTGGAAACTTTGTTTTTTTGTTGATTGAAATTTTTTTTATTAGATGGATGTCGATGCTCCACCTGGATTTGGTGCACCTGGGGACCCTAACCCACTTCCTCCTATTTCTGGTAGTGTTAACCCTAACCCACCTGAACCTGTAGCACCCATTGGACTTGGTGCATCACTTCCCCCACTATCACCTAAACAAGGGGGTAAGGACCCGTCTATAGTATGGCAACACTTCATTAAGTTGGCTGGTTTTGGTCCCGATAATCCTAGGTCTCAATGCAAGTATTGTAAAAATCAATATAAATGCCATGGTAAGAAAAATGGTACTTCGGGCATGTTGCAACACATGAAGGTGTGTAAGAAGTGGCCTTTTCCCCGTGATGATAAGCAAAAAACTTTGTCTTTCCAAGCTAAGAGAGAAGGGGAAAGTGGTTCAAGTGTGTTAGTGGTTGCAAACTATAGTAAAGAGAGGATAAGGTTGGCGTTGGCAAGGATGATCATCATTGATGAATTGCCTTTTAAATTTGTGGAGCGTCAAGGCTTTCAAGAATTTATGGAAATAGTTGAGCCTAGGTTTCCTATTCCCCATCGCACTACCATTGCAAGGGCTTGTATGAAGATTTATTCTAGTGAGGTGGATATTTTGAGAAGGGCTTTTGTTGGGCAACGGGTTTGTGTGACAACGGATACTTGGACATCCATACAAAACTTGAATTATATGGTTGTCACGGCACACTTCATTGATGGGGATTGGACTTACCAAAAAAAAATCTTAAACTTTTGCCCTATAGCTAATCACAAAGGGGACACTATAGGTAGAGCGGTTGAATCATGTTTGTTGAAGTGGGGTATAGACCGGTTGTTTACAATTACTGTGGACAATGCTAGTTCTAATGATGTGGCAATTGATTATGTGCAAAAGAAAACAAAAGAAAGAGATAGTAGCATATTGGGTGGTGAGTTCATGCATATGCGTTGTTGTGCGCATATCTTAAATTTGATAGTGCAAAATGGGTTGAAGTCCATTCATGAATCAATTGCCAAAGTTAGGAATGCAGTGCAATATGTGAGAGCCTCTCCCGCAAGGTTTGAGAAGTTTCAAGAATGTGTTGAAAATGAAAAAATCAAAGCCAAATGTTTGTTGTCTCTTGATGTGCCAACAAGGTGGAATTTCACTTATCTTATGTTAGATTGTGCTTTGAAATTTGTGAGAGCATTTGATAGGTTGGAAGAGGAGGATGGACATTATAAACTTTATTTTTGTGAATCAGATGGGAATGGGAAAAAGCCCGTTGGTCCTCCTAACTATCTTGATTGGGAAAATGTTAAAACTTTTGTGAAATTTCTTGGCATATTTTATGAGGCGACACTTAGATTTTCTGGGTCCTTGTTTTTCACTTCTAATACATACTTCCATGAGCTAATTAGCATTGAAGATCAATTGCAACAATTGTGTAGTGTTGATGGGGATCCACTCTTGAAGAGTATGGCGGTAGAGATGAAAAAAAAATATGATAAGTATTGGGGAAGTATAGATAATATCAATTTGATGCTTTTTGTTGCTGTTGTTCTTGACCCAAGGTATAAATTGAAGTATGTAAAGTTTTGGTTTAGGGAGTGGTATGGAAAGGACAAGGGGGATGCGATGAGCTCTAAGGTTCGGGATGTATTGAAGAGGTTGTATGTAGAGAGAGTGGGTCAAAATGGAGCTTCGAGTTCTACGGGTAGTGGTGCTTCATTGTCTAGGGACTCCAGGCCAAGTGTTGGCAATGCTTCATTGTCTGATCGTATTAAAAGTTATAATAATAGGTTTAAGCAACACTTGGCGGACGAGGACAGTGTGGAAACCAAATCTGAGTTGGATAGGTATTTGTTGGAATCTTCTGAGGACCCTGATGTGGAAGATTTTGATATCTTGATGTGGTGGAAAATGAATTCTTCTAGATATCGAGTCCTTTCCCAAATTGCCCGTGATGTGTTGGCTATTCCTGTCTCTACAGTTGCATCCGAGTCTGCTTTTAGTACGGGGGGGCGTGTTTTGGATTCGTTCCGTAGTTCACTATCTCCTAATACAGTTGAAGCCCTTATTTGTACCCAAAATTGGTTGAAAGATGCAAAGGAAAAAAGACCAATAAAGCTTCGGGAGTGCATGGATAATGTGGAGGATATTGATGGTTTTGAGATTGACACTGGTAAATATATATTCATTTTGTTTGTTGTATATATCAATTGCTTATTTATTTGCTCAATGCTTACGAATCATTTTATTTTGAATGGGATTGTAGAAATTGCATCGATTTGCCCAATGCCTATGGAGGAGGATCCAAGCACCGTTGTGTTGGATGATGATGAGTGATGTGCTACTCTTTACTTGGAGTTAGTTAGTAGTTAGTAATATGTAAGTATACTTGCTATTATCATTTGTTTGTGTTAATTATAAATATTCTATTGTTCATAAATATTTTATTGATATTAACACGTGTTTATTTTGTTTTGTTTAGTATTTTGTAGGAGTTCTAAAATGATGCATAGTGCACGGACTTACTGGACAATGGACTTACAAGAATTAGCATTCTTTTGCCAATATGCTAATTATATTTTTATATGTTATTAGTAGTAGACTTTTCACTAATGGTAGTTATTTAGGTATTCATGGGTGGGATTATTTGTGGGGATACAAGCAATTAGCATTCTTTTGCCTATATGCTAATTTAATTTGTATATCTTTCTTTTGGCATTTGTGGACAGTGACAAATGGTTCTGTAATACGTTATTAAGTGGATACATTAACACTTATTGTTATTGACACTGACACACACAGTGACACTAATGATATTATATGCTACATGATAGTATTTTGGGAGTTGAACTCTTATTTAGACAATTTCAAATATGTTTGCATGGTGAATGAAATGAAAAAATTTGGATAGTTTGGATCATTACTATTTAGGTGAACAGATTTTTTATTGTTGAATAGATTTTTTTTTTTATGTGAACTGATTTGTTGAACATTTTTTTTTTTGGATATATTGATATATTGAAATCTTGAACAGGTTGATATATGTGAACAAGTATTAAAAGACAGGTTACTTGAAATCTTGAACAAGTATATGTGAACAAATTATGTGTGCCCAATTTTGAACAGGTTGATATATGTGCCTAATTTTTTTATCATTAAAAACTGTTTTTTTTTTTTTAATATTTCAAACCGATCAAACCAACTAAACCGACCGCAAAAAACCGCACCGCTATAGGTCAAAAAACCGACCCTAACGGTATGTATCGGTTCCAATTATGAAAAAACCGATCTTTATCGGTTCGGTAATAAATTTACAAAAAAACCGCCTCTACCGAACCACGCACACCCCTAATTGACACAACAGTTTCACAAAATTTTCACCAAATAGTTAAATATTGAAAAGCTACATAATCATTTTAATAATAACAAAATCCATGTGAGACACAAAATTTCTGAAAAGATTAATTAAAAGAAAAAATAATAATTTTTTACTAAAAAAAAATCCTCACTTTGTTTTATTTTCTTTGAATTCTTACACTTTCTTATTTTCCAAACACAATAACTAACAACACCCAACACCCAGCAACACCACGATATGAAATCAAATCCCAATGCCAAGTGTTTAGCCAAAAAAAATCCCAATACTAAGCACTTTCTTATTTTCCCTCACCTGTCCTGCCATCTCATTCTCTCTCAGAATCACACACACAAATCTCAATCTATAATTTCCAATAACCATGGTTGAGCGTGGTGGAGCAGGAGGAGATCTGCAGTGTCTTTGAGCGAGGCTTCGGTAAAGGACGTCCAACAGGAGACAGCGGATGAGGAGGACACCGCTGCGGGCGACACGAGATCTACCTTCACTCGCTTCCAACCAATTGCAAATCTGCATCTTTGGTGCACTAACCCATTGGATTGATCCCATTGCCATTGCCATCTCTCTCGTCTTGTGTTGGCGAGTAATCAGCAATTGCAACCCAACCTTCACCTTCTTCTTCTTCTTCTTCTTCTTCTTCCCAGTTTTCAAAATCAGAATCCATATCTGCATCATACACATCCATATGAGACTTCTCTTTTTCGAGCCTTCTCTTTTTCACTGATTCTAGCAATGTTATTGTAGAGATTGGTGGATTTATTTACGATAAATCACAGCTAAAAATTTAGTTTCATTTTCCGTCAAAACCAGCGTTTTCAACCAAGTAGCTACGAGCTTTGAAATCTAAATGCGATTCTTTTGCA
Source organism: Quercus alba (assembly GCA_036321655.1). Lineage (NCBI taxonomy): Eukaryota > Viridiplantae > Streptophyta > Magnoliopsida > Fagales > Fagaceae > Quercus > Quercus alba. The sequence goes on from CM070301.1 coordinate 63,508,996, forward strand.
TTTTTAAAAATCGCAATTTCTTACAAATTGTAAATCCAAACACTTCGTTTTTCACATTTTTCTTATAAAACACGATTCTTTTGCATTTTCAAAATAGTAATTTCTTACAAATCGCAAAGCCAAACAATTCGTTTTTTGCATTTTCATTATAAAATGCACATTCAGGATAAAGTCATTCTCACAGTCAGAATCAATCGTACACTCAAGCCACCGTCAATCACACATTCAAGTACACAGTAAATCATCCTTCTCTAATTTGGAGAACATTTAAGGACACGGTAAATTGCCCTTTTATAATATGCGCGATTGTGAGTGAATGATGGGTTCAAGTTGTAACGACTGTCGCTAGAGGTTGATTGGGTTGCTGGTGATGGTGTCAGTGGCAACAGTTTTGTCTTGGGACTGTTTCAGTTGTTGAGCTTGTAGTGGTTGGGATTTATTGACAGTCGATACGTGTTGGGGAGGGATTCAATGTTGTGCGGGATTTTATTTTTCAGAGGCTGGGATTGCAGTGGAATATATATATATATATATATATACAAATTTCTAGTCGATTCTATTTTACTCTCCTCTACCCTTTTTCTGTTCAAATTTGCCATCAAGAACAAAACTTAAACATAACCATTACTTGGCGGTGGCTTCCAGAAGCATAAAAAATCCTATCACCCACGTTAGTAATATCAAAAACCATGTGAGCAAATTAATATGAGAAATGAGAATATATCTTTGGGGACTAGATATTGGGAATCAAATCATTTGCTCTTGGATGGATGGATGGATGAAATCGGCCCATATCAATTCTTGTACTGTTCGGTTTAAGGTATTCCATTAGTTTGCATAGAGGTATTGGTTAAATTTTCAATTGAACCCCAAATATGTATGTCTCTTAATTTAAAGTCTAAACCACATAACAGATTAACAGTTAACACTACACTAGTGTCTATAGCTAGAAATTGAATACATACATTTGTATAAAAAATGTAAAATATGTGATTAATTTTAAATGGTTTGAAATATGGTACCAAATTGTTGGATATAACTATGGCTTTTGAGTGGAGTTGTGATGTGCCTTTGTATTATAACCATTTTCCCTTTCCTTTGTGTGTGTATGTTTGTTTCTCACCAAAAAAAAAAAAAAAAAAAAAAAAAATGCTGGACAAAAGACCAGTTTGGTTTAAATTGGGAAAACAGGTGGTTGAAAAAACTGTTAGTTTAATAAATAAAAACCAAGAATTGGACTCGTTTTTAGTTTTTTGATTGTTCCCACTTTTAAAACCATATAATTTTATACTAATCCTACGACCACAAGTACTACAACTTTTACTATATTGAATTTACAAATTAATATGTCAATAATTACAGAAAGGCAATTCAAAAAAATATTCATCTATAAGCTAGTTGAACTTTACCAATCATATTCGTTGACACATAAGTTTATAAGTTTTATGTAGTAGCATTTTTTTAATTTTATGATCCAACTTCAAAAAAACATGTTCCAATTAATGAGAATATATTTCAAGCACAATTGTCTTGAGGGCCACGTTCACGTACTTTAAGAGTTAAATGAATACATCAACATAATTATTGCTAGGTATATTAGTGTCACATGGTCAAATTTTTCACTCAATTTTCTACCTGTGATGGCTCTAAATCCCTGACTTAGTCTCAGCCAACACCGCACACATATTGCAATAACACTTAGAATAGATTATATAGGGACGTATACACACACATCACACACAATATTTATAAGGAACCCACCCCCAACCTTTATTACTTAATCTCAAATACAAAGGAAACCCTTTTACAAGCCTAGAGAATTACAAAAATATATTTCCAAGGCCAAATACACTTCGCCGTTGACACCCCTAACAGCCTTAGGATTAAATACACAGAATTAACTACTATGACAGTTACTACCTAGGTCTTGGACAATCTGCCACTTGTGTTCTAACTTAGGACACCTTCAATTGATGTTAACTTGGTCTGCTCTCCACATTTCCAACCCTTACGCAATAGGTCTGATCATCAGGAAAGCTAGGAATTGCTTGGTAACTGTCACTGCACATGCACAACCCATGTCTTAGCAGACCATGGATCCTCTACCCATCTCCCAGCAGCCCACACAACATGTTTTCACACATTTTGGGAGGCTTGGCCCATGCTCAAGGCCTCCCATCAGCACTACAGCCCACATAGCATGCCCACATGCAACACACAAAGTAACTTCCATCAACCCACTAGCACTTGTCCATGCATTCATCCATCCCCCACTAGCCCAATGCTTTGCACACAACATTTGATCATCACAGTAGCCCAGCCCTACCTTGCACTCAAGCCACCAAGCCCATACACAAGAACCCAACAACTAAGCCACCAATGTCATGCACTACCACATAGGGTCAGCACCACCTACTGCTGCCCGTCATCCAAAATCCATCTCTATCCACCATGGCCCTTTTCTGTTATGGCCTTGGGGCATCATGTGGAGCAAGGTGTCTCCACATGCTGTCCCCTCATCCTACTCATCGAACCAACTTGAGTAAGGAGATTAGGTAGGTCCCCCTTAAAGAGCCCTTAGGAGCATCGCTAGTCTAGCGTGAGGAGCCATGAGTGTGTTGAGAAAACATGAAACCAAGTGATTGGCCCAATGCTGCCTAAGCACCCTCATTCCTTATGCCATCATCAGCAACAAGTAAAACTCTTAACAATTAGACTAGTATTAAAAATAGGAAAAGGGTTTATTCTCGTTGAATATCTCTATTTTCCTTCTGTTTTCATTAGCTGGTGTGGGATGCGGAAGCATCAAGAAGCAGAACACATGAGGGTTCCTTGAATCCACAAGGAGAAGGGTCCAAAACCTACTTGAAAATAAAAAGACAAAAGTTTGAATTTTATTGATTGAATAATTGTTAAAAAAATGTGTACAGACTTAGGAGCCTATTTAAGGGCCCCATGAAACTTGAAAAACAAGAAAATATATTTTAAAATAACTCCTAATTAATACCTAACCATAATAGGAATCAAATTTAACCTAAAAAACAATAAAAACACCTAAAAACAAGGAAATAAATCATCTAAACCTAAAATAAGCTTTTTTAAGTAAAAATATCAAAATTTAAATAATTATAAAAATTAAATTGTAGATTCTGTCCTACATTAGATCCCCCCACTTGAAACAAACTCGTCCTTGAGTTGATGGTTGAAATTTGAAATCTTCTGTGACAAGAGAACGAATACTTTGAATACTTCATCTTCCTTGTATTCTTACCAAACTTGAAAGTCATCAATTGGGTAACTTGAATTTCTTGTCCCTTGATCTTCATGCAATTGAAAATATTCATCAAATAGTCAATGATCAAATCAAATTTTTCCACCCCAATAAAAATAAGCTTTGTTTCGGCCTCTCCCAGCAAAATAATAGGAGCTTCAACGTTGAATCATCTAACTTGACTTCATTGAGATCGTTGACAACTTCTTATATAATTCCTTCTTTAATGGTCTCTAACCTCAAGATCTTTCTCTATAATAGGGTCTTTATTAATCCCCTCCATAGTCTTGATTTCAGGTTCTTCTTCTATAAAAAAGCCTTCATTAATTTCCTAAAAAATCTCTGTATTTTCTTCTTTGACTTCTACATATTCTTCAAGAAAAGTATTTTCTTCAACATGTAATTCTTCTCTTAATGGTGGAATATATGGCTCTTTAAAATAATTCAAGTGTGAATTTCTTGGCCAATAATAATCATGTATTGTATACGACAAGATTTCTTCACAATACAAAGGATAAAATTTGATAGCAAGCATCTTTTTCTTCCCTGGCCATGAGCAAATTTTGTCTTTACCTTGTCGGATTCTATCAGATTGTACTTGTTCCCACTAACATAAAGCATACTCACTAAGTTTATACAAAGCAAGCCCAACTTTCTCTCATAATAAATATTCTTAAAGTCAAATAAATCATCTAGATCAAGTAACCAATCAAGAAAATCTTCTTTATAAAAATAACCATTAAAACTTGCAATTCTTTTATAAGGCCTATATGAAATTTGCTTACCAATAGGTTGCTTGTGTGTTTTGTTTCCACGACAGTTATCTCTATTGTTTCTATGCTCCAACGACAGCACCCTAGCAAAGATATTTGTGAGTGCTAGCTGTACGTCACGTTATACTTGCTAAGTTTTCTGTCACCGAAATTGCTACCGTCTCATACGTCAATCACCAGACCAGGATAAGTCAAGGCTTTGATACATGGGCGGTGTTACTTTATGCTCAAGGGGTTCAATTGAACCCCCTGACTTGATTTTTTATTTTTTTTAAATTGCACATATAAATTTTTTTTACTAGTATAATTTACCCCTGAAGATATGTTTGTACACTTTGACTTAAATTTTGCACACCCTAACCACTATTAGCCCAGCCCAAAATCAAACAACAACATAGATCACAGGTCTCTCTAAAAGTAAAAAGAGAATGTTTGTAAGTCGTAGGTATCTCTCTTTATTATAAATTTATATTATATATGTGTGAGTGTGTGTCTAATACTAATTGTGTGTGTTATTTTTTATTATGTTATTTGTGTGAATTGTTATGTATGTGAATGTGTGTTGTGTACTACAAATATAATATAATTTAATAGTTAGAAAATACGGAGGGTTTGTTACATGTGTCTATATTATTATCAAGTTATAATAACTTTTTGTTATAAAGTTAGTGATTCAAGAACCAAAAATAGTAAAATTAGTAATTGTTTAAGCATTTTATTAGTTATGTAGATACTTAATGTATTATTTATGTATGGATGAATGTAGATGTGTGCGCCAATTTAATACGGTGACAATGGGTTGAGTTTTGTCATTTAATTTAAAATATTTTTTTTATAAAAAAAAATGACAAATAAATAATGACAATTTCATAAAAATTAAAAATGTTATACAAACTTTATAAAATAAAATGGTCACACTTACCAACATTGACAATAAATAATGACAATTAATAATAAACTATCTTGTAATAATTTTAAAATATGAAAACTCAAAAGAAAATTATAAAACTTCGTATATTTGTGTTTTTTTTTTTCTTCTAGAATTCAATATATTCAAATTCCTTTTTATTATTATTGAATTTTGTTTAGTTTAAGTTTCTTAACGACCCCCTTGAACCCCCCCAAAAAAAAAAAAACACTGAATATATTAGCTATGTTGTAAAGATATTACTAAAGATTAAAAATACATGTATTTCAAGATCTATCTAACAAATCAACAGAATCAGAGGTGACAAATGTTTATAGCCTTGTAAAGAATTAAAGTTAATGGTAATGTGTCATAGACTGCATCCCTGAGTTAATCCAATAAAGTTAATGGCTGATGTTGAAGCGTTGCAAAAATGTTGTCTACAGACACCAGTCAATACAAAATTGGCAAATAGCCACCAATTTTTGTGGTCGCCAAGGAGATAGCTATCATGATTGTGCTCATCCTATGCATTTTTGAAGTAGGTTTCATCACAACTGTCGCAAGGGTTGAGAGTTCTGAAATCAAGACCATTTCATACACTACTGAATCTAACGGCAGTAACTCTTGACTTGTCAACATGGTAAGGCAACATCTTTTAAAAATTTTTAAAAATAATTCACAACTTAAAATAACAAAGTTATACTAAAGTTCATTTATTATTATTGTGTGTGTATATATATTATAGGGGATGTTATATATTAAAAGAATTATTCATCTATTATATTTATGTCAATGTTTCAGCAAAAAAAAAATATTTATGTCAATGTAAGTGTTGTATGACTCTTATCACTATAACATGACTGTCCACCTACCCCAACCACCACACTTCTTCCTTTTTCTTCTCACCCAGCGAACCCAGTCCCACGTTTTAGATATTATTGTTTCTGTTATTCTCTGAATTCACAATTCTTCTACTGTTTCCAAATACTGAGAGCTTATTTCTGTGAATATCCTGAGAGCTTGTTATCACAGAACCGAACCAAAGATGGCTGAGAATATCCTCAGTGTTGTAGCTGAGGAAATCGTAGGCAAGCTGATTTCACTTGCTACTGAGCAGATCGGCCTTGCTTGGGGTTTCAAGGAGGATCTGAAACGGCTTCGTGATTCGTTAACCACGATTCAAGCCCTGCTGGCTGATGCAGAGAGAAGGCAAGTGAGGGAAGAGCAAGTGAGGCTTTGGCTGCGGAGGCTTAAAGACGTTTCTTATGATGCTGATGATGTGCTGGATGACCTTGCTTATGAGATTCTCCGGAGAAAGGTAGAGATTCGAAACCAAATGAAGAGAAAGGTATGCTTATTCTTTTCAGTTTCAAACCCCATTGCGTTCCGTTTCAAGATGGCCAACAAAGTTAAGAATATTCATGAATCGCTAAGAACGATTATTGATGAGGCAAATAAATATGAATTTACTAGAGCAGGACCAATAAATGCAAATCTTGAGATGATCCCAAACCGAGAGCGAGAGACAGACTCCTCTCTTGATCCTTCAGAAGTTGTGGGAAGGGAACATGATGCCTCAGAAATAGTAAAGTTGTTGCTTAATGCAGTCAGTCAACAACTCTCGGTCATTCCAATTGTAGGAATGGCAGGTTTGGGAAAGACAACTTTAGCAAAACAAGTGTATAATAATGAGCTAGTACAGAAACATTTTAATGAAAAAATATGGGTGTGTGTCTCTGATAATTTCAGTAATAAAAGGATCTTGAGCCAGATTCTTGAATCTCTTACCCATAGCTCATGTACATTAGAGAATAAGAATGCAATATATGAAAGCCTTAAAGAAAAGTTACAAGGTAAAAGATATCTTCTGGTACTTGATGATGTATGGAATGAGGATTCTCATGAATGGGATACTTTAAAGGAGAGTTTGTTAGGAATTAATCCAAATATTGGAAATTATATTATTGTAACAACCCGTAGTGACAAAGTAGCAGAAATCATGCGAACACTTCCCAAACATAACATGAAAAACTTATTAAACAAAGAATGTTGGGAAATAATCAAGAACAGGGTATCTACAAAAGAAAGAATTCCATTAACACAAGAATTGGAGGATATTGGAAGGGAGATAGCTAAAAGATGTCATGGGATTCCATTAGTTGCAAAGGTTATAGGAGGCTCGATGTCTTGGAAGATTGAGGAAAGTGAATGGTTGAAAATTCAAAAGAGTATGGTTTGGAATTCCCAAGATGATAACGAATGTATCTTATCAATACTAAAATTAAGCTTCGATCATTTTCATCCACCATCTCTAAAGAAGTGTTTCACATATTGTGCAATTTTTCCTAAAGATTATGCCATGGGAAAGGAAGAACTAGTTCAACATTGGATGGCTGAAGGGTTCCTTCAACCATCTCAAAGACATTTTTCAGTGGAGGATATTGGTTTTGAGTATTTCGATATTTTATTGGGGAATTCCTTATTCCAAGATATAGAAAGGGACAAATATGGTGATATTATAAGTTGCAAGATGCATGATCTTGTAGATGATCTTGTCCTCTCAATTTTAAAATGGGAAACCTTGCATGTAGAGGGCATAGTGGGGGGTGACATTGATATGTCTCATATTCGACGTTTATCTCTTATATACAATGGCCAAACAACACCAACAATCTCACTGTCTAACAATGACATGGGTAGATTGCGCACAATTTTTTCTATTCATGCTAATCTTGGCAACAATTTACTCGTTGTAAAATGTGTACGTGGTCTAACTTTATTTGGACGACATGTAGACGAGTTGCCCAAGTCAATTGGTGAGTTTAGACATTTGAGGCTTCTCTGCATCGAGCGAACCAACATCAAAGCATTACCTAATTCTGTTACCAAGCTCTACAACTTACAGACTCTAATAATCAAGTATTGTCATCTTCTTGAAGAGCTCCCAAATGATCTACAAAATTTGACTAACTTGAGACATATTAACATCAGCCATAAGTACATAAAACAATTGCCAATCAATATAGGCAATTTGACTTGCCTTCAAACATTGTCTTTCTTTGTCATTGGTCAATATGATGGTCATCGAATTAAAGAAGTGGGATGCTTAAGCCAACTCAGAGGAGGATTATGTATCTACAATTTGGAGCATGTGAGAGATAAAGAAGATGCCAAAACTGCAAATTTAATGGGAAAGACAGGAGTACACAAATTGGGATTCCATTGGAGTAGTGAAAGAGAAGGCAACAATAATGATGAGGATGTACTGGAAGGCCTTCGACCTCACCAACATTTGAAAAGCTTAGATATAAAAAATTTTAGGGGTGAGAAGTTGCCTTCATGGATATTGGCACGTGATAACTATAGTGATGGGTTTCTTTTGGACCACCTGTTGGAAATTCGTTTTAAAAACTGTGACAAGTGCAACAAGATTCCTACACTTGGGCATTTACTTCATCTCAAGGTTCTTGAAATAGAGGGAATGGATAATGTGACATGCATAGGAACAGAATTTTACATTAATTATAGTGGTGAGAGATCAAGTAATAGTGGAGGTGGTAGTTGTAGAAAAGTGGTGTTCCCAGCTTTGAAAACACTTGTTTTGGCGAAGTTGCCCAACCTAGTGGAATGGAAGGACGTGTTGGAGTTGACAACAATAGAAACGGTGTTTCCTTGCCTTGAGGAGTTGACCATTAAATCATGTGGCCAATTGACAAGTGCTCCATATCATTTTCCAACTCTTAAGGAGTTACGGATTTCTGGTATCAAAAGCACGGCATTTGAAAGGATTATTAGCAAGCTTTCCACACTCGCTTCCCTCGGAATTTCGTATATTTCAGAACTTGTTTGTTTGCGAGAGCAGTTATTCCAGAATAATAGGAGTCTCATGTCTATATACATAGATAATTGTTTTGATTTGGTGTCCATCTCGCCGCATGAAGATGCAACCTCTCTCCAATCAATCATAATAGGAGATGTAACCTTTCCTTCTCTTGAGACATTTGAAGTAAGTGATTGTCCTAATTTGAGATCCTTTCCAAGTCTACAAGGAGCAGGGCCCCGTCTTCGAAGTTTGACGATATCATGTGGTGATGAGGTTCTACCAACTGGGTTACAATCCTGCACGTCTCTTTCAAAATTGATTATAGAGTGTCCAAATCTGATATCAATTCCAGAACTAAGAGAATTGCATTTCTCTTGTGGATTTACAAATTTTTGATTGTTCTAATCTGAAATCAATTCCAGATCTAAGAGAATTACATTCTCTCACCCATCTATGCATTGTCGGTTGCAAAAAGTTAACGTGTCTGCCAGATGAGTTAAAATGCGTCACCGGCTTAAAGTCTTTGATGATTGGTAGGTTTTGTGAAGAGTTGGATGCGTTCCCCAGTCTCAGTTCCATCAAACACTTGCACATGTCTCTTGATAGACTAATATTGGTTGGGTGGGAGAAACTTAACTCTCTCCCGGATGAAATACAATGCTTCACTTACCTTAAACATCTGTGCATTGGCAGCTTTGATGGACTGGAAGCTTTGCCTGAGTGGTTGTGCAACTTTTCTTCTCTTCAAATATTGAAACTTCGACTCTGCAAGAAGCTGATGTATCTGCCCACATCACAAGCCATGCAACACCTCACTAAATTAGAATCATTGTTGATTATTAAATGTCCCAAATTAAAGGAAAGATGTGCAAGAGGTAGCGGGGCAGAGTGGTCCAAAATTGCCCATATTCAAGATGTCAGATTTAGAGATTGAGCGGTAAGTTTACACATACCTCAAATCATCTTTCTTCAGTTTTCCCAATTTCTTAATTGCCCCTAATTTCTTCCTTTTTCTTTCTTCAGTTTTCCCCTATATTCTTAATTGCACCTAATTACGAGAAGAAGTAATTAATCTCATGGAATTATTTAATACCAAAAGGTAGCTGCGCAGATTTGTCCATAGCTTTAATGTTATTAAAGAGGAAGCAACTTGAGTTGTAAGTTTACTTATACCTTATATCATCTTTTCTTCTTTTCTATGATAATCTCATTTCTGCCCCCAAATTCTTGCTCTTTCTTGTTTTCACCCTTATTTTTACATCTCTATTGTGTATAGCCGGAGGCAAAATCAATCAACTAATCCATTCTCAACTGTCAGAGCTAACAGTAGTTCATAAGAGCCGGTAAGTTTTCTCAAATTTTACTCAAAAAAAAAAAAAAAAAATTTGTTAATCAATGATTTTCTTATAAAATTAATTTGGTATGATTAGAGTTGATACTAGGCTGTTACTCAATTGGGACAAACCTTTATGAGATCTATAATGCAATACATTTAACAATCTAACTTGCCAAGTCACCACTAACCTCAAATTTTTTTCCTCTGTTTCTAGATAGCCATTCATTTATTAGCATACATATGGTAGAAACTGCAGATATTTTACTGTCGCCATTGAAGGTAAGGACGTGCGACGGGAAAAAGAGCTCGCTGGTCCAAGTTTGTCAATATTAAATGAAAATAGAATGTTAGATCATCCAACAGACTTCCACTGGTGAGTCTATCTCTCTTTTACTATTAATTTTTTTTTTTTTTTTTGAGCTTCAAATACTCAATGATCTGCTTGTGACAGCTTGTCTTTCATGACATATCCACTTTCTTGAAGTTATTCACAAAAATTGGGGCCAAAATGGCCAAATACCACATTTTTTAGAAATTTTTAGCAAAAAAACACTGTTTCGGAAATACATGGCAAACTACCACTTTTTCTAGAACTCGAGTTCCTCATCAGTTCTGCCACCGTGGCACTGTTGAGTTGGAATTTGTGCGATTAAAAAAAATTATGTGGTACTCAAGCTTGGTAAACTTGAGTACCATGCAACACAATACTCGAGTATACTAGGCTCGATTACCTTTTATAAATAAAATGCAGAAAATTTTATTTCTATGGTACTCGAGTTTACCAAACTCGAGTACTGTGAATTTTTTTTTTTTTTTTTTTTTTTTGTCTAGGGATAATCAACAAATAAACATAAAGATAAAAATAAGTAGCTTTTTTTTATGTTTTTATTTATTTAAATAAAAGCATTGTAAAATATAGAGATCTTAATTTCGAAATATGAATTTAATTTCTACATTAATTAAAATTGTTCATTGTTTTCTCATAAAAATTGTTCACTGTTTTCTGTATAAACAATTTCTACGATTTTGCATAAAATTATTTTCTGTTCAGCATTATTTAAGAAATTGTTCGCTCTATTTTTTGCATAAATTATTTTTTGTTAACCGTTTTCTCATAAAACACCTAGTGAAATCGTTTTTTCTAAATTTAAACACTAAATCTGAATGCTTTTTCATATTTGAATTTCATAATAATCGAATATATTTTTCTGCATTGATAAAATCTGTTTCTACATTAATAAAATTTTCTCTCTGCACATCATATTTACTGTATATTCAAATCTGCTTACTGCATAAAATCTATTTTTTGCATTAATTAAAACTGTTCACTGTTTTCTCATAAAAATTGTTAACTGTTTTCTGCATAAATTATTTCTAGCATTCTGCATAAAATTATTTTCTGTTCAGCATTATTTAAAAAATTGTTTACTCTCTTTTATGCATATATTATTTTCTGTTCACTATTTAAGAAATTGTTCGCTGTTTTCTCATAAAACACTTAGTCAAATCATGTTTTCTAAATTTAAAAACCAAATCTGAATGCTTTTTCATGTTTAAATTTCACAATAATCGAATTTATTTTTCTGCATTGATAAATCTGTTTCTACGTTAATAAAATTTGCTCTCAACACATCATGTTTACTGTATATTCAAATTTGCTTACTGCATTCATAAAATTTGTTTTTTGCATTAAGTAAAACTGTTCACTGTTTTCTGCATAAACTGTTTTTAGCATTGGTGCAATTATTGCACTTAAATGGTTTTTGTGTTTTTTAAAATATGTAACCATATGAATAATGGACAAACTCCATGAAAGAAAAATGAATGATTCGTATAAATCACCTAATGGTATGCCTCGAAAAATTTGAATTTGTAAAAAAGTTCGAATTAGTTGAATGTAGAACTATTCACTAAGTAAAACTATTTTCTACATTAAGAAAAACTGTTCATTGTTTTCTCATGAAAATTGTTCACTATTTTCTGCATAAACTATTTCTAGTATTCTGCATAAAATTATTTTCTGTTCAGCATTATTTAAAAAATTGTTCACTCTCTTTTTTGCGTAAATTATTCTCTGTTCACTGTTAAAAAAATTGTTTGCTGTTTTCTCATAAAACACTTAGTGAAATCATGTTTTCTAAGTTTAAACGCCAAATCTAAATGCTTTTTCATGTTTGAATTTCACAATGATCGAATCTATTTTTCTACATTGATAAAATCTGTTTCTACATTAATGAAATTTGCTCTCTACACATTATGTTTACTGTATATTCGAATCTGCTTACTGCATTCCTAAATTTTTTTTTTTTTTTTTTGTATTAAGTAAAACTGTTCACTGTTTTCTCATAAAAATTGTTTACTGTTTTCTGCATAAACTGTTTTTAGCATTGGCGCAATTATTGCACTTAAATGGTTTTTGTGTTTTTTTAAATATTTAACCATATGAATAATGGACAAACTCCATGAAAGAAAAATAAATGATTCGTATAAATCACCTAATGGTAAATGCCTCAAAAAATTTGAATTTGTAAAAAAGTTCGAATTAGTTGAATGTAGAAATTATGGAAAAATCGATGGAAAATCAATAAACGTACCAAATCGTGAAGGTGTACATAAGATGTACAGATAGTCTAGACTTGTTAAGAAATTTGATTTCGTTGAAAGTACAAAATAATGAAAATTCAATGGAAAAGTATGTACGTTTGATGTATAGATCATATGAATTTGTTTAAAAATTTGAATTCGTTGAATGTACAAAACTGTGAAAACTCAAGGAAAAATTGTGTACATTAGATGTACAGATAGTACGAATTTGTTAAAAAATTTGAATTCGTTGATTGTGTAAAATCGTGAAAATTCAAATGAAAATTGAAGAACATAACAAATTGAGTAAACTTAATGGAAAATTAATTACATTAGATGTACAGATCATCGAAATTTGTTTCCAAATTTGAAGTCGTCAAATGTACAAAATTGTGAAAATTCAATTTAAAACTATGTACTAATGTACTAATCATCCAGATTTGCTGAAAATTTCAAAATTGTTGAACATACAAAATCGTGAAATCTTAATGGAAAATCGGCCAGTACACTCAGACTAGACAAAGGAGGTTAAGGGCTAAAATAGTAAAATCCGGTCACGGCAGGCACTATAAAAAGAGAACCATGCCGTGAACAAAAAAAGGAGAGCAACAACGGGAACCATAACTAAGAAATAGGAATTCGAAAAGAGATACCAGGAAATAGAAAAGAAACGAGTGTGAGGGAAAGAAAGAAAACAACCAGAAAGAAAATAGAGGGAGAGTTAGAACGGCAGACATGCACCGGTAGATTGATTCCCTCTCTCCCTCATGAAATCCTGCTTTCTGTCAAAACAAAAAGGAGCCCTTGTGCATCAACCATTCAGGTCCGTTTCCCTCAATGTAGTTAATCTTCATGGCAGAACTTTCCTAGGAGATTAATTGCGTTGAGAAGGAACATTCTTTCCTCTCTGATTTTGCTCCTGCGGACCAAATTTAAACTAATTTCTTTATCTCCTGATTAACCCATACATATTACTATTTTCTCTCTTTTGTTCTTTCTTTTTTGTAAAAGTGATTATTATTACTGTGATTGTGCTTGGGATCATTTGGTCATTTCCTACTAAGTAGCCAGATATTTTATTTCTTTGTTATTATGTCTGTCTGCCACGACTTATCTGAAACAAGTCTGCCTGCCGCAAGCACGTTCCTGGCAAACTAGGCATAGTTTGCGCACAAGCCGGACCAAATTGAGTTGCAGTTGGACCGATTCCAATTCTCTTATCTAGAAAACTTGGGCCTAGTGCAGCAGGAAGCAGCCTAACACTATTAGTACAGCCCACTACTTTACAATGGTCACAGAGGCTGTGGTAGGCATTGCCTCTAGAACAAGAGTCGAGTGTCTCATTGTAGAAGCTAGAGTCAACAAAGTTTTCCTACAAGACACCAATGAGATTACCTTCAATGATGAAGACATGTAGGTGAGGTACTCAGACCACAAGAGGCCCTTCTACTTAGCAGCCTCCATAAACCAAACCCCCATTAAGAGAGCCTTAGTTGATACGGGCGCTTCAGTGAATCTCATCCCACTCAGCATGCGGCAAGCAGTAGGAATTCTAGAAAACAAGTTTCAAGGATGCCCAATGGAAGTAATAGGGTTCGAAGGGAGAGACGAGTATACCGCGGGTCATATATAGCTATGGCTGAAGGTGGGCCTGATAGCCTCTTTAGCTCGCTTCCATGTAGTAAAGATAGAAGTTTTTTATCATGTACTATTGGGAAGACCATGGGTACATAAACACCGCCTAATTCTGTCCACCTATCACCAGTGCGTGAAAGGGAGATTGAATGGTAGGATGATACGGAGTGCAGCAATCCCATCCCCATTCAAGCAGGCAGGAGCCCATTTGGTCGAGACCATTTTTTACGACGAATGGGCCCCGTCTGGAGAAAGCTCAGTATCCAAACCACAAGGCACTTTTGTCCCCCAAGTGGGAGGACATCTAGGATGACCTATAGCCTGACTTGAAAGAGTTGCTAATGTGGAAGAAGAAGAAAAAAGAAGCACTAACTTTGGAGCCAGATAGTACGACACAATGCATCGAGTCCGAATACCTGGCGGCAAGATAGTGTATAAATTATGAACGTGTGCGGGGCCCACCTGCAATACGCAGGAGGGTCCTAGAGAAGGGCCACAGCATAAAAGCCTAGTATACTGTGTGGCCCAAGATGGTTTAGAAGAAGAGAGTGACGTGGAAAGTGAAAAATAGATTATGGCAGAAAAGGACACGTAAGTGATGGCAGAAGAAAAGCTAGAAGAAAAGCTAGAAGAAGTTGACTTGGGCATAGACCCACAAAAACTGAGACCAAATTCAATAAGCTCAAAGTTTTTGGAAGAAGAAAAGGCAGAATTAATCTTACTGTTAAAAGAATTCAGAGATATTTTTGCATGGGAATACTGCGAGATGCCTGGGTTAGACCTAGGGCTAGTAGTACATACGCTCAACGTGGATCCTAAGGCTAAGCCAGTGGCTCAGCTTGCTAAGGTGTTTCACACTGAAATAGAGAAACAGATAGTGAAAGAGGTGCAAAAGTTGTTAGCGGCCGATTTCATCAAACCAATCCAACACCTGCAATGGTTGTCCAACTTTTTTCCTCTGAAAAAGAAAAATGGGCAGATACAATGCTGTGTTGATTTTAGAAATCTTAACCGGGTCTGCCCCAAAGATGAGTTTCCATTGCCCAACATGGACTTGCTGATAGATTCTACCGCAGGAAAAGCCATGTTTTCTTTCATGGACGGGTTCAGCGAGTACAATCAGATTCGGATGGCACCAAAAGATGTAGAAAAGACTGCTTTTAGAATGCCTATTAGGAATTTCTACTACACAGTAATGCCCTTTGGGTTAAAAAACGCAAGCGCAACTTATCAGTGCACAATGACTGCTATATTTCACAACATGATGCACCAAGAATTAGTAGACTATGTGGATGACATAATAGGTGAAATCAAGAAGGCGAGAAGATCATGTCAAAATGTTGAGGAAGGTATTCGAAAGGTGTAGTCTTTTCAAGTTGAGAATGAATCCATTAAAATGCACCTTTGGAGTGTTTGCTGGGAAGTTTATGGGGTTCTTGGTCCATAGCAGAGGGATAGATTTAGATCTAGCCAAGGCAGTGGCAATAGCGACCATGAAGCCACCAGCAACAGTCAAGGAGTTGAAGAGCTTCCTAGGCAAAGTCTCCTTCATCAGGAGGTTTATCCCTGGTTTAGCTTTGATCACTTTAGCTTTCACAAAGATATTAAAGAAAGGACAAAGCTTCAAGTGGGGGGAACTACAGCAAACGACTTTTCGAAAGCTACAATAGATTATGATGAACCTCTCCACGGTACAAGCGCTAGTTCGTAGAAAACCAGTGTTGCTTTACTTGGCCTTAAGCCCGTCTGCCATTAGGGCTTTGATGGCCTAGGAAGATGGAGGCGGCGTAGAACAACCAGTTTACTATGTAAGCCGTGCTCTGAAGGATGCAAAGACTCGTTATCCCCAAGCGAAAAGGGTATGCTTGGCAATCGTTTATGCATCGCAAAGGTTGCGCCATTACTTCTTGGCTTATGAGGTACACTTAATGACGAAATCCCACGCGATTAAAGCTCTCCCGTGACAACCCATTCTATCCGACAAATATCTTAGTGGTTATTACAGTTATCACAATATAACCTGAAAGCAGGAACGCCTAAAGCGGTAAAAAGCCAGGCCATAGTAGAACTATTGGCTTAATTTCTAGGAGAGGAGGAATTCCCTCTAGATGATGAGGTACTAGGAGAAGTGGCTACAACAGAAGTGGCCGAAGAACAGTGGGTTATGAAGTTTGATGGTTCCTCTACAGCAAACTTAGGAGGCGCAGGAGTGGTCCTTTATCACGATGGTAAAGAGACCGTAGCACTTTCATTTAAGTTAGAATTTCTGTGTTCTAATAATATGGCAGAATACGAGGCCTACCTGATGAGGTTGACAACAACCCTGCAGTTGGGAATTAAGCACTTAAAGGTGATAGGCGACTCCAATCTAGTGGTCTAACAAGCTAAGGGGAGTTTTTCTTTAAAGGAACCAAGTCTAGCCCTGTATAGAACACTGGCCCAAAAAGTGGAGGAAGAGTTTTCCACATTTGAAATAGAGCACACTCAGGGGAGCAAAAATCGATATGCGGATGCATTAGCCGTGTTGGGCTCATACATAGCCTTTAAAGGGAGTAATGCCAAAGTTGAGATTAACAAGCGAAAGGAGTCCATCATTGGAATACTCTAGAAAAGGCTTCAGGACAAGCAGGTATATGAAGAGGATTTAAGGGTCCCTGTCAAGGAAGCTCTGTTAAAGGAAGAAGACGTGGCAAAATTAAAGACTATGTCCTGATGAAAGGGGAGCTATATTGAAGAATGCTAGGAGGAATTTTGTCAAGATGTGTGGGGTGTGAAGAGGCCCAAAGAAAATTGAAGGAAGTGCATAGCAAAACTTATAGGTTCTGTAGCAAGATTAGTTTGTACCACAAATTGTAAAGAGCGGGTTTTTATTGGCCAAGCATGGGTAAGGATGTAGACTTGATCCAAACCTAGTGTGAAGCCTGCCACTTAGCTATAGATAGGGAAGAAAACTATGTCGTGTTTAACATGGAAGATTGGAGAAGCCCGTTCATAGAATACTTGACAGAAGGTGTCTTGCCACAAAAGCATGGAGAAATGTATAAGCTCAAGAAGCTGGTAACCCGCTACTTCCTACATGAGGGAGTTCTTTTCAAAAGGGGATATGATGGGGACCCATTGCGTTTTTTGGGTCCAGGAGAAGTGGGCAATATGTTGAAGGAAGTGTATGCATGAGAATGCAGAGAGCATCAAAGAAAGAAGAAGCTTTATCGATGTATACTACAAATGGGTTATTATTGGCCTACTATAAAGAAGGATGCAGCAGAATTCATGAAAAAATGCCACAGTTGCCAATTGCAGGCCAACTTGATCCATACTCACCCACAAAGCTTACACAACAAGGTCACTCCATGGCCCTTTCACACTTGGGGGCTCGATTTGGTAGGACTAGTCAACCCACCTTCCAACGGGTACATATGGATCCTCGTGGCCATAGAATATTCCACTAAGTGGGCAGAAGCCGTACTACTTTACAAAGCCACTAGAGAAGCTGTGGCAAATTTCATTAAAGAAAACATAATTGTTTGGTTGGGGCACCTCACAGAATCATAAGCAACAATAGTACTCCATTTGTCAATAGAGAGGTGAGGAAGATGTTGGAATTCTATTAGGTGAAGTATCACCGGTCATTGCCTTATTACTCGTAAGGGAATGGGCAGGCAGAAGTAACAAACAAAACTCTCATTAAGATCATCAGTAAGATGAGTCAGGAGTATAGCGGAGGTTGGGCAACGCATTTGCCAAATGCGCTTTAGGCTTACTGAGGCTTACCTAAATATGCCACAGGATTCTCTCCCTTCTCCTTAATGTATGAGATAGAAGTGATGGGCCCAGCAGAAGTGATGATACCTTTTTTAAGGGTCATGTAGGCGCAAAGGAAGGAATATGAGAAGGAAGTCTTCACAGCAGAAAGGTAGGACCTGGAAGGATTGGATGAAAAGAGGGAGGAAGCCCAAGAACGCAGTCGCAGATATAGGGAAAGGATGACCGAAACTTATGACAGGAAAATCAAAGAAAGAATGTTTATAGAAGGACAACTCATATTGAGGATAGTAGACCATGTCAAGTGAGGTATGACAGGACCATTTAAATTCTGACCAAAATGGGAAGGACCCTTCGTGGTAAGGAAAGCACTTGCAAGTAGGTATTATCGTTTGGCCCAAATGGATGGAAAAGATTTGTTGGACCCTATTAATGGCAAATGGTTGAAACGCTATTATGCATAGGAAATATTATGTAATTATCCTTGTTCTTTCCTCTCTTTTTTTTTTTTTTTTTTCTTTTTTCCTCCAAGTGACCCTTGCAAGGGATAGTGTCATAAGAAAGTATTGTAGCATGTTTTGCTTGTAATTCATGATTGAAAGCAAAAGTATAAGAGTAATGAAAATCATGAAGTATTAGTAGAATATACTGTATCACAAAGCATAATGGTAGTTGTAGCAAATGTAGCATAATAGGTTACAAACCCAAAATATATAAGTCATACTAGACTTATCAAATAGGTGCTAGAGAAATAAAGTGTACTGTGCAGAGAAAAGGGGGAAAGAAATAAACACTAGGAAGGAAATAAAGCTACATAATAGATAAAGGTCCAATTAAAGGCCTGAAATAAGAGTCTGATCCTCGAAACGGCTGGAGCCAGTATCGCTGGAGAGAAGACGCTTGCGGCGTGCCTCTAAGTTTGCCACCTCCTTCTTCAAACTCTTGATGCAAGTATCAATTGCATCCACGACAGGTTGGACCTTCTTCATGAAGAGGGCTCGAGCAATCTCTCACAAGTAGTCCAACAGAAACTCTACAACAAACTCAACTCTGATCAACTTCTAAATCATAGCCCTCCACTACAAGATTCTCTCTGTAAACACGGTGTCAATGAAGTTATGCTCAATGTCATTCATCACTCCCTAACAACTTGAGGAAGTGTTCCTTTGTAGAACGACCAAAGAGGAAGCCCTGCATGAAGTCTCCATGACTACTATAGGCTGCCTTCAAATGGGTGACACACTTTTCAAGTACCTGGAAGTCATGAAACAGTGATTGTGGACATTGTGGGGTCTATTATAGTCTTAGGCTTCTCGAGTATGTCTGTGACTATAAGGGTAGCATGCAAAGTGAATAGAGGGATATGTTGAGAAATAGCAGGAAGAGAAGAAAAAAAAAAGACCTAATAAGGATAAAGGGCATATACCCATAGCCTCGGTCTCCTACTCATCACCATCACTCCTCGTCAAAGTTAGAAACTCGTGTTTTCATGACGAGTTCATCCTCGAAGTCCTCAAGGACCTTCTCCGACCCTTCATCTGAAGACAAGTCTATATTGGGTCCTCGGGTGGCAGAGCTGGGGATAGAAGAGGGGGTGACCGCCAAGGAAGAACCATCATTCACGGCTTGGGAAAGGGCAATGAAGGGATCACTGGAAAATTTGACAAGAGGAGTAGTAGGAGAAGTACTCTCAATCTGGGATACGCTTGTGGGAGTAACTTCCTTTTTAGGAGTAGGGATCTTAGCAAGAATGGGAGCGGACTCACCACTAACAACTCCTTCAGCCTAGTACCCTCCTCGGCAAGAATGGGCTCAGATGGAGGGACTAGAGCCTTGGCAGGAGCTCCTATGCAGCCGCAGCAAAAGCAGAAGCCATGGCCTTAGCCACAACATCTGCCCCATCAAAGAAACCCTCAATAGGTGTGCTAGTAGAAGTAGGAACCTCCTCACTTGTAAGGTGATAAATATAGAGGGGTTCGGGTTCAACCTAAAGGAAGAGTGTTAAAGCAGGTAAGGAATAAATAAACATGCAAAAAAAGAAAAGGGAGAGAGAGAAAGTATAAGACAATATGTGATAATGACTAAAAATGAAGATGCATGCGCAAATAAGGCAAAAGGAAAAGAGTATACCTCAAACTCGAGCTTATCAAGCAGTATATGGTGAGTGGCCGAAGTGTCCTCATTGTGCTTAGACTGCCAATGGAGGAGAAAAAAAGAAATATCTAATAAATATACGCATGAAGAGTTAGCTACAGGAAAGCCCTTTAAATAACTAAGATGAAGAAGGCATAGAATTTATAGATGACATACTTACTTGGTAGTGGCAGATGGTGTTGGTGGAGATGTTTGCCTTTTACTGCCACAGGTCCTGCTAGAAGGAGGAGCATCCACGGATGGCCTTGGAGCAAAAGGCTTGGGCTTGCTTGCAGTAGAACGCCTACTAGAATGGGTACGAGTAGAAGGAGGATGAGAGCTCTTAAGAACTATGTTGCCAATAGGGGGAATGCCTTTCTTATACAGAACAAGATCAGAACAAGTCTCAGAAGAGTCATCACCTTTCTTGGTAGACTTAGACTTGGCGGTCCGGGACACCAAGCCCTTCTTCGCTGGTGTAGGAATGTTCACCACCTTCACCTTCTTCTCCCAACCCGAGGGAAACTCACCAGCATAAAAGTACCACCCCTTCTCCTTCTCTTGCCACTCAAATATAGCAAACCTACTCTACTTCCTAGCATATGCCACCATAGGCTTGGTGGGAAGTAACAATCGCAGGTTGGCAGAAATAATAGCATGAAGACCCTCAGGAGGGATGAGGGAAAACCCACGATCGCCAAGCAACTCTCGGCCAAAAGAAGTCATCACGGCTTGTCAATATCTGTGCATCTGAGCAGTACAAAGACCCTCTCTCTAGGAGCTCGAAATAGTGACTGCTGTGAAGTGCTTGCTCCAAAATTCAAAAGCACTAGGGTGCAAGAAAAGTTGAATAAAGGTGGTAGACTTTAAGATGGCAGTAAAATCGTCGGGCATGTCTTGATCAAGCCCAAACTACCTCCTCACTCTGTTGGCAAAATAATGAACATAGTAGATTCCCTCATCAACTAGGTAAGGCAACCACCCAGCATTGGTGGCTGCCAAGTATGTGATCCCTTTCTCATCAAAAACAGTCAACGAGGTGGTGGTCCCAACAAAGGCCGTAAAAGTGCCCATGGCTAAATTAGCACAAGTGAATCCACTGTCCAAATTCCTATAAGCTCTCTAAGAAAAGCCAACTCCTTTATCAAAGAACTCAACAACAAGATACCCAAATGATTTCATCCCAACCCAGTAGTAAGCCAATGGAAAATCAAAAGCAAAATGGCCATAGAAATTAGTAATCACTTTTGGACAAGACTGGTACTTCTCATTGACAAAACGAACTAACTTGCACTTAGCCAAATGCCTAGCATAACAATCCTACAGTAGGTGCTGCAATATGGTTCTGTGGGCTGAGGTAGTAACTATATGGTAAGGACCTACTTGCCTCTCATCACCTTGCAGAATATCCAGCTATACATACAAATGACTCAGAAACATAGAAGTCAATGGTAGACTCACTCTAGTAGAAATCTTTATGGCTAACTGAAAGTAAAGAGGTTTTACAGCATAATGGGGATGAGAACCAAAGATGAACTTACAAAGCCAAAACGCGATTGTGAGAGATTGCATTGCTTGAGGGGTGCTCTCAAAAAGAGATTTGGGTGCTTAGGGCTCCCCTCTTTTGGGGTAATTGTGTGGAGTCGCCACTTATTTTTTATAATAAAAAAAAGAAGAAAAATAAAATGCAACTTACATGTCCAAAAATACCTCAAATTTATTAATTGATTATACAACAACTTGGAAAAATAAATTTACATGGCCTTGGTCCTTAATACAATCTATGTAAAAATTACAAAGTTTTGATCCTAGTTACAATCTACCAAAACAAAAGATAAAACACTAGTCTACTATCCAAAAACCTAAGTTTGGGGGCTAGGTTACGAAATGGGAAGGTGTTAAGCACCCCTTCCATCCAAATGAAGTTTGGTCTTCTAGACTCCAAATGACCATTATATACCCTTTTGTATGATGTTGAATGATATGCTATAATACATGTAACAAACACTTACTTGACAAAACTAATTTAAACAAATTTGTCTTATGAATATGCCCTCTTCTCAAAGAAAAAAGAAAAGAAAAATCAGATCTATTTTTTGAAGGTTAAGAAAAATGAAATTTGATAGAGAAAATCCCAACCAAACATGTGAACATGGCATATATGAATTGTAAACATGATCATAATGAAATCAAACACATGTTAAACAAAAACCATGCAATGAACAACACAACATATCAATTATGAGAAAAGAAAAAAAAAAAAAAAAACAAATACAAGAACAAAATTAAATACCTACTTGCATGAATATGACCTTCAATGGGAGAATATTTTAGAAATCAAAGAAATTTTCACCTCTTTGAGATTTAAAATATTTCACTTACAAAAAAGAAGTTCTTAAAGCCAAAACTTCTAGAACGTTTTTAACGTAAAGGGAGCAAAGAAGTCAGAAAAGAGAAGGCCCTCATTTATGATCTTTTTCCTCTATTTATAGAGGTTGGGATTCTTAAAGAATAAGCTGAATGAGATCAGATACGAATTAGAACGTGTCCTTATCTCTAAAAATTCCAAAAAAAAAAAAGGTTTTATCTTAATCAAAAGGTTCCCGGGCCGAGCCACGAATTTTCTCTAATTCAATTACCAGTAGCATGGTTGATGGCCACATGATCAATGTTCACGTAGTTGTTTCAAGACTTATTAACTAGCATACTCATGGAGTGTTTGACAACATGCAGAATAATTTTGGCTTAGCTTTTTGCTTCATGGCAGCATTTTTGTTTTGCTCTGGAAGTGGATGCTTGAGTCATAGGCATTGTGAGTCAAGTTAAGGATGGTGACAATCCTACTTCTCTGATCTTGGCAGAAACTCTTTTAAGACTGGATTCTGTATTTTGTGGTGGAGAGTCGCAACAATTTCTTGGAAGTCCCTTAACTTTGTAGATACTGTTAATGGAAAAACTGGACATGATTGCTACACCTACTATTGCTAATTATGGTCCTAGCAATTTTCTCAGAAGGGTTGTTCTTAAAACTGAGTGTCAGACTGAAAGCAATTGGGTAAAATTTTTGAATAAGAAATCTAAAGTCTCAATTCGGTGGAATTGTTATTAGTGGAAGTGTCCACCTCCTTTATTACGGTCCCCGGGATTAGATCACATCTTCATAATTGGATTAAGGAAGGTAACTTTCTATAAGATTGATAGAATCTTGAGACAATTCCAATATAAGTAAGGAATGCCTGGTGGAAGAGGACGAAAACCTTTCACTCTTGTGGACACAAATCCTACTTCTATGAGGAACATGCAATTGGGCTTGGACATGGCTGACCGAGTGGATCAATCTTTTGTTAAGGCTCACTTTCAACGGATGACCATGGAATATTCTGGTTGGCTGGTGAACAAAATTGCAGATAAGGAGGCAAACATGGCTTCTATGAGAAAAATATTTCTTAAAAATAATCAAGAGAAACACGAGGCTAACAATTATGAGTTCAAAAGGGGGGGGCAAAGATGACAAAGCACCTACCATAGATGGAACCAAAGAAGAGAAGATTGAAGAAAAAATGATCTTCTTATTTTTTGGCTTTGAACATGTTTATTTTAAAAGTTGATGTGAAACTCTTAGGTTTAGGAATTATTTAGAACTTTCAGGTTTAGGGTTTTGCTTAGGGTTTGGCTTTTTAGGGTTTAGTTTAGGGTTTAGGTTTTGAATTTTGTGTAATGGCATGGTTTAATGGAATGGTTAAATTTTGGGCAACAAATTTTCTTTTTGTGCTTGATGGTAAATTGTGGGTTTAGGGAAATTGTGACTGGACCAATATATGGTTGCCTATGTACCTCATTGGCAGAAGGATCAGGTCATCACATAGTTCATTTTATTTGCCTTAACTTTTGTCTAGGCCGCCCTTTCGTGTTTTCAACCTTGCAGGCTCTCTCACTCTCTTTTTTTTACTCTTCTTTTGCATAGATCGCCCTTTTGGGTTTTCAACCTACCTCTTTAAATTTTTTTTAATACCCTAATTTTTGTCTAGATTGCCCTTTTGGGTTTTCTAGCTTTTTTTTTTTTTTTTGGTTTTTTTTGTTTTTGTTTTTGTTTTTTTTTTTTTTTAGTTGAACCTAGGAAGGGAAGTAACATAATTTGCGACCACTTCAGATGTGTTGTTTTAAGACTACCACCTCAAATGTGGTATTTCTTCAATTGATCCATATTGGTTGGTTCAATGAAAGGGTCTGCATCTAAGTCCATCAACCTTACTGCTCCCCCAGAGTATATCTACTTGATAATATATGGACCTGCCCAATTTTGCTTGAACTTCTTGTTTGTTTCTTGAACCGGGGCTCGAATCTCTTTCAACACTAAATCTCCCAACTTCAAATCTCTAATTCTTATTCTCTTGTCAAAAGCTTTCCTAAGTCTCCTTTGATAACCTTGAATGTGATATAAGGCCTTGAGTCTCTTATCATCCATCATGCATAATTGGTCATATCTACTTTGCAACCAATCTACTTTAGGGATTTAACTCTCCAATACTGTTCTCAATGAATGAACATCCATTTCAATGGGAAGGACTGCTTCTGTCCCATACACCAATAACTAAGGAGTGGCTCCTGTGGAGGATCGAATTGATGTCCTATACCCCCAAAGTGCATGGGGTAACTGTAGATGCCAATCCATGTAGTTCTTCTTGCTCTTCTTCAAAATTCTCCCTATGTTCTTGTTTGTAGCCTCAACTACTCCATTGGTCTGAGGACGTTAGGGTGGGGATTTTTGGTGCTAAATGTTGAACTGTTGAAGTAGCTTTTCTGTTTCTCCTTTGAAATGCAGGCCATTGTCTGAAATAATTTCATATGGTACCCCATATCTATAAATGATATCAGTATGAATAAACTGAGCAGCTTTCTTCGAGTTCAAAACCTTATATGAGGCAGCTTCCACCCATTTAGTGAAATAATCAATAGCAACAAGTATAAATTCCTGGACATTGTCTGCTGTTGGGTGAATCTTCCCAATAATATCTATTCCCCATGTAAAGAACGGTCAGGGTGAAGTCATGTTATGTAATGGCATTCGTGGCATGTGCTTTAGATCTCCATGGACTTGGCACTGATGGCATTTTCAAACATGAACCACGCAATCTACTTCCATAGTAGTCCAATAATAACCTTGTCTCATTATCTTTCATGACAACATGTGTGCATTCATATGTGGCCCATAACTTGACTTATGAACCTCCTCAATTATTTGTTGTGCTTCCTTAGCAGTCATGCAAAGGAGATGAATTCCATCATATGATCTTTTGTAAAGCCTCTCAACAAAAATATTGTATTTAGTGGACAACCTTCTGATGGTCAATTGGTCATTCTTGTCTACAAACTTTAGGTATGTCCCATCCTTGAGATATTGTAGGATGTCTAAATACCATTCACCTTTCCCTTTCTCATCTCCTTCTATTGACATACAATAGGTTGGCTCTTCTTTTTGTTCCACCACTATTGGTCGGGCCTCATCTTCGCTAGGTCCATCCATCATGGATGTCATTGTTGCTAGAGCATCCACAATCTTATCTGCATTCTTGGCATATACTAGTATTGAATCTTACCGAATTTTGACACCAACTTTTGAAGACATTCATGATAAGGCATCAACTTTTCTTCCTTCATCTTTCATCTATTCTGAATTTGAGAAATTATAAAGGCTGAATCACCATATACTTCCAACTCTTCCACTCCAAGACCTAGGGCTGTTTGTAACCTCATAATGCAAGCTTCATATTCAATAGCATTATTAGTGGCAGGAAAGTTGAGCCTATCGAAAAATGGGATATGTGTCCCTTTTTGAGAAATTGGGAGAACTCCAATGCCACTTCCATTCTGATTAGTTGCTCCATCAAAATACATTTTCCATGATTCTAACTCTATCCCCATGATATCCTCATCTGGAAAGTCTCCTTGGATCTCTTTGACTTCTTTAGGTGAACAGTGGGCTAAGTGATCAGCAATCGCTCTTCCCTTTACAGCTTTCTGAATCACATATTTAATATCAATTTCTGACAAAAGTAGAACCCATTTAGCTATCTTCTCATCTTGCACAGGCTTCTCCATTAGATATTTCAAATGGTCCATTCTTGCAATCAACAAGACCTTGAAAGCAAGCATGTAATGTCTGAGTTTTCGGGTTGCCCATACGAATGCTACATATGTTTTCTCAAGTGGTGAATACTACTTTTTATAAGCCAACATTTTCTTACTAATATAATAAATCGCATTATCTTTTCCAGACTCCTCTAGGTATTAAGCAAGCAAAACCCCCATTGTTGTATCTGTAGTTATGAGATATAACAATAACGGCTTTTCAAGTACCGATGGAACTAGTATTGGTGGCTTCATCAAATAACTTTTAATCTTCTCAAAAGGCTCTTGGTATTGTTCATTACATACTATGGGAACTTCTTTCTTGAGCAATCAGAAAAGTGGCTCACATGTCATGGTGAGTTGGGCTATGAATCCATTGATGTATTTTATCCTCCCTAAATATTCTCGAATCTTGTTCTTAGTCCTTGGAGGCTTCATCTCCACAATCACCTTGATCTTGTCAGGATCTACTTCAATTCCCCTTTGACTTACTATAAACCCCAACAATTTTCCAAATGTTAAGCCAAAAGTGCACTTATTTGGATTCAACTGCAACTTATAAAATCGTATTCTTTCAAAGAACTTCTGTAAAGCTGGTATGTGCTCTTCACAGTCTGTGGACTGCACTATCATGTCATTCACATAAACTTCCACTTCTTTGTGTATCAAATCATGCAACGGAGTAGTGGCTGCATGTTGGTAAGTAGCACCAGCATTATTAAGGTCAAATGGCATGACCTCGTAGCAATACATCCCCCGTGGAGTTATGAAGGAGGTTTTCTCCATATCTTCTGGAGCCATCTTTATCTGATTGTATCTCGGAAAGCCATCCATAAATGACAGCAAGGCATGTCCTACTGTGTGATCAACCAGGATATCAATATGAGGTAAGGGATAATCATCATTCGGGCTAGCCTTATTAAGATCTCGGAAGTCTACACACATTCTCACCTTCCCATCTTTCTTTGATACTGGAACCACATTAGCTAACCATTCTAGGTAGTTGACCACCCTTAGAAATCCCACATTGTACTGCTTCTCAACTTTTTCTTTGATCTCGAGAATCCATTTTGGCTTCATTCTTCTCAACTTCTACTTGACTAGCTTCATGGTTGGATCTATTGGAATACAATGTTGCACTATATCTGTATCAATCCCAGGCATATCTTCATATGACCATACAAATACCCCCTTGAATTCTTTCAGTAGTGTGACTAATGCATCTTTCTTAGAGGAGGTTAAGGTGTTGCCCATTTGTACCATCTTAGGTTCATCATCAGTTCCCAGTTTAACATACTGGGTTTCTTCTTTTATAGGTTCTACATGCCCTTGTTTTAATTCTTTATTATTAAAAGTTTCTTTACCAATTTTTGAAATAAAAACTTTCAAAGCCAACAAATAAGCAGAATTAGAAATCACATTATAAAGAATAAAGTTCTTAACAGACTCAACAGGAACTGACTCCATACAATCACAAATAGACTCAACATGAACAACAATACTAGCAGAAACAAACTCAATAGGAATAGAGATAATGTTTTTGGTAGGAGTGATTGGCTCATCGGTCTTGATCCTTTCTAGAGTCTTCCATGGGGTGGGCGGCTCCCACCCATGCCCAATTCTTCAACTTAGTTGTGGCTTCAATAATGGCGGTTGGCTCCCAGTGAGTTCCTTCTTCCCTTAGCATCAATACCATGGGGTCTTCATCCATATAATCTGTGCTTTCATCATTAACCTCCATATCTATGGGCTTGTAAGACATATAAGCATCTAGGCACTCTATACTGTCCATTCATTCCCCAAATAGATCTTGCTTCCCTTTGTTGCTTCTAATTCATTCCCTTCTATTCTCTCATCTTCATCTTCATCTTCATCTTCAAGGTTCTTTAGAGTTAAGTTTTTGAAATTGTGGATCATTAGCTTTCTGTTTAATGTTGCCAACCTAGCATGTATGTCATCTTCTTCCTCAGTGTATGGGGTCAGTGAGCCAAGTTTTGAATTATGGAATGACCCTAACTCAGGAATTTCTCTACCATGCTTGTCATATCGAGGGCCTAATCTTAAATTGACCTCAATAATGCAGCTCCAATCTGAGGGCCGCCCATAGGGGTATTCATCGTAATCTATACCTTCTTCTACATACTCCTCTATATCTTCATCTTCAACTTCTATATCATTCTCTATATCTTCATCTTTAGCTTCTACATCATTTTCTTCATTTTCAGCTTCTACATCATCCTCTATATCTACATCCTCAGCTTTTGCATCATCCTCAGCTTTTGCATCATCCTCCAGATCTTCGTTATAGTAGCCCACATCATCATTAAAATGGTCTTCATAGAAAGATCCAACATCTTCATCCTCTCTATCACTAGAGGGTTCTCTCCTATCATTGCCACTATATTAGCTATCATAGTCTTCACTACTACTGTTGTCACTATCACTATCACTGTTGTTATTCTTATTGTATCCACCTTCATCCTCATCACTTGGGGCTTCTCCCCTTCCTCATCTTCATCATTTGTTCTTGCTTCATATGGGCCTTTCAATACATGTTGGCAAGCCTCCTAGTACTCTTCTTCTTCTATATTGCAGATGGCATCTCCCAAAAGCGTGGTCATTGTATCAGGATCCATGTAATTAGCCCAATCAGTTGGGACCCAATTTGTGTCTTCCTTCTTCGGTTCTGGGAGCTTGTTGTCACAATCAAAGAATAACTCAAACCCAGGCTCCATTATCTTTAACTCAGGATCGTATCTCGATTCAGGAAATCTCCAATAGCATTGACTATCTCCAGCTTTGACAAATTTTCCATTCAATGTGGGAGTGTAAGGGTTCCGGGGGACAAGGAGGTCCCCTTACTTTGGCCTTTGCATGGGCCATTCTTCTCACATCCGTTTCTAACAAGTCATCATCAATAGGTTTATAACCTAGCCCAAAAGGTGGTGTGGTAGTAGGAATTATCGGAACTTGAGCAGTTGCCTCTTTCATAGTCTTCCCTAAGTTCATCCCTAGAAGATAATTCAATTTCCTCATCATTATAACCACATTGTTATTGCTGTAGGGAGCAAAGTCCATGGGAATATTTTCTATCTCTTCTTCTCTTCTTCCAAAACCAGGCTTCTTAATCTCAAAGCCATCCAAGGTTAATGGCTCCTTCTCAGAATTGATGCCAAAAATGGGCTTTGGTATGATCAAAGTATCGCCATATATGGTAACTATGGCTCTTTCATACGAAAACCGAACCTTTTGGTATAGGGATGATGGTACGGCCTCTGTATCATGGATCCATGGTCACCCAAGGAGTATATTAAAGCACGAAGCTATATTCAATACTTGGAATTCTACTTTCTTGATCATTGGCCCTATAGTGAGCTCCAGCATCATGGTTCCCAAGACCTCTCTTTTACTATTGTCGTATGCTCTGACATGATGATTAGTTGGCACAAAATCCTCAATGCTTAGACCCAGGCAATTTGTGGTGTTTAAAGGACACACATTTAAGGCACTTCTGCCATCAATTAGGACCATTGGGACCCTTTTGCCTTTGGCATCTATAGTAATGTGCAATGGGTCATTGTGGTGCTTCCCTTTCTTCGTCAAATCTTTGTCAGAGTAGGAAACAGTGAGTCCCATACTTATAGACCCAATCATAACATTCAAATCTTGAGAAGTAGTGGTTGTTGGGACTTGAATTTTATTAAGAATGTCTACCAGATTCTGGCGATGCTTGTATGAGGCCATGAGTAAACCCCATAAAGATATATTGGCTTGAGTCTTCTGCAATTTCTTGAGGACCTCATCCTCTTTAGTGGGTGTTTTTAAGGTAAACTTGTTTAAGGCCTCTATCAGGTTGTTAGTCTCTAGATGTGGGGGTTTGAAGTGTCTCCCTCCTCTTATGATGTGAGCAAGGTCATTTAATTCAGTATCTTAGGGTTTGAAGTGTCTCTCCCCATTTGTGGGTGTTGGGTCGACTATTTGGGGTTTGAAGTGTCTCCCACTATTTGTGGGTATTGGGTAATTTGATTGGGGTTTGAAGTGTCTCCCCCCATTTATGGGTGTTGGGTTGTCTATTTGGGGTTTAAAGTGTCTCCCCCCATTTGCGGGTTTTGGGTAATTTGATTGGGGTTTGAAGTGTCTCTCCCCATTTATGGATGTTGGGTAATTGGGTTGGGGTTTGAAGTATTCTCACCATATGTGGATGTTGGGTAATTTAGGATTTCTGCAACGTCTTCACTCCATATATCATACCCTGCAGTGGATGTCATATCCATCAACTCTTCCCATGACATCATAAAGTACTCGGGTAGGTCATAAATTAATTTAGACGGGTCCTTTTCTCTTTCCTCTTCAATCATCAAGCAATTAATCCTTGATCCTCTCCCAAAATTGTGGTGAGGTAAGGGATTATTGGTGATGCTAGGCCTTGTAGGCGGTGCAATCACCTTAGTGTCTATTAAATCTTGAATTGCATGACGAAGGCTAAAACACTTGTCAATGTCGTGGCCTGGGCCTTATTGGTAGGCACACCTTTTACTCACATCAAATCTTGTAGGTAAGGGGTTTGGGATTGGTCTTGGGTCTAAGAGTTTTAGTAACCCCTTTACTTTTAGTTTTTCAAATACTTGACTTATTGGCATATACAGCTCATGAAATTCCCTCCTAGGCTTTGGAGGCAGTCCTTGTGATATTTACACTGGAGCAATAAGTTGGTAGGGATCATTTTTATATATATTAGAGACTTCTATAGTTTTAGAACTAGACTCTAAATTCTTTTTAAACCTCAGTGTATCTTCATTTTTTATGGTGCCATTATTTATTGCATCCTCAATTAGGGTACCAGCAGCAATTAAAGCCTTAAAATTTGGAAAGTACTGAGCAAACAAATATTTACGGTATATAGATAACAATTTTCTGATCGGTCTTATTTTCTTCTTGGCTACCCTTCAGGTTTTGAAACTGCTATACAATAAGGTTCATGTCTTCTCTCAACTGAATTTGGCTACTACCATGGTGTTTAGTAACTTTTAAGTGTTAATCGACTCTTTAGTGTTTGGATGCTTGTCCCCTTTTGCCATGGTGACTGAGTCCTCTAACTTCTTATGGCTTAGGCTGTCTTGTAAGTCGAACACAGGATCGAGATGTTGTAACTGCGAAGTGCCTTCTATGCTCACGGGCTTCAGTACCGTGATAGGCTTGGAACTCGAACTGCTACCTTGATTGTCGTTCTTGGATTCTCTTTGGAGTCTTCCCTCTGATCTTGACCAAATTCTCCCCTAAGAAAAGGCTTGGTTGGTTCAAACAAAGTTAAGTCCCCATCTAGGTCAATCTATCAACCAAACAAATACACACAAGATGCAACGCAATATTAACATGGACTGGCCTAAGGATAGGTTCTAAGTCATTACATTGTAGGGTGGGTTTGTTGTTTCATTGTTTCCCATAGCTAGGATGTTACACCTCCCAACTTGTAATGTGATGAACATTACGTTGGTCTAAATGGCATGGTCTATCCTTTGTAGTCAACAAGAAATGATCCAGTGACTTTGGGCTATGAGTTGGTGAGTTCACTATTGAGTACCCGAATCTAATGAAGACCGGTGATCCATGGTTACTACCACCACATGTTGAGATAGGTACATACATATTTGTTATTTTGATGGTACACACTATGACAGTTAGGGAAAGCTTTTAACAATCAACATGGCAAGTTCAAACAAAATATCATACAAACATTACAAGACACAAACAACAAACCAAACAAAAACATCATACCAAAAAAAAAAAAAAAAAAAAAAAAAAAAACAAGGGTATATAATTGGTCACCTAAAGTCTAACACGAAGCTTAGCCCTTGACATCCTCAGTGGAGCCGCCACCGTGAGAGACCACACTACTTGAGGGGTGCTCTCAAAAAGAGATTCGGATGCTTAGGGCACCTCTCTTTTGGGGTAATTGTGTGGAGTCACTGCTTATTTTTTTATAAAAAATTAAGAAAAAATAAAATGCAACTTACATGTCCAAAAATACCTCAAATTTATTAATTGATTATACAAATACAACTTGGACCTCAAATTTATTAATTGATTATACGAATACAACTTGGTAGAATAACTTTACAAGGTTTTGGTCTTAAATACAATCTATGTAAAAATTACAAAGTTTTGATTCTAGTTACAATCTACCAAAACAAAAAGATAAAACACTAGTCTACTATCCAAAAACCTAAGTTTGGGGGCTAGGTTATAGAATGGGAAGGTGTTAGGCACCCATTTAGCCCAAACAGAGTCTGATCTTTTAGACTCTAAATGACCATTATATACCCTTTTGTATGATATTGAATGATATGCTATAATACATGTAACAAACACTTACTTGACAAAATTAATTTAAACAAATTTGTCTTATGAATATGCCCTTTTCTCAAAGAAAAAAAGAAAAAGAAAAATCAGTTTTGTTTTTTGAAGGTTAAGAAAAATAAATTTTGATTAAGAAAAATCAGATCTATTTTGTAGAGATAAAAATGTGATTGGGTTAATAAAAATCAAATCTATTTTATAAGAGAAAAGAAAAAAGAGATTTGATTGATTAAAATCAGATCTTTTTTATAAGAGTGAGAAAAAATGAGATATGATTGATTAAAAATCATATCTGATTTATAAGAGAAAAAGATGAGATTTGTTCAATAAAAATCATATTTATTTTATAAGAGAAAAAAATTTAGATTTGATTGATTAAAAATCAGATCTGTTTTATGAGAGAGAGAGAGAGAGAGAGAGAGAGAGAGAGAGAGATTTGATTGAATAAAAATCAGATCTATTTTATAAGAGAGAAAAAAATTGGGATTTTAAAAAGAGGATACATATTCATAATTTGAATCTATTATGCATGCATCACATATTTATGGAATGACATTAAAAAAAAAAAAAAAAAATCCTTAACCTAACTATTAATTCATTCTTTGAAAATTCAAAATCTGTAGTTTTTATTTAAGAAGAAAACTATTTCAGAAAAATTTTCAGATCTGTATTTAATGAAAATACAAATATGTTTTTTTATTGTTTTTTTTCTTTTTTTTTTTTCAAAAAAAAAATTAGAAAAAGCTTTGGTGATCAATTGTAGATCTTGAATTTAAAAAAAAAAAAAAAAATTAAATCACGAACATGTTAATCAATTAGAGAAAATCCCAACCAAACATGTGAACATGGCATATTTGAATTGTAAACAAGATCATAATGAAATCAAACACATGTTAAACAAAAACCATGCAATGAACAACACAACATATCAATTAAGAGAAAAGAAAAAAAACAAATACGAGAACGAAATTAAATACCTACTTGCATGAGTATGACCTTCAATTGGAGAATATTTTAGAAATCAAAGAAATTTTCACCTCTTTGAGATCTAAAATATTTCACTTACAAAAAAGAAGTTCTTAAAGCCAAAACTTCCAGAACGTCTTTAACGTAAGGGGAGCAAAGAAGTTAGAAAAGAGAAGGCCCTCATTTATGATCTTTTTCCTCTATTTATAGAGGTTGGGATGCTTAAAAAATCAGCTGAATGAGATCAGATACGAATTGGAACGTGTCCTTATCTCTAAAAATTCAAAAAAGATAGGTTTTATCTTAATCAGAAGGTTCCTAGGCTGAGCCACAAATTTGGGCCAGTCGGCACTCTGGCCCTCTTGGGTGAGCCCCCCTTTTCAATTTTGGTTTGATTTGGACTCTTTTTTTGATTAATTTTTACTCGGGAATTGCACCTAGGTGCATTTTTTATTCATATTCTAAAAATTAATCCATTTTTCTTGATAATCAGGTCTTTAAAGTAATAATTATCTGATAGATAAATATTCTAAAAAGACTTAATTATCAACAATTTCTTATTATCTATTTTATTTCCATGCAAGCAGGCTTATTTTTGACAAAAACCAGCAACCAATCACAGAATTATTTAATTAATTTAATTGTTTAACCAATAAGAATTAATTTAAATTAATCACATGTGATCGGTTCCACTCAAACAAAATGCATGCAGACCATGAAAACTTGATCATATGATATCTTTCAATCCAACGGTCTGATTTGGGAATCGGACATATCGTCGCAACTGTTAGAATCTTAAGATCATTTCTATGATATGCAATGAATGAATTAATGCATGTAATGCAACTATAATTTTTTCGAGTATATGAATGGTCATTCTACCCATCTTCTAAGATTAAATTATGGGTGCAAAATCGAGTGTCGACAGTGATGAAGGCTGCGCAGTGGATGGCGGTAGGAGCCTTGGAGAAAGCCCTAACCCTATGAGACAACTTTGCATTCCCACTTATCCCTTTCCTCAACTTAGCCTCCACAGCCTCCTCCTTGGCGGAAAGCTCGATATCGTTCGGGTTCATATCACCAAGAATGGGTAGCAACAGTAGGTTTGCCACATCCTCCAAAGTCACAGTGATCTTGCTGCAAGAAAGGAAAAAGGTATGATTGGCGCTACACCACCGGCGGACTAAATGGTGGAGGTTGAAAAAATCCTGATAATTGGACAGACACTAGGATGAAATGATGGCTTTCAACACACTAGCCTACTGTAATGCTGTCATAAAACCCACATCGAACAACTCCGTGTCTACCCACTCTTTCGAAGAGAATGGGCACAAGTAGTGAACTTCCTTTGCAGATATCAAGATCAGGAATGATGGAAGCCAAAGGGGCCTAAGAAACCTCCGTGTCACGACGGTAAACGAAAAGCCGCACGCGACCCGACAGTAGAGTCGAATAGTCACCAGGTACTATGAGGAAGTGGATATGAGTGTCGTACCATAGGTCAATAAGAGGACACTCACTACCCGGATCGCGACCCCCTTCCTCCTCCTCGGAGTGGTACGATTTGGAATAGGGAGCCACTGCACCCACAGTTTTGACAGGCGGATTGTTGGTGGCAACCTATTTCCCTTTACGGCGTGAATAACCATCACCTTTTGCCGGCGACATGACAGATGACTTGAATGGAGAAGATGGGTAACGAAGCTTTGGGAAGACGAGATGGTGAAGGGAAAAGAAAAGAAAAGGTTATGAGTAAATGATGAGGAAAAGAAAAATGAAGAGGTTAAGGACAATAAAAGTGGCGTGAAAAGGAGCAACGGGTCAGCTGTCAAAAGAGGCATCATATTAATGAAGCGGAAGTAGTGTTCCGGAATTATTGCTAAATTGGGAAATTCGAAGAGACAAATCTGTTCATGGCGGGAAAGGAAACAAGGCAGGGTCCACTGTTTAAAAAACCCGCGAAATAAAAGAAGAGAAAAAAGAAAAAAGGAAGAAGAAGATAATAGTAAACAAATAATAAGCATTCACATATGAATTGCAAGAGCAATCCATATGCTCAGGGAGCTGAATGTTGATGCCCAATTTTGACAAAGGGCCCAACAATAGAAGAAGCTCAACAACATGAAGAAAGTGAGAAGAGAAAATAGTAAAGCAAGCCTCAGCAGGCAGGAATGGCAGGATTGATGGCCAACAGGCCCACAAGAATGAAAAGAGATAAAGATGAGTAAGTGGGCCGAGGAAGCCCAAGGAATGAAGTACTAAGCCCATCGAACTAGTAAGAAGTAGAGAGAGAATAAACAGGCTGAAGAAGCCCAGGAAATGAGTTAGTAAACTCAATAGGCTGGCCTAAAACCCAATAAGTCCAAGTAGTAATGAGAAGTGAAGATGTGGTAATTGGACCGAGGAAGCCCAAAGGATTTAGCAAAAAGCCCATGGGAGTAATAGAGATAAAGACGTAGTAAATGGGCAGGGGAAGCCCGAAGAATGACGTAATGAAATGGGTTGGTACAGTAGGAATGTTGGCCAACAAAGCCCAAGAGAGGTGAAGAAGTGAAAGGTAGGCCTGAGAAGCCTTGAGCAGAAAACTTACAAGAAAGGGTGTTAACCACGAGTCCATGATAAAACATGAAGCAAAAGGAGGACAAAGCTATACTAGGCACGGTGGAATGACATGGCAGGAGCAATGGCCAAGAGGGCCACAGACCAAGAAAGGAGAATATGGGCTCGGCAAGAAGACGATAACTCCTGCCCAAGTAATGCCTAGTCTGAAGAAGAGATGAAAAACAAAGAATATAAGCCCAAAAGCCCATAGGTCCTTCACGCCACAAGAGTTAAACACCTACTAGAATGTACAGTAGAATCAAACAAACACAAAGGCAACAGCAAAGGTGCGCGTGAAGGTCAGAAAAGGAACAAATTCAAATGGAAGTGGAGCATACACACAGGGCCTAAACACCACCTACTTGTACCCAGCCAATACATGAGAGGTGGGTCACAGGTCAAGGGTATCAGAGGGTGTGGTCTAGCGGTGGGGAGAAATGGGGGGTCTATCTTGGGGTTCTCGCTCAAACTTCTTTTGGGAGAGGTGTCCTACTAGGATGGCATATCACCTAAAAGAAGTAAGTATAAGTGGGAACCACTTGATGCATGCCATAGAGGTAGGTGAAGGAGAGGTTTAACCCTTATTCAGATAAAAGTAGTGAAAACACAGAGAGGTGAGAAACAAGACAAGCCATTTTTTTCTGGGAATGAGGAGTGGTGCAAGCAACATAGTGCAATAGTAGTGGTTGGGTAGCCGGCAAGCCAATGGGTAGTCTTGGAAGGACGCTCACAAAGAGCTAAAAGCCGTTGAAGGGTAAAAATGGTAAATCCTGTCATGGCAAACAGTATAAAAGGTGGTAGTTGTGAACAGTGAAAAGGGGGGAGAGGGGATCCATCATGAAAAGAAGTAGAGGTAGAACAAGGAAGAAAAAGAGAGAAGAAAAGGAAAACACACAGAACCAGAGAAAAGCAAGAGTGGTAGGAATAGAGGCATGCATCAATACGCTACCCATTTCTCTCCCTCTTGACAAACCCATTCTCTGAGAGTTTTCTGTTTTTCTATTTTTATTAAGCATAATAACCCACTATCGTTTGGTTACACACAACAAATAAATATCAATGCTTTCGTTATTGATGACTTATCCTTAACAAGAATTAGGATTTCCCAACTTCCTTGTTGGTGCGTGGTCCTCAAAATTGGGTCCCTCCAGATTGTTTATCTATTAAAATCAATGTGGATGGCATTGTTGGCCCTTATTATTCTTCTATGGCTACAATAGTGGGAATTGGAGAAGTGAGTTAGTGTTTGCTTGCTCCCAAAAGGTAAACACCACCTTCCCTCTTTAAGTTGAAGTTAGTGCAATTAAATGGCAAATCATGTGTTATTGGAGAATATTAAGCTAAATTTTTTACAACTACAGTAAACTGGTATAAATACCAGTTGACTGTAGCAAGTTGTCAAAAATAAAATACAATATTTTATTAAGATTATATCTCTTCCTTCAATTAAAAAACTCAAATTTTTTCGCTTCCTTTATTATTTTAATGAATTGTTTCTATTATTTTAAATGAAGTGATAAAAAAAGAAAAAAGAAAAAAAAAAAGAACATTTGATATTTGGTGTATTATAAAGTGTGGTGGTAAAATAGATAAAGTAGGTTTTTAAAGTGCTAAATAAAATTTTTAGCATCACCACTTTAAATACTCTAACTTCAACAACAACAAAAATCCTAGCTAGCTTAGTATTAAAAAAAAATTATTTTGTTTTTGTTGGTAATTGATTGCATCTTAATGTATTTAGAAACAATGATTTTGAGTATTTATAATTTTTTAATACTATATGAATGCCTTTTTTTTTTTTTTTTTTTTTTTTTTTTTTTTTTTTTTTTAACACTTTGGCCTTCATTAGCTTAAAATCCTAGGTCCGTCCTTGGATGAGGGTAACTGCCTCTCATGTTTTGAGTCTATTATTAGGAGTGAAGCTTGTTCTTTTGTATAGCTTTGCTTTTTTCTTTGGTTTATAAATCATTCTTTCATAAAAAAATAAATAAATAAAGAAGTTAGGGGCAGCTCCAATTCCCACAATCATGGATGTATCAAAAACATGGGATTCGAGAGTTCAATATTACGAGATTTACCTCTTAGCATGTTTCAGAATGTTGTTTGGGTGTATTGACTTTGGTGTCTTGTAATAGGTGCGACCATGTAGGAAAACCATGTAAGAAAGGCCATTAACATTCGGGCCTGGGCTATCACTTCCAAACCTACTTAGGGCCTAGGCTTAAGGCCCACTATACAAAAAAATATATATTTAAAAGGGGAATTAAGGCCTCCAAAGTTGTACGTGTGTTCCAAAAATGTCCCAAAAATTGAATTTTTTAAATGGAAAGAAAAATTGGTGTGTTTTGTTTTCTTTCCCCCACCTCTAAAAAGTCCCTCAGAATATTGAGTTAATAGGAATCGAACCCAATTAAAATTCTAAATAATCTATATATCTATATATATATATATATATATAACCGAAACTTTTGAAACTCCCACAATTTTCCACATCAGCACAATATTAAAAAAATAATAATAATAATAATAAAACCTTTTTAAAACCGGAACCCAATTCTACCACTATTTTATTTTTCTTGTTTATTTTAGGTTTTATACGCTTTCTCTCTTTTGCCGTTCTCTCTAGCCTCTGCCTCTCTCAATTCTCAAAACCCCTAAACCATATCCCATGGGCACTCTCTCACTCCTTCAGTGGCAAAAAGTGCCAGCCTCCCATCACCGTCATATACCGCCAAAGCCGCTACCAGTGCAGGTACTTTAATTTTTGTTATCATAGATTTAGGTTTTTGGATTTGGTTTGATTTTCTTTAATTTAGGTATTTGGATAATTGGTTTTGATTAATGTTGAATCTGTGCAAAATCGAAGATATCTGCTTCTTCTTCAACTCTCTCTCAACCTTTCCATCTTTTCCCTAAAAAACACAAAACACGTGACGTCTGGCCTCTGGCCTCTAGGTTATTGGTGTTATATACCATAATTTTATTGGTTTTTATTTGTTTAGGTTGATTGAAATAAATAAAATTTACTGGTAATATGTTATTATGCTATAAATTGTTGTTAAGTTTAGTAAATTTTAGTTTTTGCAGTAGGGTTAAAGGTATGGTATTTGTTTAGTTTGGATTTCTTAGCTTTTAGTTTAGCTTTTTTTCTTAGCCTTTCTGAGATTTTTTACCCCAGCTTCATTGATTTCTTTTTTGTATTCTAGGGTTGATTAAATTATAGTTTTAGCTGCATTTCTCTTTGTATCTGTAATTGATTGAGTTTGGGTTTGGAACTCTATAACTGAGTTTAGTACTGTGTTTTGATGATAATCAATTTGATTTTTTTTGTGTGGAAATTGAGCTATGGGTTTGAATTTGTTTAGTGGTAGTCTATGGTTGGTCTGCATTTATGCTTGCTTTCAACCAATTTGATGTCAGAATTATGACTTAGGATCTGATCTGCTTTTGTTTACTTCAAATTAATTTACTTTGAATTAGTTCACTTCGATGAAAAGAACTATTGAGGTTTTAAAGATTAGGTTATGCTTGAAATAGTTGGTCTTCTTTCACTCTCAATGGAATATATATATATATATATATATATATTTATAGATGACCCCAACAATCCAGTTTTATGGATTTCCCTTTACTTCTTCTGATGTTTCCAATTTGAGTATAAAATTCATTGTTCCATGGGTGGTTTGAAGGGCCATGAGAATTAGTAATTGGAGAATATCCTATTCCATGAAGCAGAGTGCTTCTAAGTGGACTCACTTTCTTAGCCATCTATGTGTGGTATTTTCTAAAGCACTTTGTGTTCTGCCACTTTCATTATAAATATGATTACGCTAATGGAATTCCTTGTCATAATAGTTGCTCCACTTCTTTTCAATCCTTTAAAAAAACACCATTCTACATATACTTGGGAATTTTCTTTTGTGAATGCATTATTGATTTGAGTCGGTGGTTTTGGGTCAATTTACTATTTTTTGCAAAATGTTTTTGAGTATATGTTGATAAAATTTTCTGTATTGAGCTTTATTTTCTTTTATGTATCATAAATTGAAAAATGTATCTTGGAATTAAGTGGTGTGATACGTTATAACCAGTAGTAGAATGTGGGGCTTCATTGTCTTGGGCTACCCCAAAGATGGAACTCTGTGAATTGCATTTGCAACAGATGGTGAAGTCAGCTGTTTTGTAATTTTAGAGGGATTTATTCAGCTTTTTATGTGATAGTTGTTGGTTTTTGTAACTTCAACAGTTTACTGTTGGCTTATTATTTTAATATGTATTGTTTTAGCTGTGTTTCTTTTGTATCTGTAATTGAGTTTGTGCACACGCTTAGATAAGTCTTAGGTTTGGAACTTTGTAACTGAGTTTAGTAGTGTGTTTTGACGATTATATTTTTTGAAGTGAGTTACATCTTCA
Source organism: Quercus alba (assembly GCA_036321655.1). Lineage (NCBI taxonomy): Eukaryota > Viridiplantae > Streptophyta > Magnoliopsida > Fagales > Fagaceae > Quercus > Quercus alba. The sequence continues at coordinate 63,549,688 of CM070301.1, forward strand.
ATATTTTAAATAGATATTAAAATGGTGATAATCAATTTGAATTTTTTTGTGTGGAAACTGAGCTATGGGTTTGAATTTGTTTAGTGGAAACTGAGAGAGGTGGAGTTATCAACTTGCTTTCATTACACAACATTCCTGATAATCTTAGCAAAATTGGTGTGGAGTACGTTGAGGTTAGTTTTTCAATGTTGTTTAGTTTTTCGGAATTGAATACTGTATTGCTCAACAACATTATTTTTGTCTTCAAACACATGAACATATGGACATGCAAGGTATGATGCAGCTGACACATTGATTAGATAGGATACATTCAAATACTTGCAAGGCTACAAGACTATAACTGAAAGTAACTGCATAAAACAAAATGGAATTCTTAAATCAATTAGAGGATTTAGTTTAGTCTTTTGCTTTTAATATTTGGGTTCCTTTGCCTCTATAAATTACTGGTCACTATGGAAAAAATGAGTTAAAGTTAGCTAACAGCAGCAACTATGGTGATGCAAGTGATTGTGTTTTCATTGGATAGAATCATAAAAATTTTTATGCTAATCTATTTAATTCTTGAAGAAAATAACATATATAGGAAGAGTTCTCTTTTTTTTTTTTTTTTTTTTTTTTTTTTTTTTTATGTGGGTAAGCTGCCTGCTCTCACAATCAAATTGTTTGATGATATGAAGGAGATTAAAAAAGAAAATTTTGCACTACACTGCACTGTTTCATTAAAATCTGCACTACACTACACTGTTTCAAACTTTCTGTACTGCACTATTTCTCTTCTATTAATGTTTCTTGGCTGAAAATTGGATTTTTACTGTTTTGCATGTAGGGATTTAGCATTTTGATATCTGGCTTATTTGGTAATACAACTACAAGACGAGGAAAGTCAGGTATTTACCAATCTTTCCTTTATTCTGTACTATTTATTGCATATTTATTGGTAATATTTTTGTAGAAAGAATTTGAAATTGGAATATGATTGCATATTTAAGTTTCTTGGTTATCTCAAACTTGGTTTTATGTTTGGTTTAATTGTTTCATCTCAAGATTTCCATTGTTTTAATTACTTTTATGTACAATTTGTATTTTATCAAATAATCATGTTTTTATTTGTATTTTATTTATTTTTTAATTCTAAAGTTAGTATGTGAATGCTATATTTTTCTTCAATTAAGAAGAAAAATACAACTAAATGACTATAATCTCAAGTATGGATGGGAATTCTACTTCGTCAAGAAACTTTTTGACTCTTTTGAAGAAAATTGACAAAGCAATTTAGCTTGATAAAATGACAGAAGTACGTATTCTTTAATTTAACAAAATTACAAATACGATATTTAAGATGTATATGTTGTAATACATTCCTCAACCTGTTCTATTACTAGGCTTACATCATTGAAACTTGATGTTCAAAGCAATGTGCAACTCACACCAACATCTGTACTCAAGGAAAACAAAAGGGCATATTTAGGGACTGTTACAAAGCAACAAAGGAAGAAGATACAAAAAACACTTTAAAGTTGTCTTTCAATCTCTAAGATTTTCTATGCACAATTTGGTTTTAATGGATTTGTGATTTTGGTACTAAAGACAGTGGAACAAAGGAAATTTTTTTGCTTTTATGCACAATTTGGTTTTAAATTGAAACAGAGAGGAATTAAACTCTTTTATTTAGTTATTTGAGGATACAACTCTACTTCAACGTTTTTTAAATATTATGAATACAATGAATATTTAGTGGAAGTCATGAAATAAATGAAATTGAAAAAAAAAAAAAAAAAAAAAAGCCATAGCAAAAATACATGGTATTGGGACTTATGTGCAAATTAAAAACTGTTGGGAGGAGCTTTAGCTTAAAACTGTGATCTATGTGTCATCTTTTGGGATAATAATAATATTTTATGTCCTTCTATTATAGATATAATTTTTATTTATTTTTAATTAAAAAAATTAGTAGCATTCTCGTGCGATGTTCTTTTGTAATACTTATTAAACCAAATGTAAAAGCATATTATGATTATTGTAATATATTACTTCATAATATCTGTATTTATCTCATTTTTAATATTACTTCATAATATTATATGTTTCATCTTATATCAGAGTCAATTTAGTTTTCAATAATTGAAATTAGAGAGATATTTAAATCTGAATGTGTTAACATTTGATTTAAAACTATCCCGTACATCGCACGAGTTTGCGACTAGTTACTAAAATAATTGTTGTGTCCCTAATAATTATTGAGAATCGACCGTCTCAACAACAACTTGAGACTTTAACTTTTGTAAATAAAACTCTTAAATAACATATTACATTATTAAGTGAAATTGTAATAATATCCTTAATTAGAAACTATTGTTCTACACTTTAAAAGTTATTTTATTCCTGTAATATTATAATTTTAAGTGGATTAGCTATTTTCAATTGCAAAGAGTTGTTGAAAAACCTAAATACAAATGCTTAATTAGTAATATTGTAACTCAAAAACAAGACAAATGATTTTAAAGAAAAAATTATAATATATAAAATTAAATAAATATTTTTCAATTACTATTAATTAATGTAGAAAGCTCCATTTAAACTCATTGTCATAACTCTTAAGCCCCAAAATATATTTGTTCTCATTGATCCTGAATATCTCTAATTTCTTCCCCTTTTTAAGGGTATGTGAAATATGTGAATTTTTTTGTGGGCAAAATTACATGACATTTATTTTTTTGTGTAGGTTGCAATTACATGCAATAAATTTTATTTTTAAATGTTATATGCCTTACATTTAAATAAAAATTGAAAGAAATAAAAGGAATAAATATTAAATTGGAAGGTAGATGTTATCCCATAAAAACGTCCAAAAAGAAAAACAATTGTCCATCCCTCATCAAGCAAATATACGAAAAAATTATGAAAAATAAAATTATGCTTTTTTAAAATACTAAAATTGTTTTTTAAAACCTGACCACCTAGGTTTCAACTTAAAATGTAAAAACTAGTATCCATCTAAATTCCATAAATTCCCTAAAAAAGAAAAATAAAGCAAAAGTAAATGAACAAAGAAGTGAAAGAATCCCCCAAAAAAAAAAAAAAAAAAAAAAAAAAAAAAAAAAAAAAAAAAACAAGAAGAAGAAGAAGAAGAAGAAGAAGTGAAAGAACAACCTATATAATATAGCATATGTAATTAGCACTCTATGCCATATTGCCATTGCCATCTCTCTTGTCTTGTGTTGACGAGTCATCAGCAATTGCAACCTCACCTTCAACTTCTTCTTCCTCCACCAAAATCTGAAAATCAGAATCCATATAGTCTTCATAGAAATCCATTTGGCCACCTATCCCTCTAGTCACCATGTAGAGAGGGAAAATTCCCGACCTATCACAAGCTGACACGTCACATTATCAAGTCCAAAAAATACAGCAAATTACAGAACACCATGTATTACTGCTAGGTTTTGCTATCACTATTCAGAAGCCAACAGAAATTTGCCAAGTGTCATGCAAGAGCCAATCACGCATCAGCACACGTGTAAGCGATGACTCAAGCAGCCTCGCACGTGTAAGCGATGACTCAAGCAACCTCGCACGTGTAAGCGATGACTTAAGCAGACCAATCAAGTTGTGACATGTGTCACCAATCAAGCTCCGCCACGTGTCGCTCACCCACCCCAAAACTCCTATAAATAGAAGCCTTCCTGAGGCATTTAGGAGGACTAGAATTCAGAAGTGAAGAAGCTCTGCGAAGATCAAGCCTCAAAGCCTTCAAGAACTTCAAGAACTTCAACCCCAAAATCGAAGAACATTCGAAGCAGAATCATCCAGATCATCTGCCTAGATCCTAAAGTTCACGGGAATCAAGCCAAAAGTGTCTGAAAACATCAACAACTCACAGATCATTGAAGCTCAACGGATTCAAGCCTCTAAAGCTCCGAAGAACTTCCACCATAAACCTTCGAAGACGAAGAACGCACGAAGAACACGAAGAACGCGAAGAACAAAGGATTTCTAAACAAGCTCATAGCCAGAGATTCATTGTAATTGCGCTTCAGTAATCTTCAATCCATCCATCAACCAAATTGAAGAATATTTTGTGTTCAAGTCAAATCCACATTACCATAAATCTAATCAATAAGTTTTGCAAGGAGATCGAATCAGAGGATCACTCTTTTGTAATTCCAGAGAATTGTACCACACAATCATCAATACAAATTCGCATTTGTGAAACTATTTTACTTGTTTGATTAATTTCAAACTAGAAATTTAGTCGCTTACAAATTCTGGCACGCCCGGTGGGACATCTCTGCCTCTCATCTCTTTCTCCTTCAAAAGAAAAGAAATTCGACATCATTTTGCTACTAGCTTCAATGGCCTCTAGCAAGAATGTCCGAAAATCAGTGGTTGATGATTCCAATGCTGATGAGTATGTCGGCCCAATCACTCGCAGTCGATCTAAAGCTTTTGATCGACTCCAACCTCAACCAACCCAAGAAAACCAATCTCTTGCTGACATTTCTCTGGACTTTCTTGCAAATAGGAAAGTTACCACCAAAGATTCATCTACCTCGGAAGATTTGGAGATCAGTAATGAATCGTCCCCAACAAAGACCTTTTCTATCAACTCTTCGCCCGTGATGAGAAACTTAAGGAGTGAAGTACCACTAACTCATCCTGTTTCATCATTTTCTCCATCATCTATAGAGGTCATGCCAGTAATGATGACTAACACCTCTACCATGGAAGAAAAAATGGCTGAAATGGAACAAAGAGTCATCCTTCTCACAAAGGCACTTGAAGAAAAGGACGTCAAAATTGCAACCCTAATGAACAAGCTGGAGGTACAAGATTCAGGTGAATCAAGTCTTGGCCCTGAGCAGCCACCTGGCTTTACCTTCAAAGGAGAAAACGCCAAGGGTGATAAAGGAAAAGGAGGTGAAGGCACTTCTCAACACGGACATTCCACATCAATGGCCTCGATATCTGTCCAACAACTGCAGGATATGATTACAAACACCATTCGAGCACAATATGGAGGTTCTTCCACAAGTTCTCTCATATATTCCAAACCCTATACAAAGCGCATTGATAACATGAGAATGCCAAATGGGTATCAACCTCCCAAGTTCTTGCAATTTGATGGCAAAGGAAACCCTAAGCAACACATTGCTCACTTTGTAGAAACTTGCGAGAATGCAGGGACTCAAGGAGGCCTCTTTGTAAAGCAGTTTGTCCGTTCACTAAAAGGGAATGCCTTTGATTGGTATACAGACTTAGAGCCTGAATCAATCGATAGCTGGGAACAACTTGAAAGGGAGTTTCTCAACCGATTCTACAGCACACGACGCACGGTAAGCATGATGGAGCTTACCAATACTAAACAGTGGAAGGATGAACCCGTTGTTGATTATATCAATCGGTGGCGTTCTTTGAGTCTAGACTGCAAGGATAGACTTACTGAAATATCTGCCATAGAGATGTGCATCCAAGGCATGCATTGGGGACTTCTTTACATTCTTCAAGGAGTAAAGCCCCGAACATTTGAAGAGTTGGCAACTCGGGCGCACGACATGGAGTTAAGTATTTCCAGCCATGGAAATACGAAACCTCCCGTACCTGAGGAAAGGAAAGAAAGGCGGGAAATGAGGAAAAATGACAGGAATGCGAAAAGTAATATCAAAGACTCAATGAATGTCAATCCTGCCCCAGTCAAAATTTCAACAAAAAATGTGAAGGCCAATGAAAAGAGGCCCGAAGGAGGTCAACAGCGTGAGACGCGTCGCTCATCACTTAAGGAATGGGAACAAAAGGTCTATCCTTTCCTAGACGCCGATATGCCTGAAATGCTAGAACAACTGCTTAAGTTGAAATTAATTGAATTGCCAGAATGCAAACGACCGGAAGAGATGAGAAAAGTTGATGACCCGAACTATTGTAAGTATCATCGCATCATAAGTCATCCAATCCAAAAATGCTTTGTTCTTAAAGAACTCATCATGAAGCTAGCCAAGGAAAGGAAAATCGACTTGGATTTTAATGATGTTGCTCAGTCAAACCTTGTCACATTTTCTTGTGGGTTACCTAGTTCTCTGTCTCCGACTACTAAGCAAGGGGAAAATACCACGCTCATCCAATTTGGTTCTCTGAAACCAGTTCAAGTTCAGCTCTCATAAAAAGCACCTCATTATAATTCAAATGATGATAAAAGGTCAATGATGGATGAGGAAGAAGGCTGGACAATGGTTGTTCGCAAGAGATGGAAGAATAAACGAGCATTCCCTCTTCATTTGATCACCCAAGAGTCCAAAAGAGCACAAAAACAGATTCAGCCTTGGTCAAAAAGAATGAGTTATAAAAGGCAAGGGAGACTAGGAACAAAAGTGTATGAAGATTCAGCACAAACCCGAAAATCTCGAAAGCTCATCACATTGGAAGAATTCTTCCCTAGAAAATTCTTTCAAAATGACTCAGCCGAGGCCGTCCACACAATTTCTCGTTGTGAAATCCAGGACGAAAAGGAGGACGTTGACCATGGTGATCCAAAAGAGACCTTGTCATCTTTGGAGGAACTTCAATCTCAAGTCGATGAAGTTGAACCCTTGCAATCCTCCACATCACCAAAAGAAGTGCTCACCCAAGCTCTTGAGGAGCCAGAGATATATGCCCCTCATACCAATATGCTTCAACAAACACAGGGATGTTACGCATGCTCTCCAGACTTGACTTTCACTGATGAGGATCTATTGTTAGGCTCTAAGCCCCACAATCGCCCACTCTATGTCTCTGGTTATGCTCGTGAACAAAGGATCGAGCGTGTCCTTGTTGATGGAGGTTCAGCCGTTAACATACTTCCAAAAATGACCATGAAACGACTGGGTTTTACTATGGAAGAATTATCACATAGTCGTTTGGTCATCCAAGGTTTTAATCAAGGAGGACAACGTGCAATCGGCCTGATCCACCTAGAATTATCCATTGGAGAATTGAAAAGCAACGTCTTGTTCCACGTCATTGACGCTAAGACGACCTACAACATGTTGTTAGGACGTCCTTGGATCCATGAAAATGGAATAGTGCCATCGACCTTGCATCAATGCTTCAAGTTCTTTCAAAATGGAATAAAAAAAGGTCAATGCTGATTTAAAGCCTTTTGCAGAAACCGAAGCTCATTTTGCATATGCAAAATTTTATGCAAAAGAAGACATTTCTAGCGAGGTTCTTCCAGTTGAGATCCCGTCTATGAAAAATAAACAGGATGAAAAGGAGCATGTTAAATTCATTGCCAAAAAGGATATTTCTTCCCCAAAGAAAGGCCCAGAACCCTTCCTCCGGTATATACCATTATCACATCGCAAGAATGGAAAATCACCATTCGCGGAATGCCTTCAACCTACAAAAGACATGGGGCGACCTACAAAGCTCACGATGGAGGATGTAGCCATATTGAAAGAAAATCATGTCATGCCTTTAACTTCATCCACAAATCCTTTGCCCTCAAAGCCGTTAAATGGATTCGTGAGGTCTTCGCAAAGTTCGATAGAGCATGGTATTCTACCAAGTGAGCGGACAAAAGAATGGTTCGACCCAAAGGCATATAGGCTGTTAGCCAAAGCCGGCTACAATTTCTCAAAACAAGAAGACTTAGGGGAGCTAATTCCAGAAGCCACCGGAGAAAAGATGCATGGCCTTAGCAAAACACAAAGGAAAATGCGGCTTGAAGGGCATGAAATTCCTATCCCAAAGACCGGATTAGGTTATACTCCCGAACAACCAGCCTAGATATGGATCAAGAAAAGAAGCGATCCTTCAAGTTCCCAATACATAACAGTGGAGGTTGGCGAAAGTTCAAATCAAAGAAAAGATCATTCTTCACCCCGTGTCTTAGTGTTTGATCGCATCGAGGCCTCGTCATCACGAATCACAGTGTTCGATAGGTTAAATACAACTTGTTTAACACCAAATCGGGACACTTTGGCTTGTAAATCAGTTTTTGATCGACTGGGGGCAACGAAAAGGCCTATTGATAGTCAGTCTCAAAGTTCAATAAACTTTGACGTTCAAGGGAAACAGAAAGCTAATGATGAGATCCGCAGTAGCATTCCTTCACGTATGAAACGTAACTTCACCTTGGAGATTAACACTGAAGGATAGCTCAAAGTCAAAAGACGAACGATTGTACATACAAGTCAGTCACCCGTCCATGATGAGGAAATTGAAGAGGTATCATCCTCGTTTCATATTACAATAGAAGAGGGTACATCATCAGATGCTGAAGCAACCAATGAAGAGGTCGATGAAGCTCCTCCAGCCTTGGAAGATGGAGGACAAGCTACAGTTGATGAACTTAAAGAGATCAATTTAGGAACTGCTGAAGAACCCCGGCCAACTTTCATCAGTGCACTTCTCACCCCTAAAGAAGAAGAAGGATACCTTAAGCTCCTAGTAGAGTATAAAGATGTGTTCGCTTGGACCTACAAGGAAATGCCTGGGCTCAATCCGAGTATAGCTCTACACCATTTGGCCGTAAAGAAGGGCGTGCGCCCAGTCAAACAAGCTCAAAGACGCTTTCGGCCAGAGCTTATCCCTCAAATAGAAACCGAGGTAAATAAGCTCATTGAAGCAGGCTTCATTCGTGAAGTGCAGTACCCAGAATGGATTGCTAACATCGTCCCTGTCAAGAAGGAGAATAGACAGGCCGATGCTTTAGCTAATTTGGCTACTGCCTTAGCATTAGCCCAAGAAGAAACAACCAAAGTTGCTATTTCTCAAAGGTGGGTGGTACCTCTTGTGGTTGAAGAAGAAGAAGAAGAGCAAGCCAACATTATTTCTGTATGCCTTGTCGAAAAAGAAGATTGGCGATAAGTGATCATTGAATACCTTCAACATGGAAGACTCCCGGATGATAAACGCCACAAAACCGAAATTCGGCGTAGGACTGCTCAATTCATTTACTATAAAGACACTCTCTTCCGCCGTTCATTTGATGGACTGTTTCTCCGTTGCTTAGGAAAGGAGGAGGCTAAACAAGCCTTAGAGGAGGCTCATTCTGGAATATGCAGTGCACATCAGTCAGGTCCCAAGTTACATTACAGGATCAAACGAATGGGTTACTATTGGCCTACAATGGTGCAAGATTCTATGGAATGTGCTAAGAAGTGCGAAGCTTGTCAGTATCACGCAAACTTCATCCATCAACCGCCAGAACCTCTACACCCAACTGTAGCTTCTTGGCCTTTTGATGCATGGGGGCTTGATGCAATAGGGCCATTACCAAAGTCATCCGGTGGCCACTTGTACATCTTGGCCGCAACTGACTACTTCTCGAAATGGGCGGAAGCTGTACCCCTTAGGGAAGTGAAGAAAGAAACGGTGGTCAATTTCATTCGAACTCATTTGATCTATCGGTATGGTGTCCCTCGGTATATTATAACTGATAATGGCAAACCCTTCTACAATAAGCTGATGACAGAGCTATGTGAGAAGTTTGAATTTAAACAATACAACTCCTCCATGTACAATGCCCCGACAAATGGACTAGCTGAAGCGTTTAACAAAACACTTGGCAGTTTGTTGAAAAAAGTGGTATCCAAGACAAAGAGAGACTGGCATGAAAGAATCGGAGAAGCATTATGGGCATATCGAACAACATTTCGAACGCCTACTCAAGCAACGCCATATTCTCTTGTCTACGGAGTTGAAGCCGTCCTCCCTTTAGAGCGCCAAATCCCATCATTATGGATTGCCATTCAAGAAGGATTGACTGGAGAAGAAAATTCCAAGCTCAGGTTGCAAGAATTAGAGGCACTTGATGAAAAAAGGCTCGAGGCTCAACAACGCCTTGAATGCTATCAAGCTCGTCTTTCAAGTGCATTCAATAAAAGAGTCAAGCCGCGATCATTCCAAGTTGGTGACTTAGTCCTCGCCGTTCGAAGACCTATCATCACAACTCATCGTACAGGCAATAAGTTCACTTCAAAATGGGATGGACCTTATGTTGTGCAAGAAGTCTACACCAATGGAGCTTACAAGTTGATTAACAATGATGGTGTAAGGATCGGCCCCATCAATGGGAAGTTCCTCAAACGCTTCTATGCTTGAAAATCAAGGATTGCTCCCCGGTAAGAGCTTAAACTACCCACCATAGCGCTGCAAGGGTACATGATGTCTTTCCATTACCTTTGAAACCGTACAAATAAAGAAAAATGAATCACACTCTATGTCACCATTTGCGAGTGTGGCGTAGTGGTTGGATGCCTATGTCGCCCTTGAGGCCAAGGTCTCAGGTTCGATTAATGGTGATACCCATTATGCGCAATTGGTACCCATAAAATATTGTGGGGCGTAGGGCGAGGATTACACACGTGAGCCCTCCTTTTTTGCCAAAAAAAAACAAGATTGATCTAGACTTCAATGAAGTTGTCGGGTCAAACCATGTGATCGTTGCTTATGATGTACTTCCAACTCTCAAACAGGGGGCAAACATTAACCAAGCTCACAAGCTGATCAACAATGACAATGCAAGGATCGGCCCCATCAATGGGAAGTTCCTCAAATCCTTCTATGCTTGAAAGTGTACCAATAAGGAGAAATTAATCCCACTCCATGTCAACAATTGCGAGTGTAGCGTAGCGGTGGACGCCCATGTCACCCTTGAGGCCATCTCGGGTTCGATCAGTGGTGATACCCACTATTACACACTGCGCCCCCTTTTTGCAAAAAACACATAAGAAAAATAAACAAAAAAAAAATCAATAAATAAATAAAAAATCTTTTGAACTACGTAATGACTTGATCCCTCTCCAGGGTACGTAGGCAACTTAGTATCTTTTGCTAAGTTCAATCACGCACTAAAAAAAAAATTATTATTGAAAAAAAAAACAAAAAAAAAAGAAAGAAAAAAAAGATAAAAAAAAAAAAGATCATAAAAAGAAAGAAAAAAAAAAGATTATAAAAAAAAAAAGATAAAAAAAAAAAAGAAAGAAAAAAAAAGATTATAAAAAAAAAACAAAAAAAAAAGAAAGAAAAAAAAGATCAAAAACAAAAAAAAAAAAAGATCATAAAAAAAAAAGATAAAAAAAAAAAAAGATCATAAAAAAAAAAAAGGATCATAAAAAAAAAAAGATCATCAAAAAAGAAAAAGAAAAAGGAAATCATCAAAAAAAAAAAAAAAAAAAAAAAATCTGTTGAACTACGTGATGACTTGATCCCTCTCCGGGGTACGTAGGCAGCTTAGTACTTGTTGCTAAGTTCAGTCACATGAAAAGAAGAAGTATGGCCAGTCTAACTTGAAGAGTTTTCCGACAGTCATCAACGTGCTTTTAAGGTCCTTTCGGTTGGCAAGGCATTCCTCATTTTCTGTGGCCATCCTTCTACATCTCTGAGGTATACTTTGCATCATTTATCTCCTGGGGGCATCTCCTTGTACCTTCCATCTCTAGGCTGCATCGTCTCTTTTCTAGGTTGTGCCACTTCATAACTCTGAAATTAGAACCACATCATCTCCCTTCTGAGTGGTGTTGTTTCACATCATGTCTCTGAAATCTGAATGACGTCAATTTCTTCCGGAATGATGGTAGATTATATATCTAAAGTCGGTGTGTCATCATCTCCCTTCTGAGTGGTGCAGCTCCATATCATTGGACAATGTCACCTTCCTCCGACATCTGAAGTTGATGTTGCATCTTCTCTCTTCCAAGGGCATGTCCATGCAATGTCAAAGTCTTGGCGGCATTCTTCTTGAAACTAAGTCTTGGCATCTCCTTGCATTTTCAACATCTTGTTGGCATCTCTGAAATCTTGATGTCTGGCTACAGTGCTATACGCCCTTGATGTCTGAGTGATGTTGCCTCTGAAAATTGCTTTATATGAATGTTGGCACAGCTTCGGCGAATAAAATGTTGACATAACTTCAATGGCAATGAGGAGTGTTGACATGGCTTCATGAATATTGGCATGACTTCTATGCAAATGAAGTTTTGTCGTGGCTTCATGGCAAAGATGAACGTTGGCACGACTTCGGCAAAAATGGAGTGTTGACGTGACTTCATGTCTTTAGCACAAATGAAGTGTTGTCATTGCTTCATGGCAAAAATGAACGTTGGCACGACTTCAACGAAAATGGAGTGTTGACGTGGCTTCATGGCTTTAGCACAAATGAAGTGTTGTCATTGCTTCATGGAAAAAATGAACGTTGGCATGACTTCGACGAAAATGGAGTGTTGACGTGGCTTCATGGCTTTAGCACAAATGAAGTGTTGTCATTGCTTCATGGCAAAAATGAACATTGGCACGACTTCAGCGAAAATGGAGTGTTGACATGACTTCATGGCCTCAGCGCAAATAAAGTGTTGACGTAGCTTCATGGCATGGATGAATGTTGTCACGACTTCAGTGCAAATGATGGTATGACTTCAATACAAGTGCAGGTGCGAATGGAGTGTTGTAATGGCTTCATGACAAAAATGAAGTGTTGTCGTGGCTTCATGACAAAAATGAAGTGTTGTCGTGGCTTCATGGCAAAAATGAACGTTGGCATGGCTTCAGCGAAAATGGAGTGTTGACGTAGCTTCAATGGCAAAGCTGCAATGTTGGCATGGCCTTGGTATAAATAAAGTGTTGACGTGGTTTCATGGCAAAGATGAATGTTGTCACGGATTCGACATGGATGAAGTATAGATGTGGCCTCAATGCAAATAAAATGTCGAGGCAACTTTATGACAAAGATGAATGTTGGCACGAATGAAGTGTTAACGTTGCTTCATGACAAAGTTGAATGTTGGCACGACTTCAATACAAGGACAGATGCTGGCACGGCTTCGTGATAAAAACTCTTGATATGGCTACGTTACAAAGACTTTTGAAATGGCTGCGTTGAAAAGACAAGTGTTGGTGTAGCTTAATTGCCAAGGAAAGCATGCTACATAACAAAAACAAGCAACAACAAAGATCTTATCAGAAGAAAATCTCATGATACGTCAAAGCAAAAAAAAAAAAAAAAAAAAAAAAATCAAAGAGAGAGCTTCATTTCCAATATCTAGCCTGTGAAAAAAAAAAAAAAAAAAAAAAATCAGTACGAATAAAGCAAGTCATAAAGAAAAAAAAAAAAATATATATATATATATATATATACACATATATATGTAAATAAAAAAAATAAAAAAAAAAAAGGAGAAGAAGAGAAAGGCATAATTTCTCTAAGTTAGAGAATTATGCTACCCATCAGAGATGCTGCTTGTACAAGTTAGTGCATGTCTTGAATGGCCTTATATAGAGATTTGTGGAGCTCAAAGTCAGATTTTACAAACACTAAAGGTCAAAGAAGTCTGCGCCAAACCTTGAAAAGAAAATGGTGCCCATAAATATATCATGCTGTCAGAAAGAAAAAAATTACACTAGACCTCAGAAACTATGACACTAGACTGTGAATAAAATCCTAGACTGACGAAGGGAAGCTTCTTATTCCACTGTGTCACCAACCTCTTTAGAGACAGTAGAGACCCTTGGTGGTTACCTTGAAGCCATTTCTGCCTGAATTGTCAAAGATTGTCAGGATGGCCACCGCTAAAGAAGACCAAAGTGGCAACACGTCCAACAATGGCTGTGATCTTCCACTCCAAATTCCTACAATTTCTGACAAGGTTTCACAAAAAATCAACCCACAGAAATCTTCTAAGGACTTTGATAAACAAAACCCAGGAAGATCTTCAGCAGCGGAGCCACCACGCACCGCCATAAACTCTTAAACGTCCCGCGGGTTTCTCATTCAAATCTGCACAAATCTAAGAAGATTGTCACCAAATGGGTACCACCACTAGATCCATCGGCTCACGATCTACAAAGCCAAAAGAATTTCAAGCCCAAAAACGGCTGCACGCGCCTCCACGCGTCGCCCCGGACTCGCGACGATCCACGGCCTAATCGTTCAAATCTGTGCAAATCTGCTCATGGTATTAAAAAACTGACCATACCATGATGTTCTACGGCCTCCAATCTGCAAAACCTGAAAATTTCAGGTCCAAAAAGCCCACCACGCGCCGCCACGCGCCGCCAGAGTTGCTGCCATGACGAAGACGCGCCTCCAGATCCCTCACGCGCTTACACGCGCCGTTTGCTCTTTCGCGCGTGCCACGCGCGGCCACGCGCCATGCTGACGCGCGCTTCAGCCATCCTGACGTCACCGATGACGTCATTCGCTGAATGCCTGACCCGGTTTGACCCGGACCGACCCGGTTTGACCCGGATCCGAACCCCAAAAAAAAAAAAAAAAAAAACCTTAACCAAAAAAATCAAAAATTTAATAACAGACCTGTCCCACTCAATTTTTCGAGTACATTCTGATTTTGGACCCATTTCTTCATTCGAGGCTCGAAAATTGTGCAAACATCCAATTTCCAAAAAGTTGACTTTTGTGCAAATGTTGACCAAGCGTCAAAATTTTTAAGATAGACCTATCTTACTCAATTTTTCGCGTACATTCCGATTTTGGAGTCCGTTTCATTATTTGAGACTCGAAAATTGTACAAATGGCTCAAATTCCAAGACAATTGACTTTGATGCTGAAATCAACCTAAAGTCAAAATTTTCAAGTCACACTTGCCTTTCTCAATTTTTCGTGTACATTCCAAATTTGGGGTCTGTTTCTTCATTTGAGAATCCAAAATTGCTCAAATGGTGTGATTCTATAACTGTTGGCTTTGAAGTGAACTTTGGCCAAGAATCTAGACATTCGAGCAAAACTTATCCTGTTCGGACTTTCTCAAAGATTCTGATTTTGAAATCCACTTATTTTGGATTTGGTGATCACCAATCAAACCCATATCTTTGAAGTATTGACGATGTCCAAAACTTAAACTCCTGAGATCAAAATTTGAGATTCATCCATTTAATTGGGATCTCCTCAGGGTTATTCTCCAGACTTCATCAAGACTTCTCTCTCCAAATATAATTGAACTCTCACAAGTGTGTCAGAACTTGAGGTTACACTGGGTCATTAATTCAACCTACCATTCTCATTCGGTGCCTACCATTCCCACCTACCGTTCTCACCTACCGTTCCCACCTACCATTTCCACCTACCGTTCTCATCTACCGTTCTCACCAAAAATTCTCAACTACCATTCTTGACTACTTACCTACCATTCTTCATCTCTCTACTATAAATAGGAGGGCCGGGTTCACCAAGAACTCATCATCCGAAATCAAAAAAAAAAAAAAAAAAAAAAAACACAAAACACTGAATCATGAAATGAAGAGTTGCTTCTTTCAGATTTTCAAGTCCTCCTTTTCACAACCATTTCTCACTGTGGCCTCATCATTCTCAATGCCTAGCAACCGATTTTGCTTCATGATCGGTTTGAGATCAACCCTGCCATGGTTCGGTCGAAACCCTATTTACAACATCGTTGCAGTTTTGAGATCCAAACAAACTTTGTTTCTCCACTTAACAACCACCTTTGTCCATAAAATTACTCGTAACAAGGTCTGCATTGCGGTTCCATGTTTTCTTGGACTTGGTTGGCTAGGAAATCCAAGTCCAGCAGACACACCTGTTCCCAACCTCAGGGCTCCTGTAGTTTCTTTCCAATTGCTTGGTCTTCCAGCAGAAGCAGTGGTTCGGAACAAACAGCAACTTGTCTGGTTTCCAAACCAGGTTCACACGTTAGCTCCATCTTTCATTTTTTCTGTGCTTTTCCAACAAGTGGCAGTAGATGAAGATGGTAAAAAGTGTTGGGGTATCCTACAAATTGTTTTCCATCCAACACTTAAAACAACCTTCAAGGCGCCAGCTCATCAGAATTTAGCCTTTGGTGCCGGTAAATGGTCATCAAAGCTTTATTCCATGTCCCCACTACTTTGGGACCTAAAGGTCATCGTTACTGGTACCTCAAAATTCATTTTCTGAAATTACTCCAACTTAAAATCAGCTTGAAGAATTTCAGAAGGTACTCTTCTGAAATTACTTCAACATAACATCCGTCGGCATGGTCCCATCACACAGGTACATTCGATTACTTGCTGCCAGACCCCATGCAACACACAATCTGTCCCATATTCAAAGTTGTACTTCCCATAAACATCTACACCAGAAGGGTCCCAACATACAGGGCCAGCACCATGGTGGTGTATGCTTTGCTCATTTGCTTTGCTTCATCTCCATTTTCTTCATTGCCACTACCAGCATACCCAGAATACATAAGCTTCTGAAATTACTTCAACTTAACTTGAGTGATACAATTATGCAGGCGCATTCAACTACTTTCCCACCTGTCCTCGTTGTAATCCAAAGCGTGATCTTCTGAAATAACTTTGCCAGAAGTTCTTAAGAACACGAGGTTAGTTCCATGACCCTGCATGCTGTATCCAGCCACCATTCTCTCATCTTCCCCATCTTCAACATCTTGTGATCGCCGCCAACGATCCAAAATACTCTTCTGAAAATACTTCAACTTAATCTCACCCTTCTGAAAGCTCCACTACCTTCAACAGCTCCACCACCTTCAACAGCTCCACTACCTTCAACTACTTCACTTAAAGAGTCAAGTACCAAAAATCCATTTTTTCGAAACTCATTCCCATACCACACTCTGAGACTGTGTGCGTGAACGAGTCTCGAGGGGGCATTTGTAGAGAGGGAAAATTCCCGACCTATCACAAGCTGACACGTCACATTATCAAGTCCACAAAATACAGCAAATTACAAAACACCATGTATTACTGCTAGGTTTTGCTATCACTATTCAGAAGCCAACAGAAATTTGCCAAGTGTCATGCAAGAGCCAATCACGCATCAGCACACGTGTAAGCAATGACTCAAGCAGCCTCGCACGTGTAAGCGATGACTCAAGCAACCTCGCACGTGTAAGCGATGACTTAAGCGGACCAATCAAGCTGTGACATGTGTCACCAATCAAGCTCCGCCACGTGTTGCTCACCCACCCCAAAACTCCTATAAATAGAAGCCTTCCTGAGGCATTCAGGAGGACCAGAATTCAGAAGTGAAGAAGCTCTGCGAAGATCAAGCCTCAAAGCCTTCAAGAACTTCAAGAACTTCAACCCCAAAATCGAAGAACATTCGAAGCAGAATCATCCAGATCATCTGCCTAGATCCTAAAGTTCACGGGAATCAAGCCAAAAGTGTCCGAAAACATCAACAACTCACAAATCATTGAAGCTCAACGGATTCAAGCCTCTAAAGCTCCGAAGAACTTCCACCATAAACCTTCGAAGACGAAGAACGCACGAAGAACACGAAGAACGCGAAGAACAAAGGATTTCTAAACAAGCTCATAGCCAGAGATTCATTGTAATTGCGTTTCAGTAATCTTCAATCCATCCATCAACCAAATTGAAGAATATTTTGTGTTCAAGTCAAATCCACATTACCATAAATCTAATCAATAAGTTTTGCAAGGAGATCGAATCAGAGGATCACTCTTTTGTAATTCCAGAGAATTGTACCACACAATCATCAATACAAATTCGCATTTGTGAAACTATTTTACTTGTTTGATTAATTTCAAACTAGAAATTTAGTCGCTTACACACCATAACCACCCTATTCTTCCTCCTCTGACCTCTTCCTTCTTCCTCGACAACCGGCATACCGAATCAACAAATCGGGCACGACCCTTGTACCTTGAGCCATGACTCGATGCAACTCGAGTGAAACTTGTGCCTGCAAGGCATCTCTCGAGCCTCCCTACCTCTCTCGTACCCTTCCAAGCACACCGCACAGTGCTCATCCTTAAGGCTTAAAGATTCCAACCTTGGCATGGCCTCGATTGAGTCCTTCGACGCTGGCAAAGCCCTTCCTCCTCAATTCTCCGACGTCGAACTGTCGTCGTTCAGCCAGGTGGCAACCCCGAATATGAGTAGGCATTGCATACATTTAAGGTTTACCACCAGATGGGTCATGCCCAGGCTCCCCGCTTCATGAACTAAACGACTGATACGTTGGACAATGAGGCTGAGGCTCTCTTGGGTTTGGGGTTCAGACATGTTTGAAATTCACTCATACAATCGCAAAAACAGAGACAAAGATGGTGTTTATTATGAGATATGAGACACAATTTATAGAGGAGAAAAACCGAAGGTTTAGGCTTCAGAGTCTGATAGAAGCTTTACAACAAAAGCTTAAGCTGGAAAAATTATCCTCTGATGCTCTCACAGATTAGTAGATACGCTTATCTATATCGCATGTGCAACTCATAGTCCACTTAATAAAACAGTCATCTTAAAATACAATATTTTTGACATGCTAGCATGGTATGATATATATTTGGATTAATGTTACTAGTATAATGGTTAGTTTTCTTTCATCTAATTTTACAAGTAATGTTAAGATAGAACCTGTTATGCATGCTTACATGAGAAAGATATATATGAAATTAGAATAATATTATATTGATATATTCATGAATATTGTAGTTAAATTAAAACTTAAAAGTGTTTTAGTGCAAACATATAGTATTCAAATTTTCCTCCCACAACTATCAAATTATAAAAAAGTATAATATATATATATATATATATATGGGTTGGGTTCAAGTTACACTTGGTGTAACTCTAAGTAATGTTACATCACCCAATAACTTGTTATAGAATTTATATTTTGAAAATCTTACCGTTGAATTACATGTTCTATATGTACTTAACATTCATGCCAAGTTTTATGTCAATTGGATGTTATTTACCATCCGATCCATAAACTCATTTTTTATGCATTATTTTAAACTATAAAAACTTGAATTTAAATAATTAATTGATGACATAGCTATTAATCTTTGAACACCTTGAAATTTCGCAAGCATGGAGAATATATAAAGATAATGTAATCTAACAGTGGATTTGTCAAAATTTATATCCAATTAAAAAATATTGAGTGGTGTAATATTGCTTAGAATTACATCAGGTGTAACTTGAACGCAACCCTATATATATAAATTAGTGATAAGGGTCATCAAATAGCCCATGACCCATGGGCTGGCCCAGTAGCCCGCTAGCCCACCAGGCTAATGGGCAGCCCAGCCCGGTAATATTGAAGCCCGTGGGCAGCCCAGTAGCCCAATGGGACAGGCTATGGGTTGGTTTCTTTACCCATGGGCGCCCGGTGGGCCGGCCCGTTAGCCCAGCCCAGTAGCCCGACCCGTTAGCCTAATTCATTGCCCAAAATTTATAACAAAATAATTTGGGGGTTGGGTGGGTGAGGGATTGAACTTTAGACATTATAAAAACTTTAAGACCACACACCTAACCACTAAATACTTGGAATGATTGTGATACAATATGCATAATAAATATATATTTTGGTATTAGTCTAGTAGCTTTGATTTTTAAAACAAAGTTACTAAGATGACTGTTGCCCTACCTCTGTGCCTTTGGAAAGAAAGTCATTCTTTCCTTTGATAAATTCCAATTCTTTCCTTACAAGTTACAATTATAGAAGAAATTCCTTAAAAAAAAAAAAAAAAAAAGCTTACCATTGGTTGGAAGAAATTCTTTCCTTAATGAGTTGATATTTGATTCTTCATATATTTCCTTTAAGAATTAATATTTTATTCTTCAAATATTTCCTTTAAGAGTTGATATTTAATTCAATGTACTTATTTATTCTTATCAATAAAAGTTAATTAATCTTATTTTAATACCTTTTTAAGAGGTATGTCTTAGTATTTTTTTTAATAGAATCTTTTTAGTAGATTTAATTGTTCAATTTGATAGTTTGTAATAATATATAATTATAATTTTTTTGGTTAAATTTTTATAACCCTATTGAAGACCTGTTAAAAATGCCCATGGGTAGCCCATTAAACCCACCTCACTAGCCCAGCCCGCTAAAGCTCAAATGGGCATTGCCCATGGGCTAGGGTTTTTCCATCCAGCCCGACCCGACCTAGCCCATTGACTAGTCAACAGCCCGTTAAGCCCAGCCCATTAGACCCATGGGCCAAGTAAAAACGGGTCGGCCCGGCCCGGCCCGGCCCATTGACGAGGCCTAGATAATTCCGAAATGGTATACCGATACTAATTGGTGCCGAAACATTTCGTTTTCTTGACCAAACAAAAATGACCTCCACTATGGTATTGACTCCTGTAAGGGCAGATTTTGTGGCCCAGACCCAGCAAGTAAGTGGTTCTGACCCAAAAGACCCTAGATAATGAATTTGTAGAGAGTGGGTTACAGAACTAGGGCTGGACGAAGTGAACGTTAATTAGTTGTATGCCATGCAACAGTCTGAACGTGAGAATGTTTCATTTATGTTCACAGGATACTGGTCCGAGGAGACGTATGAGTGCATCTCTTACTCTGATTACAGAATTCTTTAATCTCTCTCTCTCTCTCTTTTTCTGTAAATTTTCCGATGCTTCTTCATGGGGATTTCCTTCTCTTATATAGCCTCCTTAAATTGATAAGAACCTTACACTTGTTAATCATCTAGACCTTCACTTGAGTGCCTGTCCCATCGGACATCCACCTTATCTTTCTGTGAGTTGCTCTGGCCAATGTAACAATGTTCGCCTGTCTTCTCCACATTAATGCGGCTGAAAAAGTAGCTTCCTTGCATTTAATGCGGCAGTTGTGGCTTCTCTCTGGACGTCTTACATTTTCCTCTTTCCTGCTGTGTAAGGCTCATCCTACTACCCACGTTTGTCTGGGATGGTTCTTTACTGTGGAGGGGGCGCACATTTGGGCCCCTATTTGTGTGTCCGAGGAGACATTCCTCCTCGGACGTCCTTTAAATAAACTGGGCTTAACAGAATTGGGCTAGCAGTCTTTTGGTCCCCCTTTCCCCTTTTGGTCATGGTTGGGCTCCGTGCGGGGCCCAAGGCCCATTGTTGACTTTGAGAATTTCACCCCTACAACTCCCATGGTTAATTGTATCGCTGGTGTAATTTTTTATCAATGGAGAAGAAAAATGCAGTGAAAAACAACTTTATTCCACTGTCAATGCCAAAGTAAGCCAAAGTCTAAGAGTTTTTTTTTTTTTTTTTTTTTTTTTAACAAATGAGTAAGAATTTAATTTTTTTTTTCTATAAAATTAAATATTTTAAGAGTAGTGCTATTGACACAACACTTTCACAAAATTTTTACCAAATATATAAATATTGAAAAGCCACATAAGCATTTTAATAATAAAAAAATTCATGTGAGACACAATTTCTAAAAAGATTAATTAAAAGAAAAAAAAAATTTTAAAAAAAATCCTCACTTTCTTTTATTTTCTTTGAATTCTTACACTTTCTTATTTTCCAAACACAATAGCTAACCACACCCAACACCCAGCAACACCACAATATGAAATCAAATCCCAATACCGAGTGTTTAGCCAAAAAAAAATCCCCACACTAAGCACTTTCTTAGTTTCCCTCACCTCTCCTTCTATCTCATTCTCTCTCAGACTCACACTCACAGAAATCTCAATCTATAATTTCCAATAACCATGGTTGAGCGTGGTGGAGTAGGAGAAGATCTGCACTGGCTTTGGGTGAGGCTTTGGTAGAGGACGTCCAACGGGAGACAGCGGAGGAGGAGGACACCGCCATGGGCGACACGAGATCTACCTTCACTTGCTTCCAACCAGTTGCAAATCTGCACCTTTGGTGCATTGACCCATCGAATCTATCGGACGCTCCGCGTACACTACCTCCCAAAACTTTGCACTTATCTGGTTCCCACTCTGGCCTCCCTGGATTTAAAGAATCTCATGCATTTTCACTTTCTTTTTTGTGAATTTTTTTTCTTGGGAAAGTGACAGAAAGTTGGGAGGGAAAATTTTCAGTGTGAGAGATAGTTTGTTAGTGTTTGTAATTAGGAATTTAGGTGTTTATGGTGTAGGGTTCAGCCTTCAGTGGTTTTGATGTAGATGGTCAAATTTGTGGTAGTTTTGATAGTTGTATGATTATTACGTGGTTGCTAAGAAAATAGATTAAAAGAAAAGAATTGAAAAGAATATTGAGTCTTGATATTTGATAAATTATTTTTTGGTTTAAGTTAGACTGCTGTGTTCCTGGGTATTGTGCTTGGAAAGTAAGAAAGTGTAAGAATTCAAAAGAAAATAAAAGAAATTGAGATTTAAAAAAATAAAATTCATTTTCTTTATTTGTTTTCTTTTAATTAATCTTCTCAGAATTTTTTATGTCTAACACTGATTTTTTTTTTTATTATTAAAATGCTTATATGGTTTTTTTAATATTTAATTATTTGATTTTATATTATTATGTTAACTATTTGTGCCCGAACAAGACAAACTATTTGTCACGTAAGTATTTTCTATTAGTACGTTAATTGTAGGGACTAAATTAACTGCAAATTCAAAATAATAAGGACTAAATTGATCATTACAAAAATATAAAGACTAAATTAACCGTGATCTCAAAATCTAGGGATCAAAATGATGTTTTCGTTTTATTTATTTTTGTAGCTTACCAGCCATATATTTGATTTTTAAGTGTTATATGTCTTATATCTAAATAAAAATGGAAATAAATAAAAGGAATAGGGATTAAATTGGAAGGTCCATGATGTTCTCCCATAAAAACGTCCAAAAAGAAAACCAAATGTCCCTCCCTCATCAAGAAATTAAATATACGAAAATAGTTATGATCAAATTAAATTATGCATTTTAAAATACTAAAATTGTTAATTAAATACCTGACCACCTATATATCAACTTTAATTGTAAGAAAATTTCCATATTGCCATTGCCATTGTCATCACTCTCATCTTGTGTTGACCAGTAATCAGCAATTGCAACCTCACCTTCACCTTCTTCTTCTTCCCAGTTTTCAAAATCAGAATCCATATCTGCATCATACACATCCATATGAGCCTTCTCTTTTTCACTGATTCTAGCAATGTTATTGTAGAGATTGGTGGATTTATTTACGATAAATCACAGCTAAAAATTTCGTTTCATTTTTCGTCAAAACCAGCGTTTTCATCCGAGTAGCTACGAGCTTTGAAATCTAAATGCGATTCTTTTGCATTTTTAAAAATCGCAATTTCTTACAAATTGTAAATCCAAACACTTCGTTTTTCACGTTTTTCTTATAAAACCCGATTCTTTTGCATTTTTAAATCGTAATTTCTTACAAATCACAAAGCCAAACAATTCGTTTTTGCATTTTCATTATAAAATGCACATTCAATTGCATATTCAGGATACAATCTGATGATGCCGAAAAAATCACCAGTGAGCCACACGGTCCTCACGTGCTCCTGACAAGAACTTACACAACACAAAAGCTGAAGAACATAAGAGGAGTACCGATGTGGTACCGGCCAAATACCCTCCGACGGTCAAGTTAGAGAAATCTCTTGTTCACAAATCTAGAGTACCAAAACTGGGATGAATTATGCGTACTTTGGTTGGTGAGGGTATTGGGGCTTTTATACTAGTAGAGGGTTGACCTCTCTTCCTTGGACTAGAAGTCTTTTCCTTATAAGAGTTTTCTTTGGGCGTATTTGGCGGAATCCTTTCCTTATAGGAATCCTTTTAAGTAGCACCAAACGTGGAGAGCAAGACATTTCCTTATATATGCAATCGTGGGCAGCAAGTAAACCTGTATCAAGGTCGTTAGCTTACCCTACATCCTTCAGCCTTACTGGCGTCTGCCCTCAGGTGCATTTTGCGGACTCCCTACACTTCGTTTGTTGACACCTACTAATGGAAGTTGACGGTTTTACATGTAACCGTCAGCTTATGCCTGATGGCTTTATCTAAAACCGTCAGCTTATGCCTTATATGAGTAAGCAGTATTTTTATCCATATTCGCTTCATCCCTTTTCATTGGTGATTCTAATATTGTAAATTTATCCTTATCACTCATTAATACACATATCTCGTGAGATCCTTTCCTGCCTTCAGCTTTCTCCCTGTCTAGGCGTAGATGCCAACAGGTCAGAAGATGAAGTCGTCAGCTTAACGGCTTCATCTTGTGTGAAGTCATTAGTTTAGAGACTGACAGCTTCATCTTGCATGAAGTCTTCAGCTTAGAGATTGACGGCTCCATCTTGCGTGAAGTCTTTAGCTTAGAGACGGACAACTTCATCTTTTGTGAAGTCTTTAGCTTAGAGACTGACGGCTTCATCTTGCGTGAAGTCTTCAGCTTAGAGATTGATCGCTTCATCTTGCGTGAAGTCTTTAGCTTAGAGACTGGCAACTTCATCTTTTGTGAAGTCTTCAACTTAGAGACTGACGAGTCTTTGGAGATCAACAACTTCTTTAATTTTGTCAAAAAAATTCCCCTTATCACAGTCATTCACACAGTCAGAATCAATCGCACACTCAAGCCGCCAAGCCACAGTAAATCACATATTCAAGTACACTGTAAATCGTCCTTCTCTACTTTGTAGAACATTTAAGGACACGGTAAATCGCTCTTTTCTAATATGCGCGATTGTGAATGAATGATGGGTTCAAGTTGTAACGATCGTCACTAGAGGTTGATTGGGTTGCTGGTGATGGTGTCAATAGCAACAGTTTCGACTTGGGACTATCTCAGTTGTTGAGCTTGTGCGAGATTTTCTTTTTCACTTGCTAATGGTGATTGGGTGTATTTTTTTTTTTTTTTTGGGTCGATGGTAGTAGGACGACACTACAGTGGGATATATTTGCAAGTTAATTTTCTGTCCGCTTTACTTTACTCTCCTCTACTCCTTTTCCCTTTATCTCCATTCAAACTGGCCAAAGTATCTGTTTGAGAACAGCTTATTTAGTTTCATTTTAGCAAACTGGCCAAGCTAGACAACTTATTTTACTGTTTAACTTATATTTGCTACTATTCATGAATCATATTGCACTTCTTGGAACTATTCATGAGTTTCACTATTATTTCAGCTAACTTTTACTTTTATCTACAGTACTTTCAGTTATAGTTGTCAAAACGTAAATCGTATTGTGAATCAATTTTTGATTTTTCCGTATTGTGTATCATATTGTATCGTGTATCATAAGATACACAAACACTTAATAAAATTTTTAAAAATTTATAAATATACATATATAAATGATATATTCATTATAAATTTTAAATATATTCAACTAATGACTAATTTATTCATCACTTATGTAATAATATTTAACAAGCTAACTAAATAAATCAACCTAGCATGTGTTTATAACATATACATTCAAATGGTTTAAATTTAAAAGTGCTAATATATTACAAATGATCAAAAAATAATAATTTATTTTCATCATATTGCCTAATAAACCCCATCTAAGTTAATGCTATCATCATGTTTATCATTTTGCAAACTTATTTCTTCATTAAAATTTTCTTCATCATCATTAACATTAACTATTTCTCCTTGTTCTTTTTATTTTAATAATTAAAAAAAAGAAAAAGTTCTTCTTGGCATCTAGTTTCTTGGACTTATAACAAAAATGACAAAAATAAAAAAATAATTATATTGTCAATTAATATCTTATTCATAGTATAGAAAATAAATTTGCAAATATTAAAGTGAAGTGTAAGCGTGTACTGTGTAGTCTAAATTTTATAGGAAAAAGAGAGGGAAAAAAACTTATGAATACATTATTTTATTAGGCCAAATTAAGTAAACTAATAATTTCTTGTTAAAAACAAATCTAACAACTTGTTAGATTCAAATAAAAGTATAAATTTTAACAAAAAATCTCATTTTAAAGCATTTTTCTATGTATCGTACGATACGTACTATTTTACGATATGATACGATATGATTCATACGATACGCACACTGTATCGTACGATTTATGAACACTTACGATATGCCGATATGATAATACGTATCGTACGATACTGATAACTATACTTTCAGCAAAAAGTTTTTAGTTTTAGCAAAATAAGCAGATTTCAAACGGTAGTTGAAATAGTACAATAAGACCTATAAATAGGACCAAAAAGTGCAATAAGATCCATGAATAGTAACAAAAATAAACTGGATAGTAAAAATAGCTAATTTTTTAGCCAATACCAAATGCACGCTAAGAACAACTGTCAACACAATCATTACTTGGTGTTGTTGGTGGCTTGAAGCATAGAAAATCCCATCACCCATGTTAGTGATACTAAAAACCATGTGAAGAAATTAATATGAGAAATGAGATTATATCTTTGGGGACTAGATGTTAGGAGTCAAATGCTCTTAGATGGATGGATGCGGTCCAAGACTGCAAATGAGACTTATTTGCTGGAGAGATGAAATCGGCCTATATCAATTCTTGTACAGTTCGGTTTTTAAGGTATTGCATGCATTAGTTTGCATGGAGTTATTGGTTAAATTTTCAGTTGAACTCCAAATATGTGTGTCTCTTAAGTTAATTTAGTGGAAGTGAATTGGAAACCACTATCGGGGAAATAAAATAAAAAAATCTGGAAACAACTAAAGTCTAAACCACATAACAGAATAACAGTTAACACTATGCTAGTGTCTATAGCGAGAAATTGAATACATACATTTGTATAATAAAGTAAAGTATGCAATTAATTTTACATGGTTTTAAAAATGGTACCAGATTGCCCTTAAAAAAAGATTTGTGACTATCGTAAATTTTTTTTATGCCCAATAAAATTAAACTTTAGTCCACTTAATAATATATTATTGTCTTTCAAGAAAAAAGAAAAAGCCAAAAAAAAAAAAAATTGCACTAAAATCTGGGAAAAAAAAATATAATGATATCAAACCCAAATACCCAATAAAGACCTTAGGGAAAAAAGCCAAAGATCAATCCTATCTCACTAAATAGTCTGACTACTGACTTGTGTTGTGATTTAGACTTACGCAGGCTCTTATCCTTTGACAATATAAATTGGCTTTTTAGCTTTTGTCTTTTTGCGTAAGTGTATGTAAATATAAAATATGTAATTGTATTGAATATGTTGATTGGCTCCTGTCTCTTGAGCAGGGGGTGGGTGGTGCCGTGGAATTGAATATTTGAATTGGGGTAGTGATCCACTTAAAAGTAAGTGAACACTGAACAAGACATTATAAAAGACAAAAAAAATTTAACTTAGGCAGTGGGTTTAGGAGTTAAATGAATATATCAAATTGTCTCGAGAGCCACATTCACGTTTAAGAGTTAAATGAATATATATCAACCTAAATACATTATTATTGCTAGGTATATTAGACTGGTATTAAAAATAGGAAAAGGGGTAATCTCATTGAATATATCTAATTTCTTTCCGTTTTGAGTTGGATGAGTGATTTTTTTTTTTTTCCCGAATTACATGAGATCTATATATTTTTTATAGATTACATGATTATTTTAATTTTTAATATATGCCTTACATTTAAATAAAAATTGAAGGAACAATGATTAAATTGGAACATGTTATCGCATAAAACATCCAAAAAGCAAAACTAATGTCCCTCTCTCTCAATAAGCACATATACAAAAATAATTATGAACAAATTAAAATGTAAAAATTGTTAATTAAATACCTGATCACCTAGGTTTCAACTTTAATTAAATGTCCATCCAAATTTTTGCAATTGCGCCTAAAACAAAAAGCGAGAATAAATTAACAAAGAACAACCTATAGAGTATACGTAATTAGCATAGATCTATGCTAAATTATTTCCATTGCCATAGCTATTGTCTTGTGTTGAAGAGTCATCAGCAGTTTCACCTCACCTTCTACCTCCACCACATTCTCAAAATCCGAATCCATATCCACAACACGCACATCCATTTGGCTACCTTTCCCTCTAATCACCATAACCACTCTATTCTTCCTCCTCTGACCTCTTCCTTCTTCCTCGACAACAACCGGCATAACGAATCGACAAATCGGGCAAGATCCTTGTACCTTGATCAGCCATGACTCGACGCAACTCGAGTGAAACTTGTGCTTGCAAGGCATCTTCCTAGCCTCCTCCAACAACCCTTCTAAGCAAACTACACAACACTCATCCTTAAGGCTTAAAGATTCCCACCTTGGCATGGCCTCAATCGACTCCTTCGACGCTGGCAAATCTCTTCCTCCTCTATTCTCCATCGTTGAACTGCTGTCATCGTCATTCAGCCAGGTGGCAATGTCGAATATGATTAGGGTTCTGACACATTGGAGGTTTTGAACCAGATGAGTCACACCCCAGCTCGCTGCTTGTTGAACTATACGAATAGTACGGTGGTAACGTGGCATTCTTCTCTCTTGGGTTTGGGATTCTGACACGTTTGGAAATTGGAATTCACTCACATTTACAAAAACAGAGACAAACATCGGCGAAGCCATGGGGGGCTGTTGGCCATGGCCCCCCCGCCCCCCAGATTTTTGACAAAAAATACATAGTAATTCAGTCTTAAAACCTAGCCCATTCTTTGACCTATAAACAATTTTGCTAAAAAAACCAAATCGCTTGTTAGACCAAATCACTTTTTAGTCAGATTCCTATTCCTAATTAAACTAGGCCTCCAAATTTTAATTAAATCAGGACCATAAAATCCAAATAAATTTACAAATCACAACATTAAATTAGGCCTCATCACACGTGATGAGGTTTTTTTTTTTATTTTTTAATATTTTTTTAGTAGTCATAATTTTTCATTAATTTCAATTTAAAGTTTATATGTTTTCTCATTAATACTTATACATTTAAAACTACTAATAGAAAAAAAAAAAAAAAAAAAAAAAAAACTGTGTTTTAAATATATATATATATAATTTTTATTTTAATAATCTAATTTATAAATGGATAAAACAATTTGAAAATCAATAAAAAAGTGACCATATATTTTAGGTAATACTTTAGTGTGAGTTAGAGTTGTATTTTTATCAGATTGTCCTTTAATTTTGGCTCTACTTAAACATAGAAATATAGGGGCATTTTTGAACCAAAAAAATGATGATCCCAAACACGGAAAATCCCTTTAATAGTAGTATATAAAAAAAACTTCACAAACACAAACCCAAACTTTCCAACCTGGTAATCTAAAGATCTAAACTACCCTAGCCACAAGCCGTCTAGCTACCTTCGCCTCTACTGCAGTGCCGCCTAAATATATCTTCACTGGGGACGATCAGTAAGTTTCTCACTCTCTCTATGACTAATAGAGTATCAGAGTCTATGTCAAGGGTTTGTTGTTTAGCCGTTCAAGTAAAGGAGTAAAGCATATTCTAGTAGCTACTAGAATATGCTTTATGTTTGTGGTGTCCACCAACTAGTTGAATCAAAAAAGGAAAAAAAGAAAAAAACAAATTTTAAAAGCTTAATAGAATAGCCCAATAGGGTCTAGGTCTATACTACTATACTAATTAGTATTACTAAAGTTAATAGAATAGCCGAATAGGCTTTATGTTGGTCAATTGTCACTTGTCAAAGTTTGTGTTTCTAAGAATGGCTTATTATAATTTGAAAATAATAGTTTTTTAGTTCTTTTTTTAATGGATAGTAATAGTAAATGAATGTTAAGGAATTTAGTTCAGAACCAATTATAAATGATTTTAATGCCAAGAAAGACTGTGAGGCACAATTTTTTAAAGTTAAAGTTAATGTGAAATAAAGATTTTTTTTAATCATTCTTTTCTCCATAAAAATTTTATTATGTTTAGCTTGGCCCTTCCTAGAAAAAATTTCTAGCTCCGTCACTTCACTGGAGACAAAGATAGTGTTTCTGAGATATGAGGCAAAATAGGAAAACCAATGGTTTAGACTTTAGAATCTGATAGAAACTTTACAACAATATCTTAAGCTGGAAAAATTATCTAGTGGGATGTGTAGCCTAGAGTCCACTTAACAAATTAATCTTAAGATACAATATTTTTTTGACATGTTGACATGAAAAGATACGTATATGGCTTAATATTACTGTACATAATGATTGTTTTTTTTTTTTTTTTTTCCAACTAGTTTTACAATAAAAAGAAAAAAAAAAGAATGTTAATGTAAAACCTTTTGTTCATGCTGACAATATATATATATATATATATTTTGATTATGCTGAAAATCATTAATAAGTTACATAGTTCTCACGTGCTTAAGACAATACCTGCACAACACAAAACAAGGAGACCTTAGGAGAGTACTAGTGTGGTACCAGCCAAAAACCCTTTGAAAATTAAGTTAGAGAGCTTTTTACAACTCTAAAGTGCCAGAGCTGGGGTGAATTATGTGTACCTTGTTTATGAGGGCTTGGTGGTTTTTATAGTGGTGTAGAACAGACTCCTGTTTCATGGGTAGAAAGATCTTTCCTTATGGAAAGGATTCTAATAAATGCATGTATTCTTCGGGATTTTTTCCATATAAGGTATCCATTGGTTAGGGCTATCGTAGGGCGCAAGGTATTTCCATTTAGGATTCCTTAGAGTCCACTTAAGTCATGTGGGTGCCACATGCCCCTGGTATTCGTCGGCCTTGAGCCTGTGCGTATAGGATCCGTCCATACAAGGGGACCATCCATCATATTCACTTGAGCCAACCCGTCAACCATAATTTTACCATTTTCAGTTGCCCCCTCACTTCATGGGTCCGTTATCTTCTATCAAGGATGGACCTATGGAGTGATAGTTTAACTCAAACCTTGGGAAAGGTGCTCTGATTGATTGGCTAGCCTAGGGCCATAAATGCCGTAGGTACACGTGGCACCTTCTTAATGGTCAATCACTCAAACCAAAGCGTCCCTTCGTCTTCCATGCTATTACCTCTATATATATGTGCTCCATTACTTTTCATTTTCACTTTCTGCAACGAGTTTACAACCAGAGCGCTATCATCCCCTTTGTAAACCAGCATATTGTCATCTAGGCATTACCATTCACTTTGTGTTACCATCTACTTGGTGTTATCGTCTACTTGGTGTTACCATCAACCACACCTATTTCTATTGCCTTCTTCGCTTTGCTCAATTGGTAAGTGCACTTTACCTTTATGTAGAATTTCCTGTCATTCATTTAAATTTTGTACATCCGTCGTCTATGTGAACCTGTCAGAGTCTTAGGGTTTATTTGTCACGTGTAGGTGACATGTCTAGTGTCACACCCCAAACCCGATACTCGGATTTGTGACCATGACCGACATGCTAATATCAAGCTTAAACTTGATATTAACAAGAACTAACTTAACTTTTAAAAAAACTTCTCTCTTTCTTTTTATTCTTGTTTCTTTACATAAATGATATAATTTTTCATTTGACATTCAAAGCATCTACACTATACTCAAAGAATAACATAATCCACTAGTTACTCAAATTCTAAATTTCACATAATACATCTCTTAATGCTCTAAGGTATAAACATAACTTTCATTAGATCCTAAAATACACAATACGACAAAGCTAAACATCAAATTACTAATTTGGGATCTATACATTAAAACTAAAACTAGCTCCTTCCAAAACTCGACTGAGGCTCCCTCTGCTCCAAATTAAAACCTGTTGACTGAAAGAGTGGAAGAGGTGAGCTACACAGCTCAGTAAGTGTAAGATACATAAAAATTTAATAAGAATGCATGTAAATCAAATCATTTCATTTTATAAATGTTCAGATAAGAGAATATCTTTTCATACATAGTATTTTATACTATTTATAATAATAATTTATACGCTCTTCGTAGAAAAATAATTGTTCTCCCTTTTCTTATCAGAATAATATTACCAAAACCTTTTGGATATTTCTGTCCTTTCTTACGAAGTCACCAAATATAATATCGATTGTTTAGAATCATATATATATGTATACATATATATATTCTCGTTACAAAATTATCATTTTAACTTAAATTAGATAATTGGTAACTTTGTCTTAAACTAGAAACATCTTGACTAATAAGAAAACTTTTCTTTATAAACTTCTTCTCGTAAAATATTATAACTTTGATAGTCATAAAACTTAACGTTTCATAAAAAACAGATATCTGATAACTTTTTTTAACATAACTTGTACTTTCATTAGAAGTTATATATTTGTAGAACACTAAAACCTTTTCATCAGATTCTTTATCTTTAAAGCACAACAAAACTTCATAAACTTTTATCTTTAAAGAACAACCTTTCTTTTCATCATAAACTTCTTCTTTTCATGAGAGCTTTCTACTTTTCATAATGCATTTAAACAAAATCATTATCTCATGATCAATAACATAATACAGCTATTCATAACATATTGGTTAGTCCATATTTGATAAGTTTGTACTTATTTGGGAGGCTTCTAGCACCACTGTGCTAGGCATCCAACATTCCCCACAATGCCAGGTATTCTCGGGATCACATCATAATACATGTCTTCAACCATGGAGGTAGGTTGGCATCCTCCACAAGTTGGTCATTACCAACAAGGGCGGGTATAGCAAAGCTAGTCCCACTTTTAATGGCCAATCAGATAACATTTTCCATGGAAAGCCAGTAATTAACCCCTATTGGCAAAGTTCAGATCATCAAAGGATATAACCCGAAAACATTTCATAGTTATACATCATACTAAAATTCATAGTTTGTATAACATTTCATAATAAAAGCATTTCCATTGTTTTCTTTAAATATCATGTTCGTGGAATTAGTAACAGCATTAATATGTTTAAATCATATACATAAAGTTTCGAGAACTCATGAACATATCTTTGTTTGAAACATGATTATATGTCATATCTCTAATCAAAATATTTTAATGCATAATATATTTTAAAATAACCTCATGACTTATCAAATGCTCATATAACTTATTTCTCACCTAAAAGCAGAGGAACCGAGAGCCTAAAGTTGAAGGAGCTTAGACTTGGGTACTGGTAACACCTAAACCAAATATCAAAACTTATTACTATCAATCTTACCTTAGCATAAACTTACACATTCATCTCAAAGCTTATCTCCTATAATCAATGAAATCATAATCTCACCTCAACGAGGTTCCCACAAACATATTATGCACACATCAACAAATGATGTACCAAACTAAAGAAAAACCATCATTCTCATATTTATATCATATCTCCATAGGAGTCAACTTCATTTCAAAAGGTGCTTTGAGATTAGGGTAATAATGCATGCATAAACATAAAATCCTTTAAGCATGGTCATATGACCATATACACTCATATGGCAACATGAAAAAACAATAGAATGGTTTAGAACCCCTCCTTTAAGTAATAAACCTTAAAATAAGGTATAAAAAATTTAGCTATGATCTAGACATACCAAGAGGAGCATAATAAATTATAGCTCAAACCATTCACCCTAACTTTAGAATTAAATCCTCAAAGTTAGGCATGTCCCTTACTGTTCACTGTTTTATTTCAGCAGCATATACTTTACTTATAAAATACAAATGGGCTACCAATTCACATCCAAACTTCATGCAATTTTACAGAGCAACTCCTCCGAATGTCTAGTAAATAGCATATCAATTTTGGAGTCAAAGCATAAAACCATAATTTACTAAAAATCATACAATACAGCATACCCAAATCAATCCTGACGGAATTTTATGCAACTTAGGAATTAAACCATTATTTTTATATTGATCCAAATGCTGTGAGACAACTTCCATTACAACCATATGTGTCTTTGAATCCATAAGAACTACTCCTATCATCCTAATTCACTGTATACAATTTAATACATAATTTATCATGCATAAACACAGAATCTATCATAGAGATAGCTTTGCAACATTTTCTTGTAAATTCATAAAAAATTATCAAACGATGGAATTTTCATATGAAATTTAATACACACCTACTAGACATATAATATAATAATCTCCAATAAACCTTTTACCCATAGCTATCCTAGAAAAATACAGGATTTATATTGACCAAACAAGTTAGCCAATGAGTGCAATTCTCAACAACTTCATGAACCAACTCTCAACAAGCTTCAATTATTGAATCAACCACGCATTCAACACCTCAAATAGCAATTCCATAAAGTTTATCTAGCTATTTAATCCTTTAAACACTTAACCATAATAGATTTTATCTTAATATATTATCTAGGAGCATATGCAAGCATAACAATGATTCAATTCATATTCAGCAATCAACAATCTCTAAAATCCAACACACTCATATACAAATTCATATAACTATCACTTAAGTTTAATATGGACAACAGACTAAAGAAATAGATTTTCCCCTTACCCAAAGCACGGTTCTTGAAGTGATAGAGCTAGAATCACTCTAACTTTAAATTGAGAACAAAAGCTTGAGAAGAATTGAAAGAAACCTTTTTGCTTGCTACTGGACCCGTAGGTGTGAGATGGAGAGAAGAGTTGAGAGCTTTTCTTTCTTTTGGTGTTGGACCCGTGGGTATTAAAGAGGGAGAGAGCTTCTTAAGTCTTCTAGTTGCTTTGAGAAAGTCAAAGAAGAGATGAGGTGTTGCCGTGTAAGAACAAGGGAAGAAGAAAGAGATAAGAACAAAGAAAAAGGAATAGGGAAAGAAGAATAAGGGCTGAACCATCTGGTGTAGCCAAGAAAGGATAAGGGAGAAAGTTTTGGATGGGCGCGTGTATGCATAAAGGAAAAAGGGTTGATGACTCACCCTTGTAACTTTTAAAAATTACTTACCACCCCCCCCCCCCCCCCTTATAAGCTTATATTCTATAATGACCCAAACTACAAAATAACTTAGCATATAAATCCTTACCTTAAACACTTAATAAAACACCAACAACTATATATCTAATAACTTAACCACTTAATATAATTTTGTACATACTTAGTATGTATTCATAATATAATTAGCCATTCAATTACTTATAATCTTTACAATTCTTATTCAATGGCATTATAAAATAATATTTTTAGTAAATACTCTTTTATTAATTATAGAAGGAAAGTGGCTTAAAATAATAATTAATCATTCAAACACATACTTTAATTTTAAAGTTGGGTTGCGATGTTACATCTAGTGCGTTGAGTGAGCAATCGTGTGTTTGCGAAGAAGCAGGCTACAATGAAGTGTTTCTGTCAGGTCAAAATGACCCTGGCATCTCAAGTGATGAAAGGAATCCGTCGGCCAACTCACCTTCCACAAAGGATTAGGGTTTGGACATGGATGGGTCAGAGAGTGGTTCTACTGATGGCCTAGACAGTGCTGATCCCCCTATTCAATCCGTCGTAGGTCCTAATGGATTTAAGGAGTTTATCATGCTCTTGTTGTGGATAGTCAATGACTTAATCTCTTCCATCAAACAAACACATTTCAACACACCTAGGGAGAAGTATCAGATACCCGTCCATATACCCATCTATCTACCATACAAGTCAGAGAAGTGTTACTATGAGGGTGTTGAAGACGTCGGAGTGTATAAGCAAATGCTGAAAGCAGGACTCAAATTCCCACTGAGTGCTCTCCACCATCGTCTCCTTCAATACTTAGGGCTGGCCGTCACCCAAATCTCCCTAAATGCCTAGAGGGTTTTCTTAGGTGTGTAGGTTTTATACGAGGCGATATCTGATGGGGTGCATAGGTTGATGGTGGAAGAGTTTTTCCACTGTCACCATCCGTTTGAGATCACTCAGTCCAAAAGCATGTACAATTTTGTGCCAAGGAGCCAGTTGCTAAGGCTTGTGAGTGACACCTCTGACTCTAGCAAAAACTAGAAGAGTCGCTATTTTTTTTATTGAAGTTGATGTTGAAGGAGCCTGTTGCTAAGGCTTGTAAGCCTTTGTCCTAATCAATGTTCTCTATCTTTTTTCAAGCCTAGAGCAGATGAGACAACTTCATCTGTAAATCAAGCTGAACGGTTCTGTTGTGGTTGACTAGAGACACAAGTTGAAGCAAAGAAAATGGTGGGTATCACATGATCTATTGAGTGTTTTGTTGTTGATTGTATTTCTTTTGGTTTTGATATAATGGGTGTTTTGTTGCTTATTAGGTTTGTTTTTGATTGAATAGGTTTAGAGATATGTTGGGATGAATCTTCATTATATGAAATTTTATGTATTTGGTTATTAGGATAACAATTTTTAAGTGAGTGTATAATTGATTTTCGTGGAAGAATGCATACAAATTTTGGAATTTAAATTCTTTGAGCTACTATGTTCTTTGTTCTTCCTATTAGGATAACAATTTTTGGTTGAATGTATAATTGATTTTTGTGGAAGAGGCATACAAATTTTGGAATTGAAATTCTTTGAGCGACTATGATCTTTGCTCTTCGTGTTAGTATTTAATATATTTTTTTGTTAGCATTTTTGTGTTCATGTGTTTGTGTTTAGGGTTTGTGTTCTTATGTGTTTATGCTCGAGAAAAAAAAAGTAGATATACTAAGATATGAGTTATCCCAACCAATTAAACAATTTTTAACGGCCATATATGATTTTAGTCCCCTCATTTCTTATAAAAATATTATTTTATAAATAAGAAATTATTAGAGAAGTGGTACGAAGATCACATTTTCACAATATCTCTGTAACAAACTAGATGGTAAGTCGTTGGTTCTAATTTGAACCAACAATTAAAATTACTTTTTTGTCAACTAATAACAGCTAATAATAACTTGACATTTATGATTTGTTGGGAAAGTGTTATGAAAAATGTTGTGATATATATCAAAAACTTGAAATATTTAGACATTTACCGTTATTTCAACAAATAAAAGAAAAAAAAATTCTAATTTTCCTAGTTAAAAAATAGTTCTAGGACTTACTTATAGACAAGTATGTACCTATTTGCACCACCACAGGGACGAAGGCACAATTGAGCTTTGGGGGCCTCAAAATTTTTTTTTTTTTTTTTAATTTCTAATATAGATATAGGTACTACTTTTAGCAATTTTGTTCTTTAAAATTATACTTTGCCCTCCTTAAACAATATAGTTGATTCTTTTAAAAGTAATGCTATAACCACAAATTTTTATACAACATTTTTACAAACTACTGAGGTACAAATTATTACTAGTTCACATCTAGGTTTGCCACTTACATTATTTTTTTACTTACCAATAATTACTCATCATATCAGTAATTTGTAAAAACATTTGTAACTCTAACATTTTTCCTATTTTTAAAGCTATAAAAATATTTATATATCTAAAATTTAAAACAAAATATACAAGCCCAAAACATTTAGTCCTACAACAAAAATTGGGAATAACAATTTTTTTTTTTTTTTTTTAAAAGCCCAATTAACCAATTTTACCCACCAATGACCAAAAAAAAAAAAAAATCACTCAGCGGCTAAGAAGCAATAAAGCTAGAGGACAGCAATAGAGTTGCCCCCTTAACTCTAGGTTCTAACTCTATACCTGTACCACCACTAGGTTATGGCACTCAAAATAGGTGACTCGTTGACATTTTATCTACCTCTCTCGTCTCTCAACTGACCTGCTTAGTTTTCTTTTTTGAGAAGATGATATGCATTGTTTTTCTTTGTTTCTTCTACACATCTTTTGTTATTTATGAAGCAAGTGATGTGTAACACTACCATCCAATTAGTTAATATCTCCAACCACGTGTATGGTTCAGAGGAAAAGCCTACAAAAGCAAGTGTACTGGTTTAGACACTTCTTTTAGTTGGACTTTTCTTCTACATATTTAATTTTTATTAAAATAATAAATAAATTATACGACATTATAAATATAATATAATAAATTATTATCAAACCATTTATAATAATAATAATAAAACATGTAATTAGATGTTTCCTATAGTATTTTTTTTAATATTGAAATTTGAGTGATTTTTTATCTACTATTTAGCATTCTTTGATTTATTATTATTTTATCTTAATCATTATACTCTATTATAGTGATAATTTATTTTGAAAATGTAGCTTTATTGACAAATTTAAAACTATTGACTCATTCTCTTTGTTAATATTGTCTCTTGACTGTTTAATTTTAATAAATACATATTTCTAGCACACATTGAGTTATAAAAGACTTAACATATATATGGAATTGTACTTACACTACTATTACTATATATAAAGAAAAAAAACTTGTTTGGCCCCCTAAAGGTAAATTCCTGACTCCGTCACTACTCTGAATTTCTGTGTTTTTGAGTTTTTAATTATGTTTTGTTTTTTTGAGTTAATTTTTTTAAAAAAAAAATTATGTTTTTAAAATCAAATGCTAATGTAGATCCTAACAGAGGCACTTTGTGTGCCACGTAAGCAATTTCTGTTAGTAAGATGATGGTAGGAACTGAATAGAAAATGATTTTCAAAATTTAAAGACCTGAATAGGAACGCAAAAAATTTGGGGAAAAAAGTGGAAACTGTCCCAAAATGTAGGAAAGGTATATTCATCTTTAATAAGCAATAAATTGGATTGTAATTAGTTGCCAAATACATAGTCAAAGGGTAACATTGTATATTATGAGATGTTATTTTGGTGCTTGACCCTTTAATAAAATGGAAAAATCACCAAGTCAGTTACAAAAGGGGATCTTTGCATATATATATATATATAAAGAAAGTCAGATTGAGCAATTAATTCATGTTAAAGCAAGCGTATTGGTGTAGAATCCCAAGGTTTCTTCTACCCTTCTTTTAATTGGACTTTTCTTCTATATATTTAATTGTTAATAAAATAATAAATAGATTATATGACAATATTATAAATATATAATATATAATAAATTATTAGTAAACCATTGACGACGATGATGATGATGATGATGATAATAATATAACATGCAATTAGTTGTTTCTTATTAGTATTTTTTTTTTTAATATTGCAATTTGAGTGATGATTTGTCTACTATTTAGAATTCTTTGATTTATTATTATTTTACCTTAATCACTATATTTTATTATGGAGATAATTTATTTGGAAAATCTAGTTTTATGGACAAATTAAAAATTATTGACTCATTCTCTTTTTTTTTGAGAAAAAGGTAAAGACACTTTATTACTAAAAATCAAGCTGAAAAACATCATCCAAATCCTGTGGTAGATCTTCTAACCACACATCAGTATCTGCAGCTGAAACTGCTCGACGAGCGAGGGCATGAGCTAATCTATTACCCTTACGCTTAACATGTAAAAAACTACAAGAAATAGAAGAAGACAAAAAACGAATATCATCTATAACATGACCATACATGGTCCGAACTGGTCCAGTCCCATTGATAGCCTGTATAACTCGCAATGAATCACCTTCAATCACCGTCTGATGAATGCTGAGTTCTTTGGCAAAGCTAATTGCTCTACACGCAGCTAAGGCCTCTACCAAATCCACAGAACCTGGAAACCGCACTTTCTGGCTCAAGGCAGCGATGATCTGACCCTCCCAATCTCTAATGACCACCCCGATACCTGCACTAACCTGATCACCAAACACAGCACCGTCGAAATTGATTTTATACAAGCCAAAGTCAGGTGGCTTCCATCGTAGATCCTCATTTCGACCAACAGCCCGTCGAAACAGCGGCTGCACATCCTGGAATTCATGAAGAAGCTCTGAAGCCCGCTGGACTACTTCATCTACCTTCCATGAGGATTGTCCCATTCGCAACCTGTTACGTCGCTCCCATATACTCCAAGCCACCATGGCAAACCGAGTAAACAGATCAGAAGAACCATGCGAACATAGGAATTGAACAATGTCTGCAAAGGTAGAAAATT
The DNA here is from genome assembly GCA_036321655.1 of Quercus alba. NCBI lineage: Eukaryota > Viridiplantae > Streptophyta > Magnoliopsida > Fagales > Fagaceae > Quercus > Quercus alba. The sequence goes on from CM070301.1 coordinate 63,589,165, forward strand.
TTTTAGTTCGAATAAAATTAAATCGAACATCCGTCTGCCATATAGCCCTTACAACATCACAATACCACAAGGCATGGATATTGTCTTCAATGCAGGTTTTACAAACATCACAGCACCCATCAGACACCACCTGACGCTTATACAAGTTGAGTTTAGTGGGCAAAGAATTTTGAACCGCTCTCCACAGGAAGTGCCTAACTTTGTTAGGTACCCGAAGCTTCCAAATGCCATTCCACAGACTTTTCCCTGCCTCCATATCCGACGGACTAGCATGCTCTTGTCGCTGTAACCTGGATAGCAACTGATACGCACTTTTAACCGTATATGCACCATCTGATGACATTGGCCAGATCAAAACATCTGCAGCTCCAAACGGGCTAACAGGGATACTTTTAATGGCTGCTGCTTCCCACGGATAGAAAAGCTGATCAATAAGGGTCTCATTCCAAGATGTAGAGCCTGGTATGAACAGATCACTAACCATTCGCACAAACGGATCCAGCTGTGGAGAAATAACACGACCACCTCCTTCAGATGGCAACCAACGGTGCTGCCATATATGAATATTCTGTCCATCGCCCACTCTCCATCGTGCACCCCTTAGGACCCCCTCACGAGCTTGTAGAATACTTCTCCAAGCAAAGGAGCATCGGGGAGATACCTCTGCATCAAAGATATTGCCCGAAGGAAAATATTTAGCTTGATAGACCTTAAAAACCAACGAATTTCTCACATGAAAAAGTCGCCACACTTGCTTTCCCAACATAGCATCGTTAAACATTCTCAAGTCTCGGAAACCCATACCTCCCACCGATTTTGAAGAGCAAAGTGTTTCCCATTTTACCCAATGAATTTTCTTGGAATTCTCTGAACACCCCCACCAAAACTTTCGGATCATGGCTTCTATGTCCTTAAGAAGACCAATGGGAAGTCTAAAAACACTCATGGAGTACGTCGGAATGGATTGAATTACAGCTTTAATCATCACTTCCTTGCCCGCTTGGGAAAGTAATTTCTCCTTCCAACCTTGCATCTTAGCCCAAATTCGCTCCTTAATCTGATTGAAACAAGCTTTCTTCTGTCGCCCCACAAAAGAGGGAAGACCCAAGTACTTCTCGTAATTTCTAATAACCGGTACTCCCAACAAAATTTGAAGCTCCCCCTGTACCGCCTCAGATGTATTGCGACTAAAGAAAACCGTAGTCTTATCAGAATTAACTTGTTGCCCCGAAGCCGCTTCATACCAGGTAAGGATATTCTGGATTTTTTCACACTCAGAAGAGGTTGCTCTACAAAATAGCAAGCAGTCATCAGCAAAAAAGAGATGGGTGATTTTCGGCCCCGACCTACAAATAGAGTAACCACGAATTTCTCCAGCTCTAGCAGCCTGAGTGAGGAGAGCATTCAATCCTTCTGCACAAAATAAAAACAGAAAAGGAGATAGAGGGTCTCCCTGTCGTAAACCCCGAGAAGGGTGAATGAGACCCTTAGGTTCACCATTCACCATAATCGAGTAAGAGACTGTTGTGATGCATTGCATAATCATAGCCACCCAAGTCTCATGAAAACCCATCTTCAATAAAATTTTCTCCAAGAAGACCCATTCCACCCTATCATAGGCTTTGCTCATGTCAAGTTTTAAGGCCATAAAACCTGTATTACCTGAACACTGAGTTTTCATATGGTGAAGGGATTCAAAAGCAATCAAAATATTATCAGTAATAACTCTGTCAGCCACAAAAGCACTCTGAGCCTCTGAAATAATGGAATTCAAGATTGGCTTAAGCCTATTCGCAATAACTTTACTCAGGATTTTATAAATAACATTACATAGACTGATAGGCCTAAATTGAGCAACGGTTTCAGGATTTTTAACTTTAGGAATCAAAGTAATAAATGTGTGATTTATCGACTTTAAAATTGTACCTGAGTTGAGACAAGAAAGCACAGCTTCAGATACATCCCTTCCAATATCTGGCCAAAAAGTTTGAAAGAAAAGAGGAGGCATTCCATCCGGGCCTGGGGCTTTCAAAGGCGCCATTTGCTTAATTGCCACATCAACCTCTTCCTGGACATACGGCTTTGTAAGATCAGCATTCATATTGGTAGTGACCACGGATTGGACTCCCTCCAAAACCCTTTCTAAATCTGATGGACAAGATGTAGTGAACAACTTGGAATAAAAGTCCACAAAAGTGGCGCCAATAGTCTCCTCATCCGTGACCCAATTGCCATGCATATCCATAATACCCTTAATAAAATTCTTACGTTTTCTATTAGTGGCCACTCCATGAAAATAACGAGTATTCCTATCCCCGTTAGCTAGCCATTGGGTTCTAGATCGTTGGACCCACATGCGGTGTTCTTTGTCAAGTAAGACATTAAGCTCCTTCCTCAACTGAACCACCATACCATAATCTCCACCTTTAGCCGATTCCTCCTCAGCCCTCCATAAAAGGTCCTTCTTAGCTTTGATTTGATTTTTCACATTACCAAAGTGCACCTTACTCCATGATTTCAGCATTTTTTTACACTTCTTTATCTTATTCACCACCTTAAACATCTTATGCCCATCTATCCCAATGTCCCAAGCCCGACGAACTGTGTCACCGCATCCTTGGTCCGTCAACCACATCTCTTCAAAGCGAAATGGCTTTCTTTTCCACCTAGCCAATTCACTATTCGGATTCAGCATCAACAAGAGTGGCCGATGATCTGAAGAAATACAATGAAGGTGTCGAATGGTCGCCGTAGGAAATTTTGCCATCCAATCATAATTCGCCACACCTCTATCCAAACGCTCCCAAATAACTTGCCCATGCCTCACTCCTTGCCATGTAAATTCCGGACCTGTAAATCCCAAGTCCATAAAACCACACACATCTAAAACATCTCGGAAAGCTTGCATTTGGCTATGTGGACGTACTCGCCCCCCACTCTTTTCTTCAGAGAACAGGATTTCGTTAAAATCTCCTATGCAAACCCAAGGCAAATGAGGTTTTGAATTTAACATTCTAAGCATATTCCAAGCCTCCATCCTTTCATTAGTATCTGGTTCGCCATAGAACCCAGTGAATCTCCAAGCTTCCAACGTACCCCCGTTGACCACCGCATCAATATGGAAACGTGAAAAGCTGTCTACCCAAACTGAAACACCTTGCTTCCAAAAAAGAGCCAATCCACCCCCTCTATCCTGACTTTGAACATAAAATAAGCCAGCATACTTAATTTTAACTTTCAAACTTTCTAATTGTTCCTTATCAGACCACGTCTCAGATAAAAAAACAATTAGGGGACCTTGTGCTTGAATCAAATCCTCAAGCTCTCTTTTTGCACGCGGGTTCCCAAGCCCGCGGCAATTCCAGGCTAAGCAACTCATTGGCCTCGGCGGGGCTGGACTCCAGCCTCCACCGTTTGTTTATTTATGATGTTAGCACAACGTCGCTTCTTTGGAACCAACTCTTCCAACCCCTCTAAACTGTCCTGATTGCCCCTTTTTACAGAAAGTGGAGGACTAGCCTTATCCAATGCAACCTTCTCACGGGCCAACCGTTTCCAAGTTCTAACCGGACCTCCCAATCCAGCAGTCTCTTCAAGCACTCCATTCGCATCAACATTCTTAGTAACACCAACCCCAACCCCTTCCTGCACGATACCTACGGATGCCGTCAAAAAACCCCCTGAATCAACGTCTATTCCTGCATTAACTCCTTCACAAACACCATTAGATCCTTCACAAACAGCATTACTATCGAACCTAGCCAACTCCACATCAATTTCATTTAACTTATCCTCAAAATTCTGTTGAACTTTCAGGTTTTGCTCAGGCATTGGATCAGGATCTACCTCATTTATCTTTAACGCAGGTTGCTCCTCACACAAATTTTCTTGGTTTTCATTCTCCTTGCATCGGTCCACCACTACTATCTCACTAGTATCCATCTCCGCACCCCTAGCCAATGAAGAAGAATGAACTTCCTTATCTGTCGAACCAACACTGCCCTCAACCCGGACTACTGAGCACTTCTTGGAATTGGCAGATGAGGCACGTAACCAGCCTCCATATTGCTGATCACTCTCAGTCAAGCTTCCTCTACTCTGAACCCACAGGTCGCAGTCTTTATCGCTATGCGTTAAGAGTCCGCACCAATAACACAGATTAGGCAATCTCTCATACTTAAACCGAACCCATCCAACCTTGCCATCCTCCAAACAGATTCTTCGTCCCCTGCAAAGTGGCTGTGAAGTATCCACCAACACTCTAATACGCATAAAACTGCTGCCATCCTGAGTTCCCCATTCTTTCATCCCCATTTGTACCTCCCCAATAATCGCACCTATCTCACAAGCGGACCGAGGATTCATATCACCAATAGGGAGATCATGGATTTGCACCCAGAAAAACGTCCTATTGAAGTCCAAATCCTTAACCGCAATACTCTGTTCCAAGCGGCGCAGCGAAACAAGATGTTTATCATAACTCCATGGTTCCCCCAAGAGAACTCTCTCCGCATCTGTTTTATCTGAGAACTCGAACAAAACCGTGTGGTTTCCTACGTCCTTCACTTCGAAATCTCTCCTGGTCTGCCAAAGCGGCCTGAACGTTCTAGCAATAGCCTCCATGTTTAGTGCTCTGTGCGTGAAAAACTTGGCCGCTACCACTTGTCCGCTGCCCTGTTGTAAGGAATCAGACTTGTACATATTCCCCTCTCCCTCCGATAAAGACAGTTTCTCCCACAAAACAGATAGCTTTTCCATGACTAACCACGACACCTCTCACTCACTGCCGTAGCAACGAAGAGAACTAGAAGGCTGCCCGAAGCAGAGACCACGTTCTACTGCACGTCTAGGGTTTGTGAAGCCGCCCCCTAGGTCAGAGAAACCTTTTACTCTCTATAGGATAATTAATTTTTATTGACTCATTCTCTTTGTTAATATTTCTTGACTGTTTAATTTCAATAAATACATAATTTCAACACACATTGAGTTATTAAATATTTAACATGTATATTGAATTGTACTTACATTACTATTACTATATATAAAGAATAAACACACATTGAATTATAAAATACCTAACATGTATATTGAATTGTACTTACATTACTATTACTATATATAAAAGAGAAAAAACAAAATTGTTTAGCCCCCTAAAGGTAAATTCTTGACTCCATCACTGCTCTTGAGATAAAATTAATGAATTAAGTTTTTAAATCAAATGCTAATGTGGATGCCAATAGAGGCACTTTGTGTGCCACGCAATTTCTATTAGTAAGGTGATGGAAGGAATAGAATAGAAAATGATTTTCAAAATTTAAAGACCTGAATAGGAATGCAAAAAATATGCGGACTAAAGTGGAAAATGTCCCAATATATATGAAATGTATATTCATCTTTAATAAGCAATAAATTGGATTGTAATTAGTTGTCAAATACATAGTCTTTTTTTTTTTTTTTGAGAAAAAAAAAAAAAAGACTATGTATTTGACAACTAATTACAATCCAATTTATTGCTTATTAAAGATGAATATACATTTCAAATACATAGTCAAAGGGTAACATTGTATATTGTGAGATGTTACTTAGGTGCTTGACCCTTTAATAAAATGGAAAAATCTCCAATTCAGTCACAAAAAGGAATCTTTGCGTAAATATATATGTGTGTGTGTGTAAAGAAAGTTAGATTGAGTAATTAATATGTCAAAGTTTAATTCACGCTGAAGCAAGTGTACTGGTGTAGAATCCCAAGGTTTCTTATACCCTTATTTTAATTGGACTTTTCTTCTATATATTTAATTGTTAATAAAATAATAAATAGATTACATGACAATATTATAAATATATAATATAAAATAAATTATTAGTAAACCATTGATGATGATGATGATAATAATAATAATATAATATAGAATTAATTGTTTCTTATTAGTTTTTTTTTTTTTTTAATATTGAAATTTGAGTGATTATTTGTCTACTATTTAGCATTCTTTGATTTATTATTATTTTACCTTAATCACTATATTTTATTATGGTGATAATTTGTTTTGAAAATCTAGTTTTATGGATAAATTAAAAACTATTGACTCATTCTCTTAGTTAATATTTTTACTTGACTATTTAATTTTAATAAATACATATTTTTAGCACACATTGATTTATAAAATATTTAACATGTACATTGAATTGTACTTACATTACAATTACTATGTATAAAGAAAAAACACACATTGGGTTATAAAATACTTAACATGTATATTGAATTGTACTTACATTACTATTACTATATATAAAGAGGAAAAAAAAAAAATATTTGGCCCCCTAAAGGTAAATTCTTGACTCCATCATTGCTCTGAATTTGTGTATTTGAGTTTTTAATTATGTTTTTCTCTTGAGATAAAATTAATAAATTAAGTTTTTAAAATCAAATGCTAAGTGGATGCTAATAGAGGCACTTTGTGTGCCACGTAAGCAACTTCTATTAGTAAGGTGATGGTAGGAACTAAATAGAAAATGATTTTCAAAATTTAAAGACCTGAATAGGAACACAAAAAATATGGGGACTAAAGTGGAAACTGTCCCAATATATATGAAATGTATATTCATCTTTAATAAGCAATAAACTAGATTGTAATTAGTTGCCAAATACATAGTCAAAGGGCAACATTGTATATTGTGAGATGTTACTTAGGTGCTTGACCCTTTAATAAAATGGAAAACTCTCCAATTCAGTCACAAAGAGGAATCTTTGCATAAATATATATATATATATGTGTGTGTGTGTAAAGAAAGTCAGATTGAGTAATTAATACATCGAAGTTTAATTCATGCTGAAGCAAGCGCACTGGTGTAGAATCCCAAGGTTTCTTCTACCCTTCTTTTAATTAGACTTTTCTTCTATATATTTAATTGTTAATAAAATAATAAATAGATTATATGACAATATTATAAATATATTGAAATTTCAATTAGTGTATAAAACATTATGAACGTTTAGACCCCCAATTAACAAATTGTCAATTCAAACTTAATATCAAACAATTAATGTGCGGAATATGAACATAAGCTTAATACAAAATTGATAAATAATCTAAACCAAATAAAATCACATCCATAGCAGAAATTAAATGTCAAAGATTAAGGGAAGAGAGATGCAAACACTAGGATAACACAACGATGTATTATCGAAGAGGAAACCGAAACCCTTGGCGTAAAACCTCTCCACTGCCCTCCAAGCGGTAAATAATCCACTAAAGAATGTAGTTGGGATACATGAACAACAGAAGACCCTCCAATCCTAATCTACCCAATGTACCTAAGCCCTCCAAGCTCCTACTCCAACGAGGTTACGCCGAACCTATTTCTCCTTTAGCTTATCAGATTCCGCTACTTGACCATAGCATCAACCAATATGAAATTGGTCCTTTCTTAACTGCTTCCCAAAACACCAAACAACTTTCTCACAGATATGAGTATGGTGAGAAAAGATTTTGGTAATGTGTCTCTCAAGGATGTAACAATGAAGAGGAAGAGTATAGAGGAATTTGAAGAGTCTCTATGTGAAGATTGTGGATGAGTCAATCTTATTTTTCTCTAGGGTTTTTCTCTTAAAATTCTCTCTGGAAGCTCTCTACATTTTTTGGGTATAAGGGGTATTTATACTGGGGTGAGAGTGAAATGCGAAGAGTCAGGTTTTTCAAAACAAAGCTGGCTGGCGGCTTGGCCTTGCGACTTGACTGAGTCGCGAGTTCAAGTCATGAGTTAACAGAACGGCCAGGCTAGACTTTTTGTCCTGTAGTGCTCCAACTGGCTTGACTGTTTATCTTCTCTGCACGCTTCACTCATGTGCTACAGTTGGCGGCTTGCCAATTGCAGGTCACCCGCGAGTCCTAGCCACGAGTCTCTGCATCCTTGCACAATCTTGAGCATTTCTTCACACTCTCTCACTCACTACCCTCACATGATTCCCACCTAAATACAGGGTTACTAATTGCTAAAATATGTGCAAATTTGGCATGGAATAAAGCCAACAAGATGGTTGATAAAATTCAACCTTACAATCTCCCCCTTTGGCTATTTTGTGACAAAACCCTAAAACAAACTCTAGACTTAACATGTGAGTTGGGAATAGTTGAACAAAACTCACTCACACCTAACTCTAGAATCTGATAAACTCTTAAATCATATGAACAAGAATCTTCTGAAACACAACAACACAATATGATCATTGTATGTAGAAAAACTTGTAATTGCATTTGAGGCAAGCACAATGCGATCAAACAAAATGGAATGAGAAATAAACCATGGCTTGACCAAACAAGCAATCACTATAAAATAGTGACCACAATGCTCATTCACACTTGGAATGAATATCTGGACATATAAGCCAATAAGCTCAATGCAAATCACTTGCATGCCCAACACTCAACCAATGCACAATACATAAGGTATATGCATCTAGGAACAAGATCCTACTAGGGCACAAGAGTGAGAGTACTTAAAGAAAATGCATAACATTTAGCTAGAAGTACTAGACAACAAAACATAAAGGCTGTATAAGCATGGTACAAACCATAAAAGCCTACAAAACACATGAAAACAAATCCTAAAAGCTTACAAAAGCAACATGGGTACAAAATAAAATACTGAATAACATCTTTAAATATTAATAATATTACAGCCAAACAAATCCATGAGTTTAAACCTTTAAACCAAACTTAACCATAGTGTATTAAACCCATAAACATAATACCATAAGAAACATAAAATAAACTAAAACATAAACTGAAAACACTGATTATGGCATGCTCCCCCTCAAAATGGCACTCCCCCTCAAGAGCTGCCCCTCAAAAATTCTCCCCCGTTTTGGTCGAAATGGCCAAAGGGTCACTGCTAGGTGTTGATGCTGTCAAACTTAGCTGAAAGTATGTTGAACTTATCCTGAATTGTTGCCATTATGTCAGTATGCTCATTCTGGACCTCTTTGAGTCCATCAATCCTCTCCAGGATGATCTAGAATGCATCAGGAGGTACCTCTGATGAGGTTGAAGCTCTGCTTCTCTTGCCTCAGCTTCTGGATGTTGAAGTTTGTCCTGCAATCACTGTCTTAGTCTCCATTTGGTCACTTTCACCTTGGTCACCTTCCTTTTCATCACTTGGAAGATGGACTTGTATCCTGATGATGGTTACTTGTTGATGGCTGAAGGTGTAGGCATGGGGCTAATATCTTGAGGGATTTTAACACCTTTTCCTCTAAAAAGCCTTATAAGAAGGTTAGGAAAGATCAGCTTGGGCCTAGAGGTGGTTCTAATCTCATCCACAATAGTGTCAAAGATGAGGGAGCTGATGTCAATGAAAGTTTTCTCCTTAAGTTCCATTAGGAAGATAGCTCTGGCATTGTTGATTGTAGTCAGCTTCCTCATTGGATACAAGTTGAACATCTTGATGGTGGTTAGGCACCTCATGTCAGCTGGAAATGCTGTAGTGTTGAGGCATCTCCCCTCTCTTTGTCCACCAATATGAGTTTGGACAATTTCTATAGATAGCATCTTGTCCTTGTAGTTGGTGAAGTCATAGTCCTCTAAACCTTCAAGCCCTAGCACCTCATCTATGTCATGGGCATCTATAGTGAATTCCTTTCTCCTAACCCAACAGCTCAACTCATCCTCCCTCATCACAACATTTGCATAGAATTCCCTGATTAATGGCTCATAAACAGCAGGTAGGTCACTCAACAATTTATCCCATCCTCTGCCCTCAAAACAACCTAGAATGAAGGTGTCCCTTCAAATCCCCTAAGTCAACAAACCTTTCCTAAATAATGGTTCCCCTCAAGAAAGATTCTCTATATCTCTCAAAGTGTTGAACAGACCTAAATAGGTTATGGTCCATTTTCAATCTTTTGTCAGCTTTCTTAGTAGGAGTCTTCTTCTTTGTAGGAGATGGGGACATCTGTAAACAAGCAGAAAAGGCCACAATAACAAAGCATAATAGATGAACACAACCATTAGTAACTGGTTAGTGGTATAGAGAAGAACAGAAGATCAGACCAACACTAAGACCATATTCAGCTTAAAAACAGTCGTTGAAAGAGATAACTCATACTAATGCATAACACATAGTGATATCAATGATCAAAGATAATAACACCATAAACATGAAAGCTCTAGGGGACAGTACCAAACATAAACTACACCATGCAGTAAGCAATTGTAAAGAGTCAAAAGTACCCCACAAGCAGTGTAAAACACACTCAACCAAAAGGGGGCATAAGACTCTGAGAAATGTCATAAAGAGTATGAAGTGTTCAAACCAACACAGAGTAGACAATATCCACAAGACAGAAGTGACACATATGATAACCATAAACAGTTTAAACAAATAGCCCAACCAACTAAACGCAACCATTTTGAATAAACTAAAAACACACACAAAGTGCGTTACATTAAACCAAAAACAATCATAACAAAATGGGTATCAATATTCAAACTCCAAAAAGATCAATAGACACACTCAGTCAATATCAACCATAAGAGCAACAGAATAGAGTCCTAAAAGCCTAATGAACAATACCCAAAAATCCAAACACAACAAACATTCATCCAACCCATCACCAAAACAACAAATATTCCAAATCAAACCAACAACTCACAGATTCAAGTAATCAAAACTCAGAACATGAAGTATGAAGAGAGAAAGAGAAAACCTATACCTTTTTCTAGAAGATTTTGAGTTGAAATGATGTAAAAATGGAGGTTTGTTCGAGAGTGACATGATGAGTTTGAGAGTGTTTCAGGTAAGGAAGATAATGAACAGTCCGAAATGTTCAAGGGAAAACTAAAAAATTTTAAAAACTAACCAATTTTGTGTAAAACACGCGATTTTCGAGACTGAAGCAAGTCGCGAGAAAGCCGCTAGGTCCAGCCACCAGAACACTTGAAAGAAAACTTTTGAAAAAATTTTCTAAGTGTTTTTCGCGACTGGAAGTTCCACTCACAAGAGAGTCGTGAATTGAGCCGCGAAAATCTCTATGTACCCCTTGCTGCTGGACCTTCCACCCGTGAACAAGTCACCAACCTGAGCCATGAAAAGCATGAAAATCCAAATTTTTGAAAAATATTCCAAGTCTTTTTCACAACTGAAGCATTTATCCACCAATGAGTTGCCAATGAGTCGCGAAAAATCTCTGTATGGACTCGCTACTGGGGCATGCGACTGGTTCTTCTCGCAACTAAGTCGTCAGAATAGGGCAACACAATTTTTGAATTTTTGTAAAAACAAAGTACTTTCCAAAAACAACTAAAACACTTAAAAATCTTTTTGTGATTGATCAGCAAATATTGAGCATGTGAAAACACATTTAATCAAGTACAATTACACGAATGAATATGACATTCATTAAACATAGACATGTGTGATGTGTGTGGATATAAAAAATGAGATAGTCCTTAGTCTAATGTGAAGTTTTAATGATCAATTCAATCAAGGCATACACAACTAGCATTAGATGATGTGACCCATCTCAATTATAGAAATATGCATATATGACCTACCATATAGACTTGAGTACAATATCTTTAAAGCTTTTCATTTGGCTCCATGTTTGACATATCATTTGATCTTTTTGAATCAACACATCTCATTGTGAAATCGATGCTTGAAATTTTTGATATTTCACTTTGATGGGTTAGCCTTTGGCTTTTTGGACATCATACAATTTTAATTTTTGGTCGCTTTCCCTTTTTCCTAGTCAAATACTAATATGTGCGACAGGCTTTTACAACTCAATATCTTTTTTCATTTGGAAATTTACATTTGGTAAGTTCTTTTCGCAAAAATAAAATAAAATAAAATAAAGTGTGGGAAGATATATAGAAACAAGTCTATGCATGTCTCAAGATCAACAAAACTATTCACTAATCATTCATGACAAGGTTGGAGATCTATTTATAACAATCACATAGATTTCAAGATTTCTTCCACAATGATATGAGTACATAGGGAACAAGCTATGCTCGTAGATGCACAAAACCATTTGCATAAAGGTACAAGGTAAAACATATTTTGAGACAAAACTTAACAATGTTGATCAAACTTTTTGGATTTTCTACTTTTTATGTGGTTTTTGGATTTTTGACACACAAGAAAGAAAAGATTGATCAAAAGCAACAATGTTAAAAAACATTTTAAATGAATGAAAGCAAAAACAAATAAACAATTTTCAATTCTTATAATCAATAAACAAACCAACAGTCACACAACATAGGAAGTATTAATGCATGGACATGTTGTAATGCTTATGCATGAGTACCCTTCATCACCCACACGTCACGTGTGTTTAGGGTGATATCCTTATAGGATTGGGTACGAGAGTTAGTACTTTCAAACCTTCTAGTGAAGCTTTCCAAGTAGTTGGTGAATGCACCAATCATCTTTATTACGTCCATCATTCTGGGATCACCATTTCTATCTCTTGATGGCTCAACAGCCTAAGTCCTCTTGTCATTTCTTTGCTTTCTTGACCTTTGATCACTTGCATTCCTCAATGCTTTCAGCTTATGACAATTGGTTCGAGTGTGCCCTTGAAAGCCACAGTGATGACACATATGGTTTGTGCTAGGACCTCTTTGCGATCATGGAAGAGATTTTGCTCTGCTTCAGACTTGACCATAGATTGATTACGGGGCTTGTTTAACACCCGCTGGTCAGTCACATTCTTCTTCTTCTCAACATTTACCTTTTCAACAGTAGGGGCAACCACAACCGACTCTTTGGCCTTCACAAACTTCACTTCTTTGGAGATGTTCATAGCTGAACTACTTTCTCCGGTGTATCCTAATCCGGTTTTGTCGGAGAAGGTCTTTTGAGAGGAAAGGACATCATCAAGCTTCTTTGTGGAGACTTGCTCGACCTTGGCGTTAGCTTGAACCACCTCAAGCTCAAGGAATTTCACCTTGGTGTAAGCTTCGGTTAGCTTGCCATTTAGCGTCTCTATCTCACACTTGGCCTCCTTATATCTCACTAGGAGACTTCTATAGTTCTCTTCAGCTTTCTTCATCTTTTTCACAGCTGCCTTAGCCACCCTTGCATATTCTCCTGACTTCTCAAGAAGTAAATTGTAGTTCTCTTGAAGACCAGCTGTATCTTTATCTTCTTCATCATCTGATTCTTCTACAATTCCCATGGATTCCTCATCACTATGCTCCCCAAGTTCTTCCACAAGCAAATTCAAGTCCTCCAAAGACTCAACATGAGCAACAGTCATGAATGCTGAGAAATTCCCTTCTTCATCACAGCTTTCCTCCGAATCAGAGGTGGAGGAATCTGAGTCACTGAGAGTGGTGGCATACGCCTTGCCTTTCGATCTCAAGTAATTAGGACATTCCTTTTTGAAATAGCCATGTCCATTACACTTAAAACAAGTGACTTCTTGAGTAGATTAGGACTCCTTCCCTTCTCTGTTTTTGAAGTCCTTCTTCTCCTTTCCGAAACTCATGAATTTCCCTTTATCACCAAATTTCTCACTATTCTTGAACTTTAGAAATTTGCGGAAATTCTTTGCAAGGTAGGCAACATCCTTTTCGACTACATCCTCATCCGATGAACCATAAGCTTCTACCCTTTCATTTATCGTCTTAAGATCTAGTGATTTGCTCTTTCTTTGATTTGGTAATGAAAGCTCCTACGTTTGGAGAGAACCAATTAGCTCTTGGACTTTGATTTCATCAAGGTCCTTGCTCTCCTCAATTGCAGTCACCTTTGTATGAAAGCTCTCCAACAATGAACGAAGAATTTTTCGTACAACTTTCAAGTCCTCATTTTCTCTCCCAAGTTAGACTTGCCGATGACCACTTCATTTGGCTTACTATAGAAAGAGTCAAAGGACTCATCCTCGCTCATCCTGAGCTCCTCAAACTGGGTAGTTAGCATCTATAGTTTTGTGTCCTCAACTTTCTTTGTACCCTTATAAGTGGTCTCCAAAATCTGCCATGCTTCCTTGGCAACGGTGATATAAGAAATTCGATGGAACTCATCTGGGGACACACCACAAAAAATTGCGTTAAGTGCTTTGCTATTAGCATTTAACGCCGCGAGGGCTGCCTTATCCCATGTGGATTTGGTTGCCTCTGGCTTTGTCCAACCTATTTCAACGGCATCCCAAACAGCCTCATCTATAGAACACAAAAATGCTCTCATCCTCACCTTCCAAAAGGCATAGTTGCTACCATCAAAATATGGTTGATCATTTAAAGATTGAGACCGGTCCATCTCAATTTGGGATCAAGGATCACACTAAGGTAATGAAACCAATATAAGTGAACCCGCTCTGATACTAATTGAAAGTTCAATTAATGAATAAAACACTATGAACATTTAGATCCCCAATTAACAAATTATCAATTCAAGCTTAAAATCAAACAATTAATGTGCGAAATATGAACATAAGCTTAATATAGAATTGATAAACAATCTAAACCAAATAAAATCACATCCATAGTAGAAATTAAATAGCAAAGATTAAGGGAAGAGAGATGCAAACACTAGGATAACACAGCGATGTGTTATTGAAGAGGAAACAGAAGCCCTCGGAGTAAAACTTCTCCGCCACCCTCCAAGCGGTAAATAATCTACTAAAGAATGTAGTTGAGATACATGAACAGCAGAAGACCCTCCAAGCCTAAGCTACCCAATGTACCTAAGCCCTCCAAGCTCCTACTCCAATGAGATTATGCCGAACCTATTTCTTCTTTAGCTTACCGAATTCCGCTACTTGACCATAGCATCAACCAATATGAAATTGGTCCCTTCTTAACTGCTTCCCAAAGCACCAAATAGCTTTCTCACAAATATTGGTATGGTGAGAAAATTTTTTGGTAATGTGCCTCTCAAGGATGTAACAATGGAGAGGAAGAGAGTAGAGGAATTTGAAGAGTATCTATGTGAAGATTGTGGATGAGTCAATCCTGTTTTTCTCTAGGGTTTCTCTCTGAAAATTCTCTCTGGAAGCTCTCTACATTTTGTGGGTATAAGGGGTATTTATACTAGGGTGAGAGTGAAATATGAAGGGGTATTTATACTAGGGGTATTTGTGGCTAGCGGCTTGGCCTCGTGACTTGACTAAGTTGCGAGTTCAAGCCATGAGTTAACAGAACGGCCAGGCTAGACTTTTTGTCCTGTAGTGCTCCAGCTGGCATGATTGCACATCTTCTCTGCACGCTTCACTTGTGTGCTGCAGTTGGCGGCTTGCCAGTTGCAAGTCACCCATGAGTCCCAACAGTGAGTCTCTGTATCCTTGCATAATCTTGAGCATTTCTTCACACTCTCTCACTCACTACCATTACATGATTCCCACCTAAATACAGGGTTACTAATTGCTAAAATACAAGTAAATTTGACATGGAATAAAGCCAACAAGATGGTTGATAAAATTCAACCTTACATATATAATATATAATAAATTATTAGTAAACCATTGATGATGACGGTAATAATAATAATAGTAATAATAATAATATAACATGTAATTAGTAGTTTCTTATTAGTATTTTTTTTAATGTCGAAATTTGAGTGATTATTTGTCTACTATTTAGCATTCTTTGATTTATTATTATTTTACCTTAATCACTATATTTTATTATGGTGATAATTTATTTTGAAAATCTAGTTTTATGGACAAATTAAAAACTATTGACTCATTCTCTTTGTTAATATTGTTTCTTGACTATTTAATTTTAATAAATACGTATTTTTAGCACACATTGATTTATAAAATATTTAATATGTATATTGAATTGTACTTACATTACTATTACTATATATAAAGAAAAAACACACATTGAGTTATAAAATACTTAACATGTATATTGAATTGTACTTATATTACTATTACTATATATAAAGAAACAAAATTTTTTTTGGCCCCCTAAAGGTAAATTCCTGACTCCGTCACTGCTTTGAATTTGTGTGTTTTTTGAGTTTTTAATTATGTGGAGTTAAAATTAATAAATTAAGTTTTAAAAATCAAATGCTTATGTGGATGCTAATAAAGGCACCGTGTGTGCCACGTAAGCAATTTCTGTTAGTAAGATGATGGTAGGAACTGAAGAGAAAATGATTTTCAAAATTTAAAGACCTTAATAGGAACGCAAAAAATATGGGGACTAAATTGGAAACTGTCCCAAAATATAGGAAAGGTATATTCATCTTTAATAAGCAATAAGTTGGATTGTAATTAGTTGCCAAATACATAGTCAAAGGGTAACATTGTATATTATGACATGTTACTTAGGTGCTTGACCCTTCAATAAAACGGAAAAATCTCCAATTCAGTCACAAGAAGGAATCTTTGCGTAAATATATATATATATATATATATACATATATGTGCGTGTGTGTGTGTATGTGTAAAAAGAAAGTCAGATTGAGCAATTACTACATCGAATTATAATTCACGCTGAAGCAAGCGTACTAGTGTAGAATCCCAAGGTTTCTTCTACCCTTCTTTTAATTGGACTTTTCTTCTATATATTTAATTGTTAATAAAATAATAAATAGATTATATGAGAATATTATAAACATATAATAAATTATTAGTAAACCATTGATGATGATGATGATGATGATGATGATGATAATAATAATAATAATATAACATGTAATTAGTAGTTTCTTATTAGTATTTTTTTTAATGTTGAAATTTGAGTGATTATTTGTCTACTATTTAGCATTATTTGATTTATTATTATTTTACCTTAATCACTATATTTTATTATGGTGATAATTTATTTTGAAAATCTAGTTTTATGGTCAAATTAAAAACTATTGACTCATTCTCTTTGTTAATATCGTTTCTTGACTATTTAATTTTAATAAATACGTATTTTTAGTGCACATTGATTTATAAAATATTTAACATGTATATTGAATTGTACTTACATTACTATTACTATATATAAAGAAAAAACACACATTGAGTTATAAAATACTTAACATGTATATTGTATTGTACTTACATTATTATTACTATATGTAAAGAAAAAAAAAAATTGTTTGGCCCCCTAAAGGTAAATTCCTGACTCCATCACTGCTTTGAATTTGTGTGTTTTTGAGTTTTTAATTATGTGGAGTTAAAATTAATAAATTAAGTTTTAAAAATCAAATGCTTATGTGGATGCTAATAGAGGCACCGTGTGTGCCACGTAAGCAATTTCTGTTAGTAAGATGATGGTAGGAACTGAAGAGAAAATGATTTTCAAAATTTAAAGACCTTAATAGGAACGCAAAAAATATGGGGACTAAATTGGAAACTGTCCCAAAATATAGGAAAGGTATATTCATCTTTAATAAGCAATAAGTTGGATTGTAATTAGTTGCCAAATACATAGTCAAAGGGTAACATTGTATATTATGACATGTTACTTAGGTGCTTGACCCTTCAATAAAACGGAAAAATCTCCAATTCAGTCACAAGAAGGAATCTTTGCGTAAATATATATATATATATATACACATATATGTGCGTGTGTGTGTGTATGTGTAAAAAGAAAGTCAGATTGAGCAATTACTACATCGAATTATAATTCACGCTGAAGCAAGCGTACTAGTGTAGAATCCCAAGGTTTCTTCTACCCTTCTTTTAATTGGACTTTTCTTCTATATATTTAATTGTTAATAAAATAATAAATAGATTATATGAGAATATTATAAACATATAATAAATTATTAGTAAACCATTGATGATGATGATGATGATGATGATGATAATAATAATAATAATATAACATGTAATTAGTAGTTTCTTATTAGTATTTTTTTTAATGTTGAAATTTGAGTGATTATTTGTCTACTATTTAGCATTATTTGATTTATTATTATTTTACCTTAATCACTATATTTTATTATGGTGATCATTTATTTTGAAAATCTAGTTTTATGGTCAAATTAAAAACTATTGACTCATTCTCTTTGTTAATATCGTTTCTTGACTATTTAATTTTAATAAATACGTATTTTTAGTGCACATTGATTTATAAAATATTTAACATGTATATTGAATTGTACTTACATTACTATTACTATATATAAAGAAAAAACACACATTGAGTTATAAAATACTTAACATGTATATTGTATTGTACTTACATTATTATTACTATATGTAAAGAAAAAAAAAATTTGTTTGGCCCCCTAAAGGTAAATTCCTGACTCCGTCACTGCTTTGAATTTGTGTGTTTTTGAGTTTTTAATTATGTGGAGTTAAAATTAATAAATTAAGTTTTAAAAATCAAATGCTTATGTGGATGCTAATAGAGGCACCGTGTGTGCCACGTAGGCAATTTCTGTTAGTAAGATAATGGTAGGAACTGAAGAGAAAATGATTTTCAAAATTTAAAGACCTTAATAGGAACGCAAAAAATATGGGGACTAAATTGGAAACTGTCCCAAAATATAGGAAAGGTATATTCATCTTTAATAAGCAATAAGTTGGATTGTAATTAGTTGCCAAATACATAGTCAAAGGGTAACATTGTATATTATGACATGTTACTTAGGTGCTTGACCCTTCAATAAAACGGAAAAATCTCCAATTCAGTCACAAGAAGGAATCTTTGCGTAAATATATATATATGTGCGCGTGTGTGTGTATGTGTAAAAAGAAAGTCAGATTGAGCAATTACTACATCGAATTATAATTCACGCTGAAGCAAGCGTACTAGTGTAGAATCCCAAGGTTTCTTCTACCCTTCTTTTAATTGGACTTTTCTTCTATATATTTAATTGTTAATAAAATAATAAATAGATTATATGAGAATATTATAAACATATAATAAATTATTAGTAAACCATTGATGATGATGATGATGATGATGATGATGATAATAATAATAATAATATAACATGTAATTAGTAGTTTCTTATTAGTATTTTTTTTAATGTTGAAATTTGAGTGATTATTTGTCTACTATTTAGCATTATTTGATTTATTATTATTTTACCTTAATCACTATATTTTATTATGGTGATCATTTATTTTGAAAATCTAGTTTTATGGTCAAATTAAAAACTATTGACTCATTCTCTTTGTTAATATCGTTTCTTGACTATTTAATTTTAATAAATACGTATTTTTAGTGCACATTGATTTATAAAATATTTAACATGTATATTGAATTGTACTTACATTACTATTACTATATATAAAGAAAAAACACACATTGAGTTATAAAATACTTAACATGTATATTGTATTGTACTTACATTATTATTACTATATGTAAAGAAAAAAAAAATTTGTTTGGCCCCCTAAAGGTAAATTCCTGACTCCGTCACTGCTTTGAATTTGTGTGTTTTTGAGTTTTTAATTATGTGGAGTTAAAATTAATAAATTAAGTTTTAAAAATCAAATGCTTATGTGGATGCTAATAGAGGCACCGTGTGTGCCACGTAGGCAATTTCTGTTAGTAAGATAATGGTAGGAACTGAAGAGAAAATGATTTTCAAAATTTAAAGACCTTAATAGGAACGCAAAAAATATGGGGACTAAATTGGAAACTGTCCCAAAATATAGGAAAGGTATATTCATCTTTAATAAGCAATAAGTTGGATTGTAATTAGTTGCCAAATACATAGTCAAAGGGTAACATTGTATATTATGACATGTTACTTAGGTGCTTGACCCTTCAATAAAACGGAAAAATCTCCAATTCAGTCACAAGAAGGAATCTTTGCGTAAATATATATATATATATATATATACATATATGTGCGCGTGTGTGTGTATGTGTAAAAAGAAAGTCAGATTGAGCAATTACTACATCGAATTATAATTCACGCTGAAGCAAGCGTACTAGTGTAGAATCCCAAGGTTTCTTCTACCCTTCTTTTAATTGGACTTTTCTTCTATATATTTAATTGTTAATAAAATAATAAATAGATTATATGAGAATATTATAAACATATAATAAATTATTAGTAAACCATTGATGATGATGATGATGATAATAATAATAATAATATAACATGTAATTAGTAGTTTCTTATTAGTATTTTTTTTAATGTTGAAATTTGAGTGATTATTTGTCTACTATTTAGCATTATTTGATTTATTATTATTTTACCTTAATCACTATATTTTATTATGGTGATAATTTATTTTGAAAGTCTAGTTTTATGGTCAAATTAAAAACTATTGACTCATTCTCTTTGTTAATATCGTTTCTTGACTATTTAATTTTAATAAATACGTATTTTTAGTGCACATTGATTTATAAAATATTTAACATGTATATTGAATTGTACTTACATTACTATTACTATATATAAAGAAAAAACACACATTGAGTTATAAAATACTTAACATGTATATTGTATTGTACTTACATTATTATTACTATATGTAAAGAAAAAAAAAAAATTGTTTGGCCCCCTAAAGGTAAATTCCTGACTCCGTCATTACATTGAATTTGTGTGTTTTTGAGTTTTTAATTATGTTTTTTTTTTTTTTTTGGAGTTAAAATTAATAAATTACGTTTTTAAAATCAAATGGTAATGTGGATGCTAATAGAGGCACTGTGTGTGCCACGTAAGTGTTAGTAAGATGATGGTAGGAATAAAATAGAAAATGATTTTCAAAATTTAAAGACCTTAATAGGAACGCAAAAAACATTGGGACTAAATTGGAAATTGTTCCAAAATATAGGAAAGGTATATTCATCTTTAATAAGCAATAGGCTGGATTCTAATTAGTTGACAAATACATTGTCAAAGGGCAACATTGTATATTATGAGATGTTACTTTGGTGGCTGACCCTTTTATTAAACGGAAAAATACGAAGTCAATCACAAAAAGGAATCTTTGCATAAATAAATAAATAAATAAATAAATATATATATATATATATATATATATAAAGAAAGTCAGATTGAGCAATTAATACACCAAAGTTTAATTCACGCTGAAGTAAGCGTATTGGTGTAGAATCCCATGGTTTCTTGGGAAATTATTGCCTAGTCCCGGACTACAAGGTCAGCATGCTGACCTTGTAGTCCCAACCAATAGGAGCATGCCAACGAATTAAAATTTGCTTACCTCACTTGAACTGCCAGCTCATTGTAATAAAGGAGAATTTGTTAACGTCTGTTACCGTTTGAATTGCCAGCACATTTAAAATTTGCATATTTGAGTTGGCGGGTTATGAAGCAACACATGGGCCCACATCAATAAAATAAGTGATGTAATAGTAGGGTTCTCAACTGAATGGCTTAAAAGCCATAAAGACAACAAAACAAAGCAAAGGAAAAGACAAGCGGCGGAGAGAACAAACAAGAATACTATTTTATTTGGTTTCAAGTAAAAGCATGGTGCAAATGGACTTGGAGGAAAGTGATAAAGGTATATTTTGTCTTGTATTTTTTTGATTTAATTTATATTTTGCAAGAACGTTTAAGAATTTGTGGTGATATACTTGCTAATAGAGAATCCTCCTATCCAATTCCCCCAGTGATCTCTTATAATTCCGCCTGCTCCAGCATGGCCCGTATTGCCTTTTGCGCTACCGTCAGTATTAAGAGTAAGGAAGGGGAAAGGAGTTGGTTTCCATCTAACAGGTGTAGTAATGGTGGTTCGGTATTGAAGTTTAGGATGCATGCTTAAATAGAAGAATTCAGTGGCATGGTGTATCCCTGTTTTGCGGAGTTGGGACAGAGTAATATATTTATTGCTAAACACGAGGGAATTACGACTTAACCAAATGGACCACAAGATGAATGGAAAGAGGATGTACCAAGGAATATTATTAACTGTGATGTTTGTGTGAATATTTGTTTTGCACCATTGGTGGATAGGGGTATCAAAAAAATTTGGCGTAGGATGATAAGAGGAGAAAGTGAGCCACAAGTCCCTTGGGAATGAGCAGTCACGAAGGAGATGTATAGTAGTTTCTTGAAGGCCACATCTGGGACACGCTTGAGCTGCTAAGTTGGCATGTTTGAAGATAAACGCAAGCGATGGTACTCTGTTGTGGGCACATTTTCATAAGAAAAGTTTGATTTTGGGGGGGATAGGAATTTTCCAAATCCAGCTCCACGACAAGTTAGTTTCTTGGGTTTTGTTTTGTGTCTGCTTAGATAGAAAGATATAAGCTGACTTGACAGAGCAAAAACCAGCATGTGAAGACCAAATGAGCTTGTCTTGAGAAACATTGAAGTCCGAGAGGGGAGTTGCTTGTATTTGTTTAATGATAGATATAGGCAAATCAAAACTAATAGGATTGAAATATTCCGAATATATTAAAATTTTAAAATAATCCTCTCTAACATAATAAACCATAAAATTTAAGAAAATATGAATATAGCTTAGTTACACACCAACTGGCAGAAAATAAGCAAAACAACTACCACCATCTAAAATAACACATTAGCTCAAGGCAAAGCCGTAAAGCACAAAGCATTGGAACTAAAGTGGAAACTATCCCAAAATATAGGAAAGGTATATTCATCTTTAATAAGCAATAAGCTTGGTTGTTATTAGTTGCCAAATACATAGTCAAAGGGTAACATTGTATATTATGAGATGTTACTTTGGTGCCTGACCATTTAATAAAACGGAAAAATCACCAAGTCAGTCACAAAAAAGGAATCTTTGCATAAATATATATACGTAAAGAAAGTCAGATTGAGCAATTAATACGCCGAAGTTTAATTCACGCTGAAGCAAGCGTACTGGTGTAGAATCCCAAGGTTTCTTCTACCCTTTATTGGACTTTTCTTCTATATATTTAATTGTTAATAAAATAATAAATAAATTATATGAAAATATTATAAATATATAAAATATAATAAATTATTAGTAAACCATTGATGATGATGATGATGATGATGATGATAATAATATAACATGTAATTAGTTGTTTCTTATTAGTATTTTTTTTTAATATTGAAATTTGAGTGATTGTTTGTCTACTATTTAGCATTCTTTGATTTATTATTATTTTACCTTAATCACTATATTTTATTATGGTGAAAATTTATTTTGAAAATCTAGTTTTATGGACAAATTAAAAACTCTTGACTCGTTCTCTTTGTTAATATTGTTTCTTGACTATTTAATTTTAATAAATATGTATTTTTGGCACACATTGAGTTATAAAATATTTAACATGTATATTGAATTGTACTTACATTACTATGAATATATACATATAAAGAAAAAAAAATTGTTTCGCCTCCCAAAGATAAATTCCTAACTCCACCACTGCTCTAAATTCATGTGTTTTTGAGTTTTTAATTTTATTTATTTTTTGGGTTAAAATTAATAATTAAGATTTTAAAATCAAATGCTAATGTGGATGTTGATATGGGCATTTTGTGTGTCATGTAATCAATTTTTGTTTGCAAGATATAAGTAGGGATTGAATTGGAAATGATTTTCAAAATTTAAAGACTTGAATAGGAACGCAAAAATTATGGGGACTAAAGTGGAAATTGTCCCAAAATATATGAAAGGTATATGAAGGGTACATTGAGTTATAAAATACTTAACATGTATATTGAATTGTGCTTACATTACTATTACTATATATAAAGAAAAAAAAAATTGTTTGGCCCCCCAATGATAAATTCTTGACTCCGCCCCTACTCTAAATTCGCGTGTTTTTGAGTTTTTAATTCTTTTATTTTTGGGGGGTTAAAATTAATAAATTAATTTTTTAAAATCATATGCTAATGTGGATGTTCACATAGGTACTTTATGTGCAATGTAAGCAATTTTTGTTAATAAGATGACAGTAGGGACTGAATTGAACATGATTTTCAAAATTTAAAGACTTGAATAGGAACGCAAAAAATATGCGGACTAAAGTGGAAACTATCCTGAAATATATGAAATGTGTTTTCATCTTTAATAAGAAAAAAAACTAGATTGTAATTAGTTGCCAAATACATAGTCAAAGGGTATTAAATTGTATATTATGATATGTTACTTTGATGCTTGACCCTTTAATAAAATGGGAAAAATCACCAAGTCAATCACAAAAATAAATCTTTGCATATATATATATATATATATATATATATATATAAAGCCAAATTGAGCATTTAATACGCTTAAGTTTAATTCACACTAATTGATAGACTTAGGGAATTTGACTAAGAAATAAGAAGAAGAGAAATTTCGAGGACATTGGAACAAGAGAGATAAGAAAGCATAGAATTATCATACTGGTCCTGTTAACAGGTACTATTAGAGAATTTATTAGTAGAATATTTTCATAAAAAAATTAATACCACTTTCATAAGAAATATATAAAATTGTCAAAACAGTCAATTACTTTTTTCTTTTACTATAAATTTATTTTATAAAATATGTCATAAACCAAGGACAAAATGGGCTTCTGCCCTTTTTGGGAAAATTAATTAGCCTTTTGCCCTTCTTCCCAAACTAAATATGGAAATGCCCATTGTGGGGCCCGGCCCAAAAATAATGGGCTATTCCAAATTCAGGCCCGTCCGAGGAGCGTCCTATCTGAAGAGAAACTACATATGAAGCATTACTCAATCCCAATAACGCCAAGGAAACCTGTCCGAGGAGTAACTCCTCCTCGGACATCACGAAGCCCAGACGAGGAACTCTCCCCAGCCATTTCAGTTCATCCTCCCAACATATAAAATGAATAAAATCCAAAATATCTCATGGAAAGCTGCCACCACCACATTAATTGCGCCCCAACCACCCTCTTGGCCGCATTAATGAGGAAAAGACCCCTGAACAGTACCACCTTGGCCTCTGCAACTCACAAAGGGAGTGATGAGGACGTCTAATGGGACAGGTGCTCAAGTAGATGCTTAGATGATCAACAAGTGTAAGGTTGAGATGAGAGGAGGAGAACTATATAATGTAGTGGAGTCCCTCAAAGAAGGGGGCGGAAAAACTGTATTAGGAACTGAAGAAATAGAATCATACGTGAGAGATCCATTCTTGTGTTTTTATTTTCTGCAACAATACTGTCCATGCATCAGACCGAATAGGCTCACTGAGGCTAAGTTCTTTGACCCATCCTCTACAAATAATATATTGTGGGTTGCTCTTTGGGCCAAGGCCTGATCAATAGAATTTGGGCCAGGAAAATCGTGCAACTACAATTGGCGCCGTCTGTGGGGAGAACTAGGGCATCAGCTAGCACAACGGTCAAGCATGGCAGAACTAGGTCCGCACCAGGAGAATCCTCACCAGGCTAACTCCCAACAGACACAACCCGCCGAGTCTCAGAGGCAAAATAACCCCGTCAACCCAGGCCACAGGGGAAATCGTGAGGGAAGTGTGCATACTATCCTGACAAGCCAGAGTCGCACTCAGATAGGTAGTCACGTGTTCCAAAGGCGAAATAGTCACCAGGCCATGCAGCGAGAGATAGATGATCTGAAGAGGAAGCTACGACGGGTACAGCGAAAACGATCTCCTTCAGACTCAGACGAGTCCTCTAATGCGGAGGATGCGAGTTACCGACGGAGGTCAAGGACCCCCCAAGTGAAACCTTTTCCTACGAAAAGGAACCACGCCCTGTGCGGAAATATGAGAGCACATCCAGCAAGGGTTCGGGAAACGATGCCATGAAGAAGGCGTTGGACCAGGTTTCAGGGTCCCCCTTCACGTATAGAATTGAAGGGGCTAAGCTGCCTCGACGGTTCAACCAACCGGCATTCGCCATCTATAACGGTCGAGCAGACCCGGTAGAGCATGTGAGTCAATTTAACCAAAAGATGGCGATCTACTCGCAAAATGAAGCCTTTATGTGTAAAATCTTCCTGTCCAGCTTGGGATCAATGGCGATGAGGTGGTTCAACGGCCTGAAGACAAATTCCGTAAGCTCATACAAGCAGCTCACTCGGGATTTCTGCTCCCGCTTTATCACCAACACCAGAGTCCCCAGGCCCCTCGGTTCGCTATTGTCTTTATCCATGCACGAGGGAGAGACTCTGAAAGCATACTCGGATAGATACTGGGAAGTGTATAACGACCTGGATGACAACCATGATGCTGTCGTTATCAGCACATTCAAAAGCGGGCTCCCCACCGACCATGGCTTAAGGAAATCCCTCACTGGTAAACCGGTTGCCAACGTTGATCAGTTGAGGGATAGGATCGACAAGTACAAAAGAGTGGAGGAAGATCAGCTGCAAGGGAGGGGAAAGGAGAAGGTTATCCCCCTCAAAGCAAATGATTTCAGGTCGGAATGGCACAACCCTGGTCAGCCGAGGAGAGATTTTTCGCGACAGGCTGGGCAGAGCAACCCGCAAACAGTGAATGCCGTATTCAGAGAGCCAGTACAACAAGTACTGGAGAAAGTAAGGGATGAGCCCTATTTCAGGTGGCCGGGAAAGATGGCTGGAGACCCTTCCAAACGTAACCAGAACCTGTACTACCACTATCATCAGGACCATGGGCATACTACTGAGGACTGCAGGAATCTATGGAATCACCTAGATCAGTTGGTCCGAGAAGGAAAGTTACGTCACCTGCTGCACCCATCGAGTGGCCATCCCGGCCAAGCAACACAAGAGCCTTGAAAGGACGTGTCCTTAAGACCCCCCACCGGGACGATACATGTCATCCTCGCTGCACCAGGAAGAACGGGGCCACCCATCCCCAGGGTGTTAGCTGTTAATCGGCTCCCCTCCGAGGGCAGGCAAAGGGAACCCAAAAGGTCAAAAAAGGGAAGCTCTTTGATACTGGGATTCTCGGATGAGGATAAGAGAGGAACTATTCAACCTCACGATGATGCCTTGGTGGTCACGCTGAGGATTGGGGGCTTCGACGTGAAAAGGGTGTTGGTGGATTCGGGAAGTGCAGTAGAGATAATGTACCCTGATCTATACAAGGAGCTGAACTTGAAGCTAGAAGATTTGGTAGCTTATGACTCCCCCCTTCTCAGCTTCGAGGGAAGGATTGTTACACCAAAGGGGTAAATCCGACTACCCGTACAGACTGGGGCGGAAGTGGTGGAGGTGAATTTTATCGTGGTCGACGCTTATTCACCCTACACCGCGATAGTTGCAAGGCCATGGATCCACGCCCTAGAAGCCGTGACCTCCACATTTCATCAAAAAGTGAAATACCCATCCAAAGGACAAGTAGAAGAGCTCCGAGGAGATCAGGCCGTGGCCAGGAAGTGTATGGTGGCCGCCATTTTACATCGGCCCCCAATCGAGTCCTCGGCCCCAGAGAGCTTATAGCAACCAACCCCCTCGGTAGGGCAAGGCGATAGGTTGGCCGAGGAGATAAGGTGTGAAAGTTTAGATAGGATCGCTGTCAATGACGACCCAGAGAAGTTCTTTCAGGTCGGCTCTGAATTACCTTCTCAGGAAAAAGAGGAGCTGGTCAGATTTCTCAGAGAAAATGTCGACGTGTTCGCATGGGACGCCTACGACGCCCCGGGAGTTGATCCCAGCCTTATTTGTCACCACTTGAACGTTAACCCCTCTTCAGCCCCGAAGAAACAGCCACCCCGACGTCCTTCGAAGGAACACGCTAGTGCCGTAAGAGACGAAGTGGCGAAATTGAAAAGGGCAGGGGCTATCAAAGAGGTTTTTTATCCCGAATGGTTGGCGAACACGGTGGTGGTAAGAAAGAAGACAGGGAAGTGGAGGGTCTGCGTGGACTTCACGGACCTGAACAAGGCGTGCCCGAAAGACCCATTCCCCCTACCCCGAATCGACCGATTGGTGGATGCAACCGTAGGCCACCCTCGAATGAGCTTCCTGGACGCCTTCCAGGGCTATCATCAGATACCCCTTGCGCTGGATGACCAAGAGAAAACGGCTTTCATGATGCCCATCGGAAACTATCATTATAAGGTGATGCCGTTTGGGCTGAAGAACGTAGGCTCAACTTACCAAAGGATGATGACTATGATGTTCGAGCCACAGCTGGGCAAGATCATTGAGGTTTATATAGACGATATGGTTGTGAAGAGCAAAAGGGTTTCCGAGCACGTGAATGACCTCGGAGTAATCTTCGCTATCTTAAGAGAGCATCGGTTGCGGCTGAATGCTTCCAAATGTTCATTCGGGGTCGGGTTTGGGAAATTCCTAGGGTACATGGTCACCCACAGGGGAATAGAAGTAAGTCCCGACCAAATCAAAGCCATTAACAGCCTACAAGTTCCTCGGAATCCGAAGGAAGTGCAGAAGCTCACTGGCATGATTGCGGCATTAAACCGGTTCATATCGCGATCGGCGGATCGATGTCGGCCTTTTTACCTCCTGATAAACAAATGGAAAGGGTTCGAATGGTCGGAGGATTGCGCTCAGGCTTTCCAGGAGCTTAAGGACTACCTGTCTCGACCACCCATCATGTCCAGCCCTAAGGCAGATGAGGTGCTGTTTGCATATGTCGCTGTAGCTCCCCATGCTGTAAGCTTGGTACTGATACGGGATGATAATGGGGTGCAGCGACCGGTTTACTATGTGAGCAAATCATTACATGAGGCCGAGGTACGGTACCTTCCTTTAGAAAAGGCAATTCTGGCGATAGTGCATGCAACCCGGAAGCTTCCTCATTACTTTCAGGCGCACACGGTCATCATTCTAACTCAGCTTCCCCTTCGAGCAGTGCTTCGAAGCGCTGACTATACAGGAAGGATCGCCATGTAGAGTGCGCTCTTGGGAGCCTTTGATATTAAATATATGCCCAGATCCTCCATCAAAGGACAGGTCCTCGCAGACTTGGTAGCGGAGTTTGCTGAGCCCTCTATAGAAACAATAATCGAGAAGAAAGACATGGATGGAAAATCGGTTGGTGCGATTTCAGCAGTTGGGACCATGCAATGGAAGGTCTACGTGGATGGCGCAGCTAACCAGAGAGGGTCAGGAGTTAGGATAGTTTTAATATCCCCGGACGGTGCTGCCATTGAAAAATCATTGAGGCTCGGGTTCTCGGCCACGAACAATGAAGCCGAATACGAAGCCTTACTTCAAGGGATGACGATGGTTCAAAGATTGGGCGGTAGAATAATAGAAGCATTCTCGGACTCCAGACTGGTGGTCGGACAAGTGATGGGTGAGCTGGAAGCTCGAGATACTAGGATGCAAGAGTATCTGGGACAAGTCAAGCGGCTACAGACGAATTTTGAATCCTTCAATCTGACGCACATCTCCAGGAGTGTAAACACCCATGCAGACTCGCTGGCCACTCTCGCCACGTCCTCGGCGCATAATCTGCCGCGAATGATCCTGGTTGAAGATCTAGCCCAGGCAAGCCCCATCAGCAGAAGCCCGGCCAGAGTCCATCAGATCAGAAAGAGTCACAGCTGGATGGACCCCATAAAGAACTTCCTTCAAAATGACGTCTTGCCGGAGGAAAAATTGGAAGCCGAGAAGATACGAAGGAATGCTCCTCGGTTCTGGCTATCGGAGGACCACAAACTATATCGACGCTCTTACCCTGGACCGTACCTACTCTGCGTACATCCAGAAGAATCCGAATCTCTACTTGAGGAGTTACACGAGGGGATTTGTGGAAGTCATACCGGAGGAAGGTCGCTGGCACACAGGGCACTTACCCAAGGGTATTGGTGGCCGAACATGCAAAGAGAGGCCCAAGAATACGCTAAGAAGTGCGACCAGTGCCAAAGATTCCCCCCGAATATCCACCAACCCGGAGGGGTTCTCAACCCCCTCTCTAGCCCATGGCCGTTCGCACAATGGGGCCTTGATATAGTTGGACCCTTCCCCAAAGCTGCGGGGAACAAGCGATACATAATAGTTGGAACTGATTACTTCACTAAATGGGTGGAAGTTGAACCCTTGGCCAACATTAGGGACGTGGACGCCCAAAAATTCATCTGGAAGAACATCATCACCCGCTTCGGGACTCCGCGTACACTCATTTCCGACAATGGTCTGCAGTTCGACAGTAAGAACTTTAGGGAGTATTGCCGCGAGTTTGGAATCATTAACCGATACTCCACCCCCGCCTACCCTCAAGGAAATGGGCAGGTCGAAGCCGTGAACAAGGTCATAGTGAACGGACTGAAGAAGAGACTGGACGAGGCAAAGGGGAGATGGGTAGAAGAGCTCCCCCATGTCTTATGGACTTATCGGATGACGCCGCGACGATCGACCGGTGAGACCCCCTTCTTGATGACTTATGGGGCTGAGGCCGTGCTCCCAATCGAGAACAACTTTCCCACACTAAGGTCTAGATCGTTTACCCCAAACGATAACGACGAGCTATTGGAGCGGAGCCTGGACCTAGCCGAAGAAAGAAGGGAAAAAGCGATGATTCATATGGCCTATTATCACCAGAAGCTGAGACAAGGGTATGATGCTAATGTCAAACTGCGGCCTCTGGGTCCAGGTGATCTCGTGATGAGGAAGATTCTTGGCAGCGCAAAAAACCCCTCTTGGGGCAAGTTGGGGCCCAATTGGGAGGGACCATACCGTGTCACATCCGTGGCCGGAATAGGCGCCTACTACCTAGAAGATTTGGATGAAAAAACTGTACCTCGACCATGGAATGTAAATAACCTCAGAAGATATTGTTATTAATGAAAATGGCTTCGCCCACATTTTGTTTCGTGACTATCCACTGCTTGCTGGTCTACATAACAATTTTTATAAGTTTTAAACAGAACCTAAGTCCTACATGGCTCCTCGGACCACAGACTTAGGGGAAATTATTACTTAAGGCAACTATTCATAGTTTTAAACAGAACCTAAGTCCTGCATGGCTCCTCGGACCACAGACTTAGGGGAAATTAATACTCATGACAATTTTTATAAGTTTTAAACAGAACCTAAGTCCTGCATGGCTCCTCGGACCACAGACTTAGGGGAAATTATTACTTAAGGCAACTATTCATAGTTTTAAACAGAACCTAAGTCCTGCATGGCTCCTCGGACCACAGACTTAGGGGAAATTATTACTCATGACAATTTTTATAAGTTTTAAACAGAACCTAAGTCCTGCATGGCTCATCGGACCACAGACTTAGGGGAAATTAATACTCATGACAATTTTTATAAGTTTTAAACAGAACCTAAGTCCTGCATGGCTCCTCGGACCACAGACTTAGGGGAAATTATTACTTAAGGCAACTATTCATAGTTTTAAACAGAACCTAAGTCCTGCATGGCTCCTCGGACCACAGACTTAGGGGAAATTATTACTTATGATAGATTGGGAGATTATTACTTAAAGGAAATCATTTTAATGCGTGCGCGCAGTCTGGCACCATCGCAACCCTCAAATGCGCAGCCCAAAAACCCATTTTATTTTGACCGTTTATCTGTATCTACATCGTTGCAAATGTTTAAAGAAGAGCGCTACTGACATACATCCATAGTAAGCAAAACGAACATTTTATATTAATATTCCGAGTACATTAGAAAGAGAGGTTCTTACAAAAGAATGGAAAAATAGGACGACTCTCATTCAAAAAAAAAAAAGAAAGGGAAAGAGTACAAAGATCAAAAGCCTAGAAGGCTAAGCCTTAGCAGGAGGATCTTCTTTCTGCTCGGGCTGAGGAGGAGGAACCTCGATGGTAGGGTCTGCGGCGGGATCCTTCGCCATATCAGGCACAAGGACAGCATCAGGCACCGCCAGGTCCTGCTCTAAAGCCACTTGGGCGTCATCAGGCTTCTCTCGGATCTCCAGAGGATAGAAGATGTTCTTGGGCAGTCTTAGTGCCGAATCCGCAGGAACTCCTGCAGCATCGAGAGCATGAGCCCATGAAATACTGCAGTAATCCCTGCACACCTCGGGGATCTCCTCGGATAGCTTGGCCTCCGTCTCTTCGGCCCCGAGCTGGCGAGCAGCATTCTTCTCAGCCTCTGTAGCCTCTCGGATCAGCTGGGCCTCCTCTTTGACCAGCCGCAGCTCATCCTCGACTTTTTGCAAAGCAGTCTTGAGATCTTGCACTGCCTGCCTCTCGGTGGCAAGGTTAATCTGTGTCGAGTACAGCTCTTTGCGCTGGTCCTCCGCCTGGGTCTCGGCACTCTTCAAACCAGCCTCTGCACTTTTGCGCCGGTTCTCCGACTCCTTGAACTCGTCCGTAAGTTTAAGGTGATCGTGCTTGAGGGACCCCAAGGTTTTCTCCATCTCCGTCCAAGCCTGGGTCTCGGCCTCAGCCCGATTACGGTTACCTCGGCAGAATTCCTCAGCCACGAATACCTGCTGAGTAATCTACGGGCGAAACAAGAGTGCTTTAAAAAAAAAAAAAAAAAAAAAAAATCTAACAAGGTCAAATAAATTAATGAAACAGTAGAAGGATTACTTACCATCGCGAGATCCCTTTTAAGGGATAGGAAGATCTCGGGCTGAGAGAATCGCCTATAAGCCTCCATGTCCCGAGGAAGGAGTAGGGGTTGCTCTAAGGCCTCGGCAACGTACCCTGCCCGGCCTCGGTTGTACTCTCGGACCGAAGCATTGTAGGGGATGGCAACCCCATCCAGCTCCAACTTGGGGCTCCATACACGCGGGGTAGCGCGTACCTCCGCAAGGCTCTCCTCGTCCCGACTCTCCGAGGAGTTGCCCCTTCTGCTCCTTGGTGCCTGAGCAGTCTTTTGCTGCTTGGTCGACTGAGCAACCACCTCACCCTCCTCAGGGGTGTCAACCGGCCTCTTCTTCTTCAGGTCCGGATTAACCTTAAGGCCAGGTTCCGAAGTGCCCTGAGGGATCACAGGAGGAAGGGTTTTGACTTGTGATGGAGGTGGTCCTTTCGATGACTGACCTTTCCCTCGGGAGGCCATCAGCTCCTTTAGAGATTTTCCCTTTCCTGCCATGGGCTCTGTCTCTTCGTCCGAAGTATCGTCCGAGCAGATAATGATGGAAGGAACGCCAACTGCAGAATGTCGGTCCCGCTCTCCTTCAGGATCGGAAAGTTCCACCAAAGGGGTTTGCTGAACTTCCTCCTCAAAATAAAACTCGTCTATCTCTTCCTCAAGGGAAAGACGAGATGATTCAGCTTCCTCTTCAACCTGAACGGTAACACCAGGCTCGTTTGGCGGAGGTAGCTGCTCTGCTAAGTAGGGATTTCTAACACCGGGCAACACAACTGGTGGCAGATCGTGTTCAGCTAGGAACCCGTCCATGGACACGTCAATCCTAGCCAACCTCGGACTGCCAGCCCTTATAGCGTGACCGATAGCCTGGAAAGAGCTGCTCAGAAGTTGATAGCCCAGAACTAGATGGGTCGCACGCAACTGTCCGTCCTCGGAAACGTAAATCTCCGACCTAAGAAGGTAGTTCAATGCTGGCACGTTCACAAATTTTAGCCGAGGAGCGACGTGAACTTTATCTGCAAGCAACCAAGAAAAGTGGGGTTAGTTCACGAAATTTTCCAATTACAAAGAAAGCAAGAAAAATAACCCCTCAATACTAAATCCTTTCCCAAAAAGGACCGATCCTAAAAACGCCGCACCTGGGTTTCCTGCCCGAGTTGGACAATGAATACCGTCGAACCACTCCCCAGAAGCAATAAGGAAGTCATTCTTCACGGTCTTATTGGATATTGGGAGACAAGAAATCAACCTAAGGTCCTTGTTCCGGGATTTAAGATAATACCCATCATCCCCGAGGCGGTGACATTCGTACAGATAAGCCACATCGTGCCAAGTAAGGCCTAGATTCATCCGCTCGTCTAAGACATCTACACAGCCTAATATCTTGAACATATTCGGTGCACACTGATACGGCGTCAACCTATGGTTGAACAGGTATTCCCTTGTAATCCTACGCATGGGAAGTGTCATCCCTCCCTCTATGAAAGCAATCATGGGGATAACGACTTCTCCCTCACCTCTATCTGTCAATACTCCTTCAAGAGGACAGTACTGCAGCCCAACCCCTGGGGGAATGTGGTATTTAGCCCTAAAGGCCTCCATAGCGGCTGGAGTTTTTACTAATTTCTCAAATCTACCCATCTGAACTGAACTGGGGAAACGAAAGTAAAGACTGAGAAGAAAAGTAGAGTCCGAGGAGGGAATTGAAACGGCGAGATGAACGAAATGTACTGGTACCTTCACAAAACGCTCAATGGAACGCCTGGAGATCTCTCTTGGACGAAACGCTTCACAAAAAAAATGGCTACGGTGGCGTAACGGACGCAAGTGTTCGTATATCTCTAGGATTCGATGGAGTTCTCTAGAGTCCTTTGAGGTTTATGAAATGCAGATAAAAAGAAGGAACTGAACCCCTCTGACGTCTTATATAGCCGGGAGGAGAGAGGAAAGATCACTCCTGCCTAAAAATACGAGAAAAAACGATGGCCGTTCGATCCACGCCACACCGTTGGATGAAGGGAACATAACGCCTCCAGAAGTTAATGGCCGCGCCTCGTAAATTGTAGCGCGTCAAAAGTAACGGTCTGCACGCGCGCCCCAAGCTCTCCTTATTTCCATCCTCTCACTAACATCAAAACCCCGCTTTTCTCCTCGGAAGGAGATAAAAACTGGAGTTTTGAGGGGCTATTGTGGGGCCCGGCCCAAAAATAATGGGCTATTCCAAATTCAGGCCCGTCCGAGGAGCGTCCTGTCCGAAGAGAAACCACATATGAAGCATTACTCAATCCCAATAACGCCAAGGAAACCTGTCCGAGGAGTAACTCCTCCTCGGACATCACGAAGCCCAGACGAGGAACTCTCCCCAGCCATTTCAGTTCATCCTCCCAACATATAAAATGAATAAAATCCAAAATATTTCATGGAAAGCTGCCACCACCACATTAATTGCGCCCCAACCACCCTCTTGGCCGCATTAATGAGGAAAAGACCCCTAAACAGTACCACCTTGGCCTCTGCAACTCACAAAGGGAGTGATGAGGGCGTCTGATGGGACAGGTGCTCAAGTAGATGCTTAGATGATCAACAAGTGTAAGGTTGAGATGAGAGGAGGAGAACTATATAATGTAGTGGAGTCCCTCAAAGAAGGGGACGGAAAAACTGTATTAGGAACTGAAGAAATAGAATCATACGTGAGAGATCCATTCTTGTGTTTTTATTTTCTACAACAATACTGTCCATGCATCAGACCGAATAGGCTCACTGAGGCTAAGTTCTTTGACCCATCCTCTACAAATAATATATTGTGGGTTGCGCTTTGGGCCAAGGCTTGATCAATAGAATTTGAGCCAGGAAAATCGTGCAACTACACCCCTCTTTTGAAAATCGAGTTTAAAAAAAAAAATTCTGGAGCCCTATAGTGACGTTTTTAAGGACCTATAGTGACATTTTAAGAACCTATAATGACGTTTTATAACTTGATATCCATGGAATCGAGTTATAGGCAATTTTATTGCCTATAACTCGATTTCATGGATATCAAGTTACAAAACGCCACTATAGGTCTTTATAAACGTCACTATAGGTCCTTGAATACGTCACTATAGGACTTAAATCGATTTTGAAAAACTCGGTTTTCAAAAGAGGGGTATTTCTTTATTTAGTTTGAAAAGAAGGGTAAAAGACTAATTAATTTGCCCAAAAAGGGCAGAAGCCCATTTTGTCCCATAAACCAATGTCTAGTATTGTATAAATAAGAATCTAGTCTCTAATGAAAGTTATGCATCCTAGCTGAATAATTATATTGAGTCTTTGACAAAATCTTGAACGAAAGTACCCTATGGAATTACTAGTAACTATGATTCGTTTGTGATCTTAGGGGTTTATGGCAAATGCATGGTGAAATTTAAGAACAAATTATTTGTTTGTTTAGACCCCTTAAGGTAGATTGTTTAATTTAATTAATTAGCCAAGTGATTACTTAGGTTAATTATTCAGATCTAGGTAAAATAATAATAAATAATATCATGCAAAGCAATGGAAAGTAAATAACACTATGATATGATGACCTAAAAAAACCAATAAAATGAACCATTTCAAGGAAAAAACCTAGAGAGGATTTGATCTATTTATTCTCAAGGTAAAGAAAATCCACTATAAAAGGATTGAATTTCTTACAATTAGATTTAACCTTAAATCTATTACTACCTCAAGTAGTAACTTACTGATACGACTATGTGCAAACTTCAAATCCACAGACTCTTTCTCTTCTTGGACTTACTGCAACACAAACACCCACGCTTGTGACTTTGAGATCCCACTCAAAAGTTTCAGATTACCTTCACTTGTTGATCTTTGTAGTAGTAACTAGGTTTTACCAATGCTTGATTATAGATCTTGCTCATGTAGACGCCTGTGTAGTTAGAAGGTACAACACCTCACAGATCTCACAAGGAGTAACACACAAGTCTTCTAAAGGTCTTCAAAACGTAGGTAGGGTTTCCTTTTTATATGTGGACAAGTTAAATTGAAACCCTAAACGTTTTCGCAGGCTTGAGCATTGTTTTAAAAATTCTATAGAGTTTGATTTCTGCGATTTTCGATCGATCGAGCTTGGCAGATTTTGACTCTTCTTTTCTGAAGTTAGCTCGAACTTGAAGCTTGAAACACATATCTTTGAGCAATGCTTAACACATAGACTAGATATGTTTTATTCTTGGTTTGCCAACACATACAAAATAAAATTCTAAACATTTAATCCTAAATCTTTAGAGTCTAACACAAACGTCCCCATAGTCATTACTTGGCTGTAGCTTCTAGAAGCATAGAAAATTCCAACACCCACTTTAGTGATATCAAAAACCTAGTGAACAAATATAAGAAATGAGAACATATTTTTCGAGATGAAGGATCAGGAATCAAATCCAATGCTCTTGGATGGATTTGGTCTAATTAAGACTTATTTGCCGGAGAGATGAAATTGGCCTGGGATAATTTCACTTGAACCCCAAATATAGAAGACTTTAAGGCTAGTTTGGATAGGGGAGAATACAGTAGAGTTTTCCAGAAATTTCATCACTTCTTGAAAATAAAATAGTAATATTTCATTTTCGAAACCTAAAGGAAGTTCAATAATTATTAATTAAGATGGTTTGTTGAATGTTTCTAAAAAAAACAAAATGGCCTGTTTCATGAATCTTGATGACAGTTAATGCATGGTCTGTTTCATGGCTTATATAATTAACTCCAAGAAAATTTCATTGGCCCGCTATCAAGGAGCGGAAGTTGGAATATTCGTATGTGGTTGTTAGTTATGCTGTGATTCAGTCCATTAGAAAGTCCAAGTAAACGAAGGAAGAAAATAGGAAGGTGCGGAAAAGTATTTTTGTCTAGCTATACGTTTCTGGTAAGACTATATATATATATATATATATATTAGTAGTATATATATGTAGGCTAGGTATATATCTTATTTGTTCAACTCTTAAGATACCCAGAAATGGCTATGCAATTTGTAGTGCGAATTACTTTCTTACTTCTGCTGACATATGGATTAGCAGAAGCAGCACCACCGCCTATGGCAAAACCCAATTGTACAAGTATGTGTGGAAATCTTGAAATTCCATATCCATTTGGGATCGGGGGCGGTTGCTACATGGACCAGCCGTTCGAAATTGTTTGCAAGGGAAGTCGTGCGTTCTTAACTAGTATTGACATGGAGGTGCTGCAAATCAATATTAGTACCACTTATTACGGCTTTGGGCATCCTACGGTTCAAGTCAAAATGCCAATCATTTCGAAGAATTGCATGAATACGACTACAAGCACTAGAAGTATGAACTTTACAGGAAGTCCTTTTTCCTTCTCTGGGATGTATAACACATTCATTTCGGTTGGTTGCGACAACTTTGCAACAATAGCCTATATTGATCCTATAGTAGTTGGGTGCACATCTGATTGCAATACAGACGTGAAGAAGATAGAGAGTGGTGGACTTACTTGCTCTGGTTTCAACTGCTGCATGACGAATATCCCTATCAACCTTCAAGTATTTGCAGTAAATTTCAGAAGTAAAAATGAAATGAAAGGAAGTGGGGGAGCAATAGAAAGTTGCAAATATGCCTTCCTGGCAGACCAAATTTGGTTGGACAACCGCAAAGGAAATCCCTCTTCTGTGCAATATTGGGAACACGTTCCTGTGGTGCTGGAATGGTATGTACCTGTCTTGATCAATAATTCAAATGAGTTTTTTAGCACCTCCGAAAATAGACCAGGTCATGTCACCAGATTCAGTGATGCCACGATGAACGGCTATTATGATCTATGTGCTTGGGGATACGAAGGAAATCCTTATCTTCCCGCGGGATGTGAAGAAGGTAAACTTCATATACACAAACAGCTCTAATTTTACACATGCCTAACTTTAACGTTGCTTATTTATGATCGATGCATGTCACTCTAGCAGTCTACGTACACATATCAGCATGTATATGTTTTTTAATAAAAACAAAAAGCATGTTTATCGTTTCTTTTTTCCCTCCTTTTAGTGATTTAAAGATCATATATATATATATATGTATATATATAACTAGCAGAATCTTCTGTATCAAAAAATAAAATAGAATAAAAAATAACAGAACCTTCGACGTTATATATTATATTCTACCATGAAGTCTAGCTGCCTATTTTATATATATATATATATATTTATTTATTTATTTATAATGAGCTACTTTCTGGTTTCTGCAATGACAGTACAAGTTTTATTATATTAAAATATAAAATTATAATAGATAATTAAAATTATATTTTAAATTTTATAAATTTTTGGTAATAATTTTAAGTTTTCATTGTTATAAAATAATTTTAAATTTCTTGAAAATCAGATAATAAAGTTTTACTTAAATTAATCAAATATATATATATATATATATTAGGCTATAGTAAAAAATTTTATTTTATCATTATTATTATTATTATTATTTGTTTTTGGAGAATCAAAATTTCTTATTTATTGAAACTTAAGAAAAGAGTGTTAGATAAATTATTAAAAAAAGACTTTATAACCATAAGGTTAAAAGAAATAGATTTCATTGATATATGGCTTGATTGAGATTCAAATATCTCACTCTCTTATGGCATTTTGCACCACCACAAGTTGTGGTGGTGCAAAATGCCATGGTCCACGTACAAGATATTATTCTACATAAATAACAAGTTCACTAGCATGCCACTCTCAAGTTACTACAACCTAGCAATATATTATGAGCTTCATAATTCTTCGCAAAATGCCATGGTCCACAAGATATTATTCTACATAAATAACAAGTTCACTAGCATGCCACTCTCAAGTTACAACAACCTAGCAATATATATTATGAGCTTCATAATTCTTCACTACAACATAGAGCAAAAGTTACATGCACACGTGCACACACACAAATAATTTATTTTTTCAAAACGAAAGCCGGATTTTCAATTAATTAGAATACTAGAATACATGTTCTAATAGATATCTTTCAAGAAAATCTTGAACTTGTTCGTGCCATACAAAGGAATCACTCACAACTATGCTGTGTGTGTATCTAGCCAAAGCAAGGGAAGCTTGATTGGCCTCAAATCTTTTATGACGTATTGTGTAGGAGCTGAAAGTTTGCAGCACTTGTCGAGATTCATATATCAAATGAAATGACCCAACCATTAGCAAACCTCTCTTCACACAAATTTAAGGTTTTTGGGATGTAATTCTTCGAATCACCTTCTGGAACTATATCCCAAAAACCATCCTCCTTCGAATCACCGATCTGGAACCAAAATCAGCTTCCATTGCAGAAGTTGTGGGCTTACTTCTCATGCACAGTACCAAAAAAACCTATCATTCTTTGTCCTCAAAGTAATATGAAAATGCACACGCTATGCACATATTTATCATCCATGAGCTTTACGATTTTTACATGTTTGTGTGCACATTCACAATGCTTTCTAGGTACACCTCTCAGGAAATATAGAAATAAGATACATGTGAGTTATTAAAATAATTTAATCACAATATAATAACAAAACAAGTTACAAATGTGGTTATGAGTTACTAATATTTTTGTAATAACAATTTGAGTTAATTGGGATAACATTTCATGATAAATTTTGCAAAAGAAAAATTACGTATATCACTATTTATTTGTTTTTATTAAAATACACCAACATATTCTTATTTCTAACCTGAATTTAATCTAAAGTAAACTATTAATTAATTATTTCCAATTATAATAATCTTATTCTTAAAAAATATATTGTAATACTCTAATATATAATATAATAAATATTATACGTCCTTATTTCTATAGTTGGACAATTCTCTCTCTCTCTTTTTTTCTTTTTTATAGGTTTTTTTAAAGTCAACCTGTCCGCGTCCTTCACTCTAATTAGCTTTTGATTGAGCCATCAACACTTTTTCGGTAGTTTCTGTTTATTTGTTTATTTTTGTTGCTGAGTTTCTGTTTATGTTTATAGTCTACTTATGTTACCCCATGTTGGAGAAAGAATGCTTAAGAGCCTAAACAATTCTAGTACTAATGATTGCCTTAATTAACTTGTCAGTTTGTGGGAATACAGTAGGCAGTTACAATTGCTACAGGCGAAAATCTCTACCAAAGATAGCCATTATAGGTATGTTCTTTTTTCTTTTTTAAATGCGCTGTAGGCATGCCTTTAAATTTTGGAAAATGAATTAAGAAAAAATAATAACAAAATCATGATAATGTGACTTAAGAGGTGCAATAGCTTAAGGTTCATGACATTTAAGAGGAACTGAACAACTGTCGTCGATCGTAACTCCACGGCGATAAATTCTTTCTAATTTCCATTTAATTCTCGTAGAATTCTTTTTATTTTTTAGTTAAAATTTTTTAATGGATTTGTGGATCTTTCTCTATAAGTGAAGAAGCATCTATCTTTACTTCTCTTTTTATTTGGCAAATAGATTTGTGCTTTTAGTTTATTGGCTTTTCTCAACTCAATGTAGATCATGACAGGGAATGACTTGATCAAACCTTTCCGAGCTAGATCATGGATATATTAACTTTTAGTTTACTAAAGTACATGCCCGTGTAGAAGATGAAGAATCTATTAGATTTTAATTTTTTGTTCTTTTAGTAATCTATCACTAAAGGATAAAATTATGCATCCTATAAATTGATAGTTTCGTCATACTTTTAGTTGAATTGCATTACTCATCACTCTTCCATGTTTTTCTAATTAAAATTTCACTAAAATCACAATATTGTCTGTTATCAAAGATTAGAAATCTATGGAGAAAAGACAAGTTTTCTCTATTAAGTTGTATAATTCTTAATTCATTTAATTTAGATTTTTGAATCAATTACTATATACAATTTTAAAGTAAGCTTTACTGTTATATTAAGATTACGAGAGGATCCCATTAAAAATAAGTTTAAGAGTGGACGTCAAAAGTCTTATAGCTAAACTTGGTTGGTACTTTTTGGTGTCTCCTACTGAGTAGTTAATATAATAAACATGGATACTGCTAAATTCAAAAGACATAAGCCTATAAATTTGTATCCAATTATGTTATATTAATCACTCCCTCTTATTATTTTTATTCTAAATGGGACTTAACTAACACATGTATTTCCAACTATCTTCCCCTCATGTGTGAGTCTCTGTCTCTCTGTGGGTTTTAACCAAGTATCCTACTTGCTCCCCTTTGCCATGGGTTTTTCCCATCACCAGCACGTCATTCATGGGCCTTTCGTACGCTATCCATAAGTACCACGTGTCAACCCCACACACTCATCCATCGAAACCAGCCTCTACATTCCTATCCATTGGAACCATGCACTTCACCATAATCTAGCACCATTGGCAATACTCTTTTGTGAGTCTTTGCCTCTCTATGGGCTTTGACCAAGTCTTACTTGCTCCTCCATTGCCTATGGGCTTTTTCCATCATTAGCATGGAGCTTAAGTGGTGTGCAACAAAGCTGGCGATATTGTTCAGGGTCCCCTTCCCAACAGGGACAAAGCAAGCCTAAAAGGCCCACACAAACGATCTTGGAAAAGTCTAAACACAAAGTAGTATTCCAATGGTGCTAGATCACGGTGAAGCATGCAATTCCAAAGGACAAGAATGTATAGGCCGGTTCTCATGAATGAGCATGCGGGTTAACATGTGATTCCTATAGATGACATATGAAAGGCTCATTATGGGCGCAAGTGCTCACACCCATTGTGCTTTTATCTTTTGTTTTACTCACCTTGTTGTTGAGTTAAGATAGCTTGATCCCGATAAATTAATTCAATTACCGAAGTTGATTAATTAAGTCAAATTACATGCAAATCGTGGAGGCACCAACAAATTACCAAATAAACTAAATGCAGTGGAAATTAAATTGACACGGTGATTTTTTGACAAATAAAGAAAAACTTCGTAAGGTAAAAACCCTATCGAGTGAATTTAAGGTCACCACTCCCAAGAATCCACTAATCGATAATCAAACAATTACAAGTATGATAAATCTTACCAGTCTCCTGGCCAATCCCAAAATACCAACTTACAGTTGAACCTTCACTCCAATACCCAATTGGACTTGATCTTGTAGTAGCCTTCTTTCCTTTGATGCACAAATCTCCAATCTATGACTAACCGTTTGCATAGATCCTAGTACGTAACTAACTCCAACAACTTGAATGATTGTTGTTGGCTACAAATTTCTTCACTTTATAAACAATGAAGATCAAGAAACACTTGGTTAAAAAACCCTATGGCGTACAAACGCAGTAGCTTCTCATAGCTTGGTCTCTGTATCCGTGTGTGATGGCTCTTAAAATAAGCCTTATATATATCTAGGGTTGTGAGAGAAGAAACCCTAAACAAATACATCAGCATGGGCCGAAATTCAAATCTGGAATTTCTGAATTCATAAAACTCGATAGATCGAGCTAGTGTCGAGCTGGTGTTGAGCTTGCCCAGTAAATCTCGATAGATGTTTTCTGCCGAGCTATCTATCGAGTTTTAGTAAAATAGCTTTTTTTCACTTGTTTCTTAGATCAATCCTCATGTCTTTAATACAACT
This sequence comes from Quercus alba, assembly GCA_036321655.1. NCBI lineage: Eukaryota > Viridiplantae > Streptophyta > Magnoliopsida > Fagales > Fagaceae > Quercus > Quercus alba. Next base: position 63,632,028 of record CM070301.1, read on the forward strand.
ACTTGATATGTATCAAACCCAACTTAGATCTACCCAATTTATAAGTAAAGTGCGTTTGTCAAAGGATAAGCCAATTGCATAGAAAATATGACCCTAACAATCTCCCCTTTTGGCAATCTATGACAAAACCACAAGCATAATTATGAGAGAAGTATAAAACAACAATCTCCATAACTATTACACAAAGAACTACATAAGCCTAAATATTACAATCAGCTCTTGAAAATCTTTGCAAGAAAAGAGATCATGGCATGAAAGACTTGCAACCTATTTTAGCTAAAACACTTAAACAAGATCCATCAAGGCATCAAGTGTGAAAAAGAGACAAGTTATATAAAAGGAGAAATGTGTGCATAAAGAGAGAAAAGAAACAACACACGTGAGATAGAGGTGAAGAAACAACATACATCATATGTGTGTGTGTATCAAGTAAATACAATGTACGTAAAGTGGTCACAAGACCATGGTACATGAAATGAGAAAGATACAGCAAAACCTCACTACATCTCTCAAAACACTCTCCCCCTAACTAGTGTATCTCTATGCTAGCTCTTCCCCTAACAACATGACTACTCTTTCATAACCAAAACTACTCCCCGTTTTTGTCATGAGTGACTAAGGGTGAATCACCAAGAGAGGGAGAAATAGCAAAACTATCATCACTCTCATCCTCTCCACTATCAGAAGACTCCTCAACAAGCTTGGGAGAGGGAGAAATAGCAAAACTACCAATATGAGACTATCATCAAGCGATGCGACCAATTTTAGTGTTCATCTGACACATCTCATCAGAAATATGGTCAAGACGACTACCAAAATCAGCACACATATGCTGAAGCTGATCCATAATGGCAGCAAGAGATGCCTCTACTCCAGAAGAGGAAGAAGGAATGGAAGATGAAAAGGGTCAAGAGGTGAAAGCAGCATCCTCCACAGTACAAAAAGTAGCCGCCTCCTGCTGAGCTGGAGTAGGCTCCACACGAGATCGCTTAGCAGCCAACTGTGCATCACTCCTCTATATAGATTCCTTGCTTATTACACCCATAGAGTGGAAGAAGGGAGAAGAAGGAATGGTGACATGCAAGTGTGTGAGGATGCATGTGATATCTGAAGGAAAGATTAGCTTATCATGTGTGGAAGTGTCTCGATAGATATCTATCATAGATACTATCATATGTGAAGAAAAATCTATAGAAAGATCTTCTAGGAGAGAAAGAAAAAAACGAGCATGAGACTCAGTGATAGTGTTGTAGTGTGACTGTGGTTTGAGAACAAAGGTCATCACCATATTAAGGATCCTTTGACCCTTAGCAAACTCGGTTGTGGAGAAATTTAAAGTATCTCCCCACACCATGGCTTTCTCACAGAAAAGTGAGGCTAACTTGTCATGAGAGATGGTACGTAGATGACGGTGACTAGCATAGTCTAGATGAGCTACCCTAGGAACACATAGTACCTCGGAAATGAGCTACGGGATAACTACAATACGTGTTCCTCAAAAAACCGTAGTAAACCGGGGAACAGAGGTATCGATGGCATGTATGTTGGAGTAGAACTCCTGTACAAAACACGCCGAGAAACCTCAAGGGTTTCTCATAAAGAGATCCCCAACCTTGAGAGCTAAACACGTAGGGAAGAGGCGTGTTTGGAAAATCAGATAGAATGATTTGGTGTTTTGAATGAATCGCCCGGTCACAAAAGTTCTCAATGAAATCCTTTTGGGAGTCCGCATTACGGAACTGAACTCTATCAAGAATAGAGGGAATAGATGAAGATGTAAAAGAAGAACTGCGATGAGTGATTGGGTTCTCAGAAGGGACAAATTTTTTGGGTGCCATAGTCAAGAAACTTTAGGAGAAGAAGAAAGAAAGAAGAGCAACACATCAGAAAAGATGCTTAGGAAAGAAAGAAAAGAGAAGTGCAATGCATGAACATGTTACGTGCAAAAACAATTTGCAACATGGGTAAAAACTCAATCCAAACTACAACACTTACAAGATATTATTAGTCACACAAACCTAGAATGCACGAAACATTGTTATAATGATAGAGAATGCAATGCATGAGCATGTGATAACAAATCAACAAAACCAACCCAAAAATTTTCACAAAAAACCCAAAAAGTTCCCAAAAACTTGAAGACCTAGGTCTAAATGCATGAAATGCATGAACAAAGAGAGAAAGAGAGGATTTAGAGCACATACCAAAATATTAAAGCTTGGAATAGGCCTAAATCTTGATGGGAAGAAGGATTTGAGAGGAAAGAAAGAGTTTGGGTCAAGAGAGAAGAGAAAAGGATCAAGATATTTGAGTGAAAAAGTAATCTAGGTCGAACCTTGCATATATATAGAAACGATAGATCAAGAAGGTATCAAGGAGGTATCGAAAAAAAAATCTCAATAGATTGAGAGGTATCGAGGAGGTATCGATGGCAAAACTGTCTCGATAGATTGAGGAAGTGTCAAGCTTCTACGAGTAGACAGAGACTTCAGGAAATAGGCTCGATGGATCGAGCTATCTATCGAGAGGTATCAAGAAAAACCTAGAAATTCTCGATAGATCGAGGAGGTATCGGGCTGCTATCGAGCTTCTATCGAGCTACTATTGAGCTTCTACCGAGCATCCAAAAACAAGGTTTTTTGAGGAGGGAAAACAACATGATATGAATGTAACCAAGATAGACATCAAACCAAGCAACAAAGAAGCATGTTAAGCACTTAAACACATCAACAACTCTAGATGCAAAGCATTCCTAGATCAAAACACACACTAAACAAGTATAACCAATTTTTATTTTCAAAAACAAGTTAAAACAGTTTAGTAAGCTTATACTATCACATATATTTCTTATGATGGCCAAATGACATTGTACTTGTACAATAGTATCAAGAGTAGCAAAGAGTATGCGTGTTGTGCGTGAAACTTTTGCAAGAAGCATAAGTGTCTCATTATACGAAGAGTAATGATATAAGAAAATCAAATACATCCACACACAATCATAATTGTTTGATGGAGACCATCACCTTTGAGGTATATCATATAATTCCCACGTCTCCTAGAAACATGCTTACAACCATATTTAAAAACATTTTGTTTCTTTTTGCTTTTCATGTTCTTTGCATATTTTTTTCTTTAAAGCATAAATTGGCATAACATGCATGGGTATATAAGAATGAAAAGAATTACCCAATTATGTAAACCAAGCATCTTGTTTTTGCTGTGCAAGTGCTACACCTTACCAAGTACGGCTTTTATGTATTGCATACATATGTTTTATGATTAAGGAGTTTTAGTGGTGAGATGGTTATTTATGCCTTTTTCTTAGGCTTTTTTTAGTCCTTCCCATAAAAAAGTGTGATAAAGATACGAATGATAAAATATTAGCCAAATCATACAATTCACATAATTGAGTCACAAAACTCACATTACTTAGTTGTGCATGAAGATGCTCATCTAAGCTACAGGAGATACAAAGTTAAGAAACCTTGTTTCAATGGCCATCCAAGGTACACAGGTACCAGTATACACAAATACACACTATTTTTGTATTTTTCATATTTTTCCTTGTTTTTTGTTTTCACAAAAAACAAACAAACCAACAAATAAACACACAAAAATAAAAATAAAATAAACTGACTAAAAAACAAACACCCAAACACACAAGAGATGCAAGAACAATGAGGAATCACTTAAAGGGGTCTTTTTCCTTCCAAACAGGAGACTTGGAGGGAGAAAACCTTTCTTGTTCTGACACCTTTGATAAGGAGAATAAGAAGGAGAATTAAACCCATTGAAGTTTGTCAAGAACATAACAACCTTTAAGAGTTCCCCAAGAGGAGCCAAAGAATTTTGAAATTGATTTTGGCTTCTGAAAGATAACACATTATTACTTTGTTGAGTGGCAAGTCACTTATAGCAATTTGGACGAGTGAGTCCCGATGCTCCACAATGATGATAGGAATGAGTTTTCTTTGGTTGAGACTTCTTATTAGTGGAGTGATGATTGTTCTGCTTAGTCTCTTTAACAATCTTAGGTGGTGCTCCCAAAATGAATTTTCCCTTATCATTTTTAACCTTACTTACACTTTCAGTTTTGGGTTCAGTTATCACAGTTTTAACATTAGAAGCAGGAGAGACAAACATAACATTATTCAAGGCACTAGAGTAAGTAATACTAGAAGAGAGAGAGAGTGATCATACCCAAGACCAGTTTTATTAGATGCAGCCTTTTGGAAATTCAGCATTTCATCCAGCTTAGCACTTAAGGTCCTTTCTAATTGAGCTCTCACTTGAAATAGCTCAGCATCCAGTTTCTTGGTCTTCTTAGTCAAGAAGTTGTTTTCAAACCACAATGCTCCAATGGTTTGATATGCTTCATCAACTTTAGTGGAGAGTTCTTCTCATTCCAACGCCACTTCACTCAGCTTCCTTGAGGCTAGCCTGTAAAGTTTTTCATGCATCTCAGAATTCTTGTAAAGCTTTGAGTAGGCAGTATGGATATCATATTTTTCATTCATCTCTTCAAATTTGGACTCCACCAATTCCTCTTCCTTATCAACCAATTCTTTGGACTCTTTGGACAAATCAACAGTGGTTGCGAAGGCGTTGACTATCCCTTCTTGATCACTATCCTCAGAGTCTACTTTTGGTTTCGTATCACTCAAGGTGGTAGCTAGGGCTTTGTTCTTGCCAATTGACTTGAGATAGGTAGGACACTCTGGCTTCATGTGTCCATACCCTTGATACCCATAGCATTTTGGATTGGTTGGAATGTTGCTGCTTTGTCGTCCTTCTTTGGATTCTCTTTTGAATTTCTCTTGAGTTTTAGATTGGGAGAATCCAGACTACTTGTAATCCCTATCATTTGCTTTGACATTCGCATTCTTGATGAACTTTTTGAATTGTCTGGTAACGTAAGATTTGAACTTTGAGTTCTCATCTTTAGACGACTCATTTTCTTCATCATTCTTAGCTTTGAGAGCCATATACTTGCTCTTGATCCCCTTGCCAATCCTATCTAAACCTAATTCATAGGTTTGTAGATTTCCAATCAACTCTATTAAAGCAATAGAGTCAACGTCCTTTGACTCTTCAACGGTGATTTTAGCATGGAACCGCTCTGGGAGAGATCTAAGGATTTTCCTCACAATTTTAGGCTCTGTAATTTTTTCACCTAAATTGAAGGCAGAGTTCACAATGTCCTTGAGCTTGGCATAGAATTCATCGAATGCTTCCTCTTCATCCATCCTGCTTTCTTCAAAGCTAGTGGTAAGCCTTTGAAGCTTGGAGTCTTTCACAGCCTTGGAGCCTTCATAAGTATTTCAAAGAATTGTCCATGCTTCATTGGCATTCTCAGTAAATGAGATTTTCTTAAACTGCTCGTTAGTCACAGCACTAAACAAGGCATTCAACGCTCTATTGTTGAAATTCATTACTTTGATCTTGTCATCATCACAAGATGTAGGAGGATTAGTAGGTTTGGTATATCCAACCTCTGCAGCTAGCCATACCTTTTTCATCCAAAGATTGCAAAAAGCTCTCATGCGTACTTTCTAGTATGCATAGTTAGTACCATAAAAAAAAGAGGAAGTATAATCAAAGATTGTCTACGATCCATAACAACAAGGGTCAATGGATCACATAGCAAAGATTAAAATCTAATCAGAGTGTGCCCGCTTTGATACCACTTGTTGGGTTAAGATAGCTTAACCTTGGTAAATTAATTCAATTACCCAAGTTGATTAGTTAAATCAAATTAGATGCAAATCATGGAGGCACCAACAAATCACCAAATAAACTAAATGCATCGGAAATTAAATTGACACGGTGATTTGTTGACAAATGGGGAAAACTTTTCGCAAGGCAAAAACCCCACTGGCTGAATTTAAGGTCACCACTCCCAAGAATCCACTAATCAATAATCAAGTGGTTACAAGTATGAGGAATCTTACCACTACCTTAGCTTATCCCAAAATACCAACCTATAGTTGAACTTCCACTCTAATACCCAATTGGTAGCCTTCTTTCCTATGATGCACAAATCTTCAATCTGTGACTAGCCCTTTGCACGGATCCCAGTATGTGACTAACTCCAACAACTTGAATGATTGTTATTGGCTGCAAAGTTCTTCACTTCATAAACGATGAAGATCAAGAAGCACTTGGTTACAAAACCCCATGACATACAAACATAGTAACTTCTCACAGAGGAAAATAAATTCTTAGTCTCTGTATCCGTGTGTGATGGCTCTTAAAATAAACTTTATATGTCTACGGTTGTGAGAGAAGAAACCCTAAACAAATACATTAACATGGACTGAAATTTAGATATGAAATTTCTGAATTTGTAAAGCTCGATGGATCAAGCTAGTGTCGAGCTGGTGTTGAGCTTGCCTAATAAATCTTGATAGATGCCTTCTGTCGAGCAATTTGTCGAGTTTTAGTAAAATAGCTTTTCTTCACTTGTTTCTTGGATCATTCCTCATGTCTTTATTACAACCACTTGATATGTATCAAACCCAACTTAGATTACCCAATTTACAAGTAAAGTTTTGCCAAAAGATAAGCCAATTACATAGAAAATATGACCCTAACACTTGTTATGCACAATTTCCATACTCTAGGGAATATGCCTCAATCGAGTGGACTGATGACGAAGGGTTCATGGAATCGCCGCCTAGATTAGGTCAAGGAGCCATGTATATGCCTCTTACAAAGGGCCTGATCTATCAGAGTTTGTGTCCGGTGTTAAGATACAAAGATGGAAAGGTGTTAGACACCAAACTCTGCATGACCCATGGGTTGGCCACCACTAATTGTGTTTTATATCCTAATTCTATCAAATGGTCCTCTAATACACTGTCCTACACATACACAAACATATTAATCCTACCCTAGCATACATACCCCTAGATTAATCTTAGCATGGCATATCATATGCATCTCATATTCATCATCCATCTCATCATATGGTATCTAATCACATCCTAGCATACATTTAGATATGGCATTCATCACATCCACATGCATAACCTAACATTCATATCTAAGCATTTCATGTTCTTTCTCATGGCATAACACATCACATAACACAAAGGGAGCAAGCATGTCATTATCTCAAGGTAGTAACAAGGCAGCAAGCATATCATCCTTAAAGCATCATACTCACAAATGTTCATCATATTCATTTCATGTTTATCAAACATATCATATTCATTATCAAGTTCATATGCATGTTCATATTGTAATGCATGCCTTACCTTTACTTATCTCACTGCATCATGCAATCACAGCACCTATGCATCAAATGCATGATAATGTTCTTGGGAATGCTCATGTCTTTATCCAAGCATAATCTCTAATTCAAATTAAGATAGTGTTAAAAACATGTTAAGCTACTAACTACTAACCTAATCATGCATAAAAGACTTAAACAGAACCTAAACATGGACATAAACTAGGAAAATCAGAAAGAAAATCAAATAAAAACAAATCTAGGTTTCTAGGTTGAACATGCATGCGCATGCATCCTTGCCAAGAAACACATAGCAGGCAACACACAAAGACTACATCCTATCTAACCTATCATACTTCAAATTATTAAAGCAGGAAGCCTAAGCTACACAGAAGGATATTAAGGCTATAAAAAAAATAAAAGAATTTGAAAGAAATGAAAAGAAAATGAAGAACTATATCTCAAACAAAGACCTCATGGATCTTTGATTTTTGACTGTTTCCTTAGTCAATCTACAAAACAAATATCCATAAAGGGATAGTAAGTTTAACTAGTGGGCTTAGACCTGAATAGGTCCAAACCAAGAACTTTAAATTTAGGATGTTTTTTAAAGTAAAAAGCTTCTCTTTGAATCACTTTTTTGGAGTAGATTCGGGGTGTTTTGGATAAAGGGTCGTGGGGCCTTTTTTATAGTGTTCAAAGAGGGGTGCATGTCTTTTCCTAGCTGATGTGGTATTAACTTTGTACACATGCTCAAGTGTGCATATGCATGGTTGAAGCATGCGTGCATAGGTGGAGAGCTTGTGGAAGCATGCCTAGAGTTTATGTAAGGTTTTTCTCTTCCCAAACATCCTTCAAGTTAAAGAGTTTCTTTAGCTAGGCCCTAGACCAATCATAGACCCTTCTAATGATGTTGTCATAAGGGAATGAGGGCTCAAGTTGTAAGGAGTACAAAATGAGGTGTCTACACTAATGGATGTTCTAGTTATGGAGAAAGGCTATAGGCTATGGAAGAGCAAGTACAGCTTGGTCAAAGCCCATAGAGAGGAACTCGAGTAATTTCTTGAAAACTTGCTTCGAGATTTATACGTAAGGGGAAGATTGTTAGGAATATATACATGTGACTAAAGTCCAACATTGAATAGAAATGTCAAGAGGGAGTGGTTAATATAACATAGTTAAGCCCAAAATCAAAGGTTTTAAGTCTTTTGGGTTATGTAATGCCTTGTATGTTATATTAACAACTCATTTTGAAGCTCCCCAAGGTGTTATCTTCCCAACAAAGACTTGTTTTTAGAAATAATTTGTAAGAATTTTTCAACTAGGTTTTTAAGCTCATTTAATGCAAGACTACCTAGGGACATATTGCAAAATTAGATAAGGGAGAAAATTTTGTTGACAAAATGTCCCAAACTTTGAACCCCTTTACTATGCCATTTAAAACACAATACATCATTGTACTGTTACCTGAAAAAAATAAATAAATCAAGTACCTATTAGTTAAATTTCTCTTTTCCTAAGAAATTAAGTAGGAGCTAGCACTTATTTATTTAGGCTGTGGGATATTGTGAGAGCATATTTGTTTGGACTACAAACTAAAATAACCGGGTTGTTCGCACTATGAAATGATACCTCACAGGACTTCGCACTAAAAGGATTAGGCTTGACCACTACCTAACTTAATATAACTTTGAATGCACAAAACAACCAAGTTTTGAGGAACAAAATATATAACTTTATTGATAATAAAGTGGATTACAAACAATGAACTAAATATTAAGATTAAAAGTGACTAGATTACAAAAGATTAATTGATTAAGTTACAAGAGCCTACTCCTACTCCTAAATAGTCACATGAGAGGTGATGAAGCACTTCCAAGCATGGGGGATAACTATGCAATTGATCATGAATATTGGGTCTGGGTTTTAGTTGATATGTGTGTATGTCCTTTTTCTTTTTCTTTTTTTTTTTTACCACCGAGAGGTGTGGTCTAGTGGTCTTAGGTGATGCACAAGATGTGGTGAGTGTGAGGTCCAAGGTTTGAGTCCGAATATAGACTCACTTGGATTGCCTCCTTCAGCAGCTCAAAGTTCACTAGTATCACTCGTGGGGCTGGGAAGCTATGGCTCTCCGTGGTTCTTCTACACCCCAGCAGGGTCCCGGACCCAGCGGGTAGAGTGCTACTATGATCACGCCTGAGTAGGATTGCCACGTTGTTCGCCCCCTATCCATTTTTCTTTCACATAAAAAAAAAAAAAAAAAATGTGTGCATGTCCTTTATATATATATATATAGAAAAACCGACCTCTATTTATACTCAACTTTGACAGTTATCGTAATACGTTTTTTCTTCAAATAAATGTTTGCACACTGTGTGCTCTTCATGTGCTTTAATTAGATGACTCTACGATTCATTCTCATAAGCTTTTAAGTAATTGATGAAGGATAAATTAATTAATACCATGGTGCCACTTATACATATTTATTAAAACACACACACATGCTTGATAACCAGAGGCCACGTGTGCCATTTCCTTAATTGCTGGCCTAACAATATTAATTATAAAAAAAAAAGTTAGTAAATTATTTTAAAATGTGGGAAAAATGTTTCCAATTCATCGTACTTCTGTTCAAATCTATTTTACACTTATTCATATTTTTATATAACCCAATTTTAGGTTTATCTTATATTTCTATTTTATTTGTTTGTTGTTTGCAGTTATTTGTACAAGCTTTGGGGTATTGTTTCTACTCCTTATTACATGGTGGTTATACAAAGTGATAAAGAAAAGAAAGGAAATCAAGCTTAAGAAAAAGTTCTTCAAAAGGAATGGTGGTTTATTATTACAAGAACAATTATCTTCAAATGAAAACAATGTTCAGAAGACAAAATTATTCAATTCAAAGGAGTTAGAAAATGCGTCTGACCGTTTTAACGAAAATAGAATTCTTGGTAAGGGTGGACAAGGTACAGTTTATAAAGGAATGTTAGTTGATGGAAGAATTGTGGCAATTAAAAAGTGCAACACAGTGGATGAGGGAAATCTTGAACAATTCATTAATGAGATTATCATTCTTTCTCAAATCAACCACAGAAATGTGGTTAAACTACTTGGGTGTTGTTTAGAAACACAAGTTCCTTTGTTAGTTTATGAATTCATTCCCAATGGCACACTTTTTCAGTATCTCCACAAAGAAAATGAAGAGTTTCCATTGCTAACATGGGACATGCGCTTAAGAATTGCCACAGAAGTTGCGGGAGCTCTTTCTTACTTACACTCAGCAGCTTCACTACCCATTTACCATCGAGACATAAAATCGTCAAACATACTCCTTGATGGCAAATATAGAGCAAAAGTAGCAGATTTTGGGACTTCAAAATCAGTGACCATTGACCAAACTCATGTGACCACATTGGTATATGGTACATTTGGGTACTTGGATCCAGAATACTTTCAAACAAGCCAATTTACAGAAAAGAGTGATGTTTATAGTTTTGGAGTAGTCCTTATTGAGCTTTTAACTGGAGAAAAACCAGTTTCTTCAAAGAGATCACAAGAAGGTCGGAATCTTGCTATGTATTTCATTCATTCATTAAAAGAGAATTGTCTCTTTGATATACTTGATACCCAAGTAATGAAGGATGGTAATACAAATGACATCATGACAATTGCTAACCTTGCAAAAAGATGTTTGCACTTGAATGGAAAGAAACGACCTACAATGATAGAGATCATGATGGAGTTGGAGGGAGTTCAAAAAGTTTCTCATGCTCAACCAAATTTTGAAGAACTTGAATATGTCAAAAATGAAGAAATGGGGCTTTGGAATAACATTTCTATTTAAGTTCAAGTTTAGTTACTAGCGTAACTTCATCATAAGACGTCCTACCACTTATATACATCAAATCACTTTGATTAATAAACTATGTACTTGCTTATTTTGTTTCATGTTGTGAGAATAATCTTAAAGACAACCAATTATACAACCAATTTCACAACATGCTAATTTGTGTAACTATGAGTGATGAACATTTTCTGTTTTGTGCGATCTATCACTTTACGTTAACTACTCACTATCACACAAATCACCAAGTTGTGAAATTATGTGTGACAATGGTTGTGTTTGTAGGCAGGCTCACGTTGTAAAATATTATAAATTCTCTTTGGGCATTTTTTTTTTTACTCAAAAACTGAAACACATTGGCATATAAAAGAAGCAAAGCTTATCGATGGGGATTGGGGAGATGGATGAATCAAGGATGTCAGTACCGGAGGCTGTACCGGTTTGGCCACCGGTACGATATATTTCGGATACCGGTCAATACCGGTGTACCGTTTTGGGTTTACCGCTATTTTTTATATTTATAAATAAATAAATATATATATATATATATGTATGTATGTATGTATGTGTTTGTGTATATATATATTATAATAAATATAAAAGTTTACCATAAAATATTTCCTCAATTCAGAACTAATTATTCATGGTTTTAGACTTTAGTATCAATTAAAAGGGAAAAATAAAATAAAAAAATAAAATAGAAAGCTTAAAAGTTACCATTGCATACTAAAAGAAAAATAATACTAATAAGTTAATGCAAATAAGTTACCATTTTGTCCTAACAAAAATTCAAAAATTACAAAACTTAAAAAAAAAAAAAAAAAACTTTTTTTTGGTACCGGCCGGTATTGCCCGAAATTGGCCGGTACGGCCGGTATTTTTTCCGGTACGAAACAGGGGGGTCGAGCGTACCGGATTGCTGACCGGTACGGTATATTCCGGCCGTACTGGCCGGTACGGTACAGAATTGATAACCTTGATATTCGATGAATCTCAAGAATGGATTAGAAAAACAGGACGAATACGTGTAGGAAATGTTAAAGGAGGAGATGGGAGGTATTAAATAATGGAAGAAGAAAAAGGAGAAATAAGAGAAGGACATTGGTTAATCCTAGGAAATACAAATACTTGTTTTTTTAGAAAATAATTTGGTAAGAATTCGCCAATTAGGTGTTTAAGAAATGTATAGAAGGACAACCCAGGTACAGGGGAAAGATGTTTCCAATCCATTTTACTTTTTTTCAAGTCTATTTTACACTTACTTTTATATCTATACGTCTATACGAACAAAGTTTGACTCCAAATATGTTTCAACCACAAATAGGAACATGATATGTGTCTTACAATATACAATGCATATGACTCACTTAACCCAACTAATTAATTGAGTTATGTGCATTGCACATGATGTGATACACGTCATGTTCTAATTATGGTTGATAGTGGCGGCTTTAGGGTTTTTTTTTAAAGGAAAGTTAGCATTGGTGAAGTTAGGAATTTATTGTGGGTATGGAAGTAAAAAATAAAATGACTAAATTTTATATATCACTTCCATACAATTTAGTATACAATACAACTATATTTTACAATAGTCTAAAAACTTATTAATAGTTTATACATTTGTAAGACAATAACAATTGAATGCATAAACAAATAAAATTAAATAACTAATCATGCATTATTGTGAAATAACTAATCATACATTTAATAAAACACAAATGTAGATATAGATCTTTTTGTTACAAGAGAGTCAATATTGTACTATATTGACCGGTATGGTCGATATTTTTCATTCCTCTACCTTTGTCGGTACAGAAACACTTTTTTTTCGTTCCGATTTGAATACCGGATCATTTCGTCCATATTAGATAAAATATTGGATTCCGGCCGAAAAATATGTACCGGGGCCAAAATACGAACAAAACCAGATTTAGATCTAAAATGTAAAAAGCCCTCTCTTAGTAACTTACTGTTGCTCACGTTAATGTTGTCGCCACCATTTCTGCTCCGTGTTGACAGTTATAAGTTATAATTCCTAGGTTTCGGCAAGCTCCTCCTCTCTCCTTCTTCTTTCTCTTTGCTCTCTCACCCAGATGCCTTCTGTTCTGTCTTCGATTTTAGTTCATTTTAACTTTTCTAATTCATTTTTATTTTTCCTCGTTGTTTTGTGCGTCTGTCAGTCTATTGCCTTAACCCACGGGAAGGTCAGTTTCAACTATTGAGTGCCATATATCAGTGCCATGATGTGCCATTGATCTAAAAGAAAATAGTTTATGATGATGCCAAAATCGTCAGTTTGGGTCACTCGCGCAATCCGAAGCATTAGACGATCTCATAGGACCTGCAAGATAAAGGAAATATAGATCGAATAGACCATCGGGTTGTGCCCGGTGGGGGAGCCTCCGATGCTTAAGTTAGTATGAACCCATATTTTTCATATTTAGATAGTGTTTAGTAATAGCTTTTGACGTACCTTCACAAGTGAGATGGATTGACCCTTTTATAGGTGATTTGGATAGCTGTCGTACATAATTGGAGGTGATTATTGCCCATGTGTAACAGTTATTGTATTGATGGGCGTTTAAGACCGCTGAGTAATGGTCGCTATTAATGTGTTGAATGTGCTTGAGTGGTTACATCTTTTGGTTTGTTAATGATGCAATATGGACGACCTTAATGTTTTTTTTTGGACTCATCAGTTTATATTATTATTATTATTATTATTATTATTATTATTTTGATCAGTATTATTATTATTATTATTAATATTTGGCTGAATCATTGTTGCTTTTGATTTGTTAGCTAAGCTTGAAGTTTATTATTGTAATATATATATATATATAAATTAGTGATAATTTTGAAATAGTACACTTGTACTAACTGGTATTCAAACATTTTGTTTTCATGACCAAACAGAATTTAGTGTAATTTTTTTATTGATGAAGAAAAGTGTAACGGAAAACAACTTTATTCCGCTGTCAATGCCAAAGTAAGTCAAAGTCTGAGAGATTTTTTTTTTATAACAAATGTGTAAAAATTTTAAAACATTTTTTTTATTTCTTATAAAATTAAATATTGACACAACACTTTCACAAAATTTTCATCAAATAGTTAAATATTGAAAAGCCACATAAGCATTTTAATAATAACAAAATCCATGTGAGACACAAAATTTCTGAAAAGATTAATTAAAAGATTTTTTTTTTTTTTAATCCTCACTTTCTTTTATTTTATTTTCTTTGAATTCTTACACTTTTTTATTTTCCAAACACAATACCTAACACCACCCAACACCCAGCAACACCACAATATGAAATCAAATCCCAATACCGAGTGTTTAGCCCAAAAAAATCCCAATACTAAGCACTTTCTTATTTTCCCTCACCTGTCCTTCTATCTCATTCTCTCTCAGAGTCACACACACACAAATCTCAATCTATAATTTCCAATAACCATGGTTGAGCGTGGTGGAGCAGGAGGAGATCTGTAGTGGCTTTGAGCGAGGCTTCGGTAAAGGATGTCCAACGGGAGACAGCGGATGAGGAGGACACCGCCGTGGGCGACACGAGATCTACCTTCACTCACTTCCAACCAATTGCAAATCTGCATCTTTGGTGCACTAACCCATTGGATTGATCCCATGCTCCATGTACACCACCTCCCAAAACGTTGCACCTATCTGGTTCCTACATTAGCCTCCCTGGATTTGAAGAATCTCACGCATCTTCACTTTCTTTTTTGTGAAATTTTTTTTTTTCTTGGGAAAGTGACCGAATTTGGGAGGGAAAATTTGCAGAGTATGAGATAGTTTGTCAGTGTTTGTGATAATGAATTTAGGTGTTTATGGTGAGGGGTTCAGCCTTCAATGCTTTGGATGTAGATGGTCAAATCTGTGGTGGTTTTGATAGTTGTATGATTATTATATGGTTGCTAAGAAAATAGATTAAAAGAAAAGAATTGAAAAGAATATTAAGTCTTGATATTTGATAAATTATTATTTGGTTTAAGTTAGATTTCTAGCTTCCTGGGTTTTGTGCTTGGAAACTAAGAAAGTGCAAGAATTCAACAGAAAATAAAAGAAATTGAGATTTAAAAAAAATATAATTCATTTTCTTTATTTTTTTCTTTTAATTAATCTTTTCAGAATTTTTTATGTCTGACACGAAAATTTTTTATTATTAAAATGCTTATGTGGCTTTTTTTAATATTTAATTATTTGATTTTGTAGGGTCACAATTCGTGGCAGACCGTAACAGTGTTGGGTTCGCACGCAAAACGGCCCTAACAATATCATTTGTAGAGCGTGGGTTTGAAAGGCTAGGCCTTGATCAATAGGCGGTGGGTTTTTCATGGCGTTCATACAAGGTTCAAGCGATCGTCACCCCTAGAGTCGTTCTCTTGGAGGTGGGCTGGGAGGCTCTTCTTTTTGGCCATTTTTCCCAGCCCCCCTCCAAGAGAACGACTCTAGGGGTGACGATCGCTTGAACCTTGTATGAACGCCATGAAAAACCCACCGCCTATTGATCAAGGCCTAGCCTTTCAAACCCACGCTCTACAAATGATATTGTTAGGGCCGTTTTGCGTGCGAACCCAACACTGTTACGGTCCGCCACGAATTGTGACCCTACAATTGGCGCCGTCTGTGGGGAGGCTTGCGTGTTGGCGCAGGTGGTAGGTTGAAGCAGTTCTTCTGTTATTTCTAACCGTTGGTTATAGAGTTCAAGTATAAAATCTCACTAGGGGCTACGTTTCTTAACGAAGGGGCTTGGCTGAAGAGCTAACTCCCCTAAAAGCTAAAGCTCCTCGTATAGAACAAACTAGGTGCTTGGTAACGTTAACCGTATAGTTAAACTCAAGGGGCTTGGCTGAGTAGCTAAACTCCCCTAGAGCTAAAAGTAAGCCAAGGCCCCATGCAAAGAGAAAACTAGGTTTTGGACAGAACCAAGGCATTGCATGGTCCTCGGACCCAAGCCTATGGGAAAACCAACTACCTGGATGTTATGAAAACTAGGTTTTGGACAGAACCAAGGCATTGCATAGTCCTCGGACTCAAGCCTATGGGAAAACCAACTACCTGGATGTTATGAAAACTAGGTTTTGGACAGAACCAAGGCATTGCATAGTCCTCGGACTCAAGCCTATGGGAAAACCAACTACCTGGATGTTATGAAAACTAGGTTTTGGACAGAACCAAGGCATTGCATAGTCCTCGGACTCAAGTCTATGGGAAAACCAACTACCTGGATGTTATGAAAACTAGGTTTTGGACAGAACCAAGGCATTGCATGGTCCTCGGACCCAAGCCTCAGGAGAAACCAACTACCTGGATGTTATGAAAACTAGGTTTTGGACAGAACCAAGGCATTGCATGGTCCTCGGACCCAAGCCTATGGGAAAACCAACTACCTGGATGTAATGAAAACTAGGTTTTGGACAGAACCAAGGCATTGCATAGTCCTCGGACTCAAGCCTATGGGAAAACCAACTACCTGGATGTTATGAAAACTAGGTTTTGGACAGAACCAAGGCATTGCATGGTCCTCGGACCCAAGCCTCAGGGAAAACCAACTACCTGGATGTTATGAAGACTAGGTTTTGGACAGAACCAAGGCATTGCATGGTCCTCGGACCCAAGCCTATGGGAAAACCAACTACCTGGATGTAATGAAAACTAGGTTTTGGACAGAACCAAGGCATTGCATAGTCCTCGGACTCAAGCCTATGGGAAAACCAACTACCTGGATGTTATGAAAACTAGGTTTTGGACAGAACCAAGGCATTGCATGGTCCTCGGACCCAAGCCTCAGGGAAAACCAACTACCTGGATGTTATGAAAACTAGGTTTTGGACAGAACCAAGGCATTGCATGGTCCTCGGACCCAAGCCTATGGGAAAACCAACTACCTGGATGTTATGAAAACTAGGTTTTTGACAGAACCAAGTCATTGCATAGTCCTCGGACTCAAGCCTATGGGAAAACCAACTACCTGGATGTTATGAAAACTAGGTTTTGGACAGAACCAAGGCATTGCATGGTCCTCGGACCCAAGCCTCAGGAGAAACCAACTACCTGGATGTAATGAAAACTAGGTTTTGGACGGAATCAAGGCATTGCATAGTCCTCGGACTCAAGCCTATGGGAAAACCAACTACCTGGATGAGGAAAACTAAGCACTAAGCGAGATTTAGCTACTATGCGTGAGGGCGAAAATGGTGCTTATATCTTCACAAAAACGAAGGTTAGAAATGAATCTAAGGCTTCTGTGGGGGGCTGGGAAAAATGGCCAAAAAGAAGAGCCTCCCAGCCCACCTCCAAGAGAACGACTCTAGGGGCGACGATCGCTTGAACCTTGTATGAACGCCATGAAAAACCCACCGCCTATTGATCAAGGCCTAACCTTTCAAACCCACGCTCTACAAATGATATTGTTAGGGCCGTTTTGCGTGCGAACCCAACACTGTTACGGTCCGCCACGAATTGTGACCCTACAGATTTTATATTATTATGTTAACTATATGTGCGTCAAGAAGGCAAACTGTTTGTCACTTAAGTATTTTCCATTAGTGAGTTTACAGTAGAGACTAAATTGACTACAAATTAAAAATGATAATGACCAAATTGACTATTACCAAAATGTATGAAGCAAATTAACCTTGATCCCCAAAATATAGAGACCAAAATGATGTTTTTTGCTCTATTTATTTTTGTAGCTTACCTGCCATATATCTGATTTTTAAATGTTATATGCCTTATATCTAAAGAAAAATGGAAAGAAATAAAAGGAATAGGGATTAAATTGGAAGGTACATGATGTTATCCCATAAAAACGTCCAAAAAGCAAAACAAATGTCCCTCCCTCATCAAGCAATTAAATATACGAAAATAGTTATGATCAAATTAAATTATGCATTTTAAAATACTAAAATTGTTAATTAAATACCTGACCTCCTAGATTTCAACTTTAAATGTAAGAAAAATTCCATATTGCCATTGCCATTGCCATCTCTCTCGTCATGTGTTGACGAGTAATCAGCAATTGCAACCTCACCTTCACCTTCTTCTTCTTCTTCTTCTTCCCAGTTTTCAAAATCAGAATCCATATCTGCATCATACACATCCATATGAGACTTCTCTTTTTCGAGCCTTCTCTTTTTCACTGATTCTAGCAATGTTATTGTAGAGATTGGTGGATTTATTTACGATAAATCACAGCTAAAAATTTCGTTTCATTTTCCGTCAAAACCAGCGTTTTCAACCAAGTAGCTACGAGCTTTGAAATCTAAATGCGATTCTTTTGCATTTTTAAAAATCGCAATTTCTTACAAATTGTAAATCCAAACACTTCGTTTTTCACATTTTTCTTATAAAACACGATTCTTTTGCATTTTCAAAATAGTAATTTCTTACAAATCGCAAAGCCAAACAATTCGCTTTTTGCATTTTCATTATAAAATGCACATTCAGGATAAAGTCATTCTCACAGTCAGAATCAATCGTACACTCAAGCCACCGTCAATCACACATTCAAGTACACAGTAAATCATCCTTCTCTAATTTGGAGAACATTTAAGGACACGGTAAATCGCCCTTTTCTAATATGCGCGATTGTGAGTGAATGATGGGTTCAAGTTGTAACGACTGTCGCTAGAGGTTGATTGGGTTGCTGGTGATGGTGTCAGTGGCAACAGTTTTGTCTTGGGACTGTTTCAGTTGTTGAGCTTGTAGTGGTTGGGATTTATTGACAGTCGATACGTGTGGGGGAGGGATTCAATGTTGTGCGGGATTTTATTTTTCAGAGGCCGGGATTGCAGTGGGATATATATATATACAAATTTCTAGTCGACTCTATTTTACTCTCCTCTATCTTTTTTCTGTTCAAATTTGCCATTAAGAACAAAACTTAAACATAACCATTACTTGGCGGTGGCTTCCAGAAGCATAGAAAATCCTATCACCCACGTTAGTAATATCAAAAACCATGTGAGCAAATTAATATGAGAAATGAGAATATATCTTTGGGGACTAGATATTGGGAATCAAATCATTTGCTCTTGGATGGATGGATGGATGAAATCGGCCCATATCAATTCTTGTACTGTTCGGTTTAAGGTATTCCATTAGTTTGCATAGAGGTATTGGTTAAATTTTCAATTGAACCCCAAATATGTATGTCTCTTAAGTTAAAGTCTAAACCACATAACAGATTAACAGTTAACACTACACTAGTGTCTATAGCTAGAAATTGAATACATACATTTGTATAAAAAATGTAAAATATGTGATTAATTTTAAATGGTTTGAAATATAGTACCAAATTGTTGGATATAACTATGGCTTTTGAGTGGAGTTGTGATGTGCCTTTGTATTAGAACCATTTTCTCTCTCCTTTGTGTGTGTATGTTTGTTTCTCAAAAAAAAAAAAAAAAAAAAATTGCTGGACAAAAAACCAGTTTGGGAAAACAGGTGGTTGAAAAAACTGTTAGTTTAATAAATAAAAACCAAGAATTGGACTTGTTTTTAGTTTTTTGATTGTTCCCATTTTTAAAATCATATAATTTTATACTAATCCTACGACCACAAGTACTACAACTTTTACTATATTGAATTTAAAAATTAATATGTCAATAATTACAAAAAGGCAATTCAAAAAAATATTCATCTATAACCTAGTTGAACTTTAACAATTATATTCGTTGACACATAAGTTTATAAGTTTTATGTAGTAGCATTTTTTTAATTTTATGATCCAACTTCAAAAAAACATGTTCCAATTAATGAGAATATATTTCAGGCACAATTGTCTTGAGGGCCACGTTCACGTACTTTAAGAGTTAAATGAATACATCAACATAATTATTGCTAGGTATATTAGTGTCACATGGTCAAATTTTTCACTCAATTTTCTACCTGTGATGGCTCTAAGTCCCTGACTTAGTCTCGGCCAACACCACACACATATTGCAATAACACTTAGAATAGATTATATAGGGACGTATACACACACAGCACACACAATATTTATAGGGAACCCACCCCCAACCTTTATTACTTAATTTCAAATACAAAGGAAACCCTTTTACAAGCCTAGAGAATTACAAAAAAAAATTTCCAAGGCCAAATACACTTCGCCGTTGACACCCCTAACAACCTTAGGATTAAATACATAGAATTAACTACTATGACAGTTACTACCTAGGTCTTGGACAATCTGCCACTTGTGTTCTGACTTAGGACACCTTCAACTGATGTTAACTTGGTCTACTCTCTACATTTCCAGCCCTTACACAGCAGGTCTGATCATCAGGAAAGCTAGGAACTGCTTGGTAACTGCCACTGCACATGCACAGCCCATGTCTTAGCAGACCATGGATCCTCTACCCATCCTCCAGCAGCCCACACAACATGTTTTCACATATTTTGGGAGGCTTGGCCCATGCTCAAGGTCTCCCATCAGCACTACAGCCCATATAGCATGCCCACATGCAACACACAAAGTAACTGCCATCAGCCCACTAGCACTTGTCCATGTATTCATCCATCCCCCACTAGCCCAATGCTTTGCACACAACATTTGATCATCACAGTAGCCCAGCCCTACCTTGCACTCAAGCCACCAAGCCTATACACAAGAACCCAGCAACTAAGCCACCAATGTCATGCACTACTACATAGGGTCAGCACCACCTACTGCTGCCCGTCATCCAAAATCCATCTCTACCCACCATGGCCCTCTTCTACTATGGCCTTAGGGCATCATGTGGAGCAAGGTGTCTCCATATGTTGTCCCCTCATCTTGCTCATCAAACCAACTTGAGTAAGGAGACTAGGTAGGTCCCCCTTAAAGAGCCCTTAGGAGCATCGCTAGTCTGGCATGAGGAGCCATGAGTGTGTTGAGAAAACATGAAACCAAGTGATTGGCCCAATGCTACCTAAGCACCCTCATTCCTCATGCCATCATCAGCAACAAGTAAAACTCTTAACAATTAGACTAGTATTAAAAACAAGAAAAGGGTTTATTCTCGTTGAATATCTCTACTTTCCTTCTGTTTTCATTAGCTGGTGTGGGATGCGAAAGCATCAAGAAGCAGAACACATGAGGGTTCCTTGAATCCACAAGGAGAAGGGTCCGAAACCTACTTGAAAATAAAAAGACAAAAGTCTGAATTTTATTGATTGAATAATTGTTAAAAAAATGTGTACAGACTTAGGAGCCTATTTAAGGGCCCCATGAAACTTGAAAAACAAGAAAATATATTTTAAAATAACTCCTAATTGATACCTAATCATAATAGGAATCAAATTTAACCTAAAAAACAATAAAAACACCTAAAAACAAGGAAATAAATCATCTAAACCTAAAATAACCTTTTTTAAGTAAAAATATCAAAATTTAAATAATTATAAAAATTAAATTGTAGATTCTGTCCTACATTAGATCCCTCCACTTGAAACAAACTCGCCCTTGAGTTGATGGTTGAAATTTGAAATCTTCTGTGACAAGAGAACGAATACTTTGAATACTTCATCTTCCTTGTATTCTTACCAAACTTGAAAGTCATCAATTGGGTAACTTGAATTTCTTGTCCCTTGATCTTCATGCAATTGAAAATATTCATCAAATAAGAGTCAATGATCAAATCAAATTTTTCCACCCCAATAAAATCAATAAACTTTGTTTCGGCCTCTCCCACCAAAATAATAGGAGCTTCAACGTTGAATCATCTAACTTGATTTCATCAAGATCGTTGACAACTTCTTATATAATTCCTTCTTTAATGGTCTCTACGATCTCGACCTCAAGATCTTTCTCTATAATAGGGTCTTTATTAATCCCCTCCATAATCTTGATTTCAGGTTCTTCTTCTATAACAAAGCCTTCATTAATTTCCTCAAAAATCTCTGTATTTTCTTCTTTGACTTCTACATATTCTTCAAGAAAAGTATTTTCTTCAACATGTAATTCTTCTCTTAATGGTGGAATATATGGCTCTTTAAAATAATTCAAGTGTGAATTTCTTGGCCAATAATAATCATGTATTGTATACGACAAGATTTCTTCACAATACAAAGGATAAAATTTGATAGCAAGCATCTTTTTCTTCCTTGGCCATGAGCAAATTTTGTCTTTACCTTGTCGGATTCTATCAGATTGTACTTGTTCCCACCAACGTAAAGCATACTCACTAAGTTTATACAAAGCAAGCCCAACTTTCTCTCATAATAAATATTCTCAAAGTCAAATAAATCATCTAGATCAAGTAACCAATCAAGAAAATCTTCTTTATAAAAATAACCATTAAAACTTGCAATTCTTTTATAAGGCCTATATGAAATTTGCTTACCAATAGGTTGCTTGTGAGTTTTGTTTCCATGACAGTTATTTCTATTGTTTCTATGCTCCAACGACAGCACCCTAACAAAGATATTTGTGAGTGCTAGCTGTACGTCACGTAATACTTGCTAAGTTTTCTGTCACCGAAATTGCTACCATCTCATACGTCAACCACCAGACCAGGATAAGTCAAGGCTTTGATACATGGCCAGTGTTACTTTATGCTCAAGGGGTTCAATTGAACCCCCTAACTTAATTTTTTTTTTTTAAATTGCATATATAAAATTTTTTTACTAGTATAATTTACCCTTGAAGATATGTTTGTACACTCTGACTTAAATTTTGCACACCCTAACCACATATTAGCCCAGCCCAAAATCAAACAACAACATAGATCACAGGTCTCTCTAAAAGTAAAAAGAGAATGTTTGTAAGTCGTAGGTGTCTCTCTTTATTATAAATTTATATTATATATGTGTGAGTGTGTGTCTAATACTAATTGTGTGTGTTATTTTTTATTATGTTATTTGTGTGAATTGTGATGTATGTGAATGTGTGTTGTGTACTACAAATATAATATAATTTAATAGTTAGAAAACACGGAGGGTTTGTTACATGTGTCTATATTATTATCAAGTTATAATAACTTTTTGTTATAAAGTTAGTGATTCAAGAACCAAAAATAGTAAAATTAGTAATTGTTTAAGCATTTTATTAGTTATGTAGATACTTAATGTATTATTTATGTATGGATGAATGTGGACGTGTGCGCCAATTTAATACAGTGACAATGGGTTGAGTTTTGTCATTTAATTTAAAATATTTTTTTATAAAAAAAATGTTAAATAAATAATGACAACTTCATAAAAATTAAAAATGTTGTACAAACTTAATAAAATAAAATAGTCACACTTACTAACATTGACAATTGATAATAAACTATCTTGTAATAATTTTAAAATATGAAAACTCAAAAGAAAATTATAAAACTTCATATATTTGTATTATTTTTTTTCTTCGAGAATTCAATATATTCAAATTCTTTTTTTATTATTATTAAATTTTGTTTAGTTTAAGTTTCTTAACGACCCCCTTGAACCAAAAAAAAAAAAAAAAAAAAAAAGACTGAATATATTAGCTATGTTGTAAAGATATTACTAAAGATTAAAAATACATGTATTTCAAGATCTATCTAACAAATCAACAGAATCAGAGGTGACAAATGTTTATAGCCTTGTAAAGAATTAAAGTTAATGGTAATGTGCCATAGACTGCATCCCTGAGTTAATCCAATAAAGTTAATGGCTGATGTTGAAGCGTAGCAAAAATGTTGTCTACAGACACCAATCAATACAAAATTGGCAAATAGCCACCAATTTTTGTGGTCGCCAAGGAGATAGCTGTCATGATTGTGCTCATCCTATGCATTTTTGAAGTAGGTTTCATCACAACTGTCGCAAGGGTTGAGAGTTCTGAAATCAAGACCATTTCATACACTACTGAATCTAACGGCAGTAACTCTTGACTTGTCAACATGGTAAGGCAACATCTTTTAAAAATTTTAAAAAATAATTCACAACTTAAAATAACAAAGTTATACTAAAGTTCATTTATTATTATTGTGTGTATATATATATATATATATATTATAGGTGATGTTATATATTAAAAGAATTATTCATCTATTATATTTATGTCAATTTTTCAGCAAAAAAAAAAAAAAATTTATGTCAATGTAAGTGTTGCATGACTCTATCACTATAACATGACTGTCCACCTACCCCAACCACCACACTTCTTCCTTTTTCTTCTCACCCAGCGAACCCAGTCCCACGTTTTAGATATTATTGTTTCTGTTATTCTCTGAATTCACAATTCTTCTACTGTTTCCAAATACTGAGAGCTTATTTCTGTGAATATCCTGAGAGCTTGTTATCACAGAACCAAACCAAAGATGGCTGAGAATATCCTGAGTGTTGTTGCTGAGGAAATCGTAGGCAAGCTGATTTCACTTGCTACTGAGCAGATCGGCCTTGCATGGGGCTTCAAGGAGGATCTGAAAAGGCTTCGTGATTCGTTAACCACGATTCAAGCTGTGCTGGCTGATGCAGAGAGAAGGCAAGTAAGGGAAGAGCAAGTGAGGCTTTGGCTGCGGAGGCTTAAAGACGTTTCTTATGATGCTGATGATGTGCTGGATGACCTTGCTTATGAGATTCTCCGGAGAAAGGTAGAGATCCGAAACCAAATGAAGAGAAAGGTATGCTTCTTCTTTTCCGCTTCAAACCCCATTGCATTCCGTTTCAAGATGGCCAACAAAGTTAAGAATATTCATGAATCGCTAAGAACGATTATTGATGAGGCAAATAAATATGAATTTACTAGAGCAGGACCAATAAATGCAAATCTTGAGATGATCCCAAACCGAGAGCGAGAGACAGACTCCTCTCTTGATCCTTCAGAAGTTGTGGGAAGGGAACATGATGCCTCAGAAATAGTAAAGTTGTTGCTTAATGCAGTCAGTCAACAACTCTCGGTCATTCCAATTGTAGGAATGGCAGGTTTGGGAAAGACAACTTTAGCAAAACAAGTGTATAATAATGAGCTAGTACAGAAACATTTTAATGAAAAAATATGGGTATGTGTCTCTGATAATTTCAGTAATAAAAGGATCTTGAGCCAGATTCTTGAATCTCTTACCCATAGCTCATGTACATTAGAGAATAAGAATGCAATATATGAAAGCCTTAAAGAAAAGTTACAAGGTAAAAGATATCTTCTTGTACTTGATGATGTATGGAATGAAGATTCTCATGAATGGGATACTTTAAAGGAGAGTTTGTTAGGAATTAATCCAAATATTGGAAATAATATTATTGTAACAACCCGGAGTGACAAAGTAGCAGAAATCATGCGAACACTTCCCAAACATAACATGAAAAACTTATTAAACAAAGAATGTTGGGAAATAATCAAGAACAGAGTATCTACAAAAGAAAGAATTCCATTAACACAAGAATTGGAGGATATTGGAATGGAGATAGCTAAAAGATGTCATGGGATTCCATTAGTTGCAAAGGTTATAGGAGGCTCGATGTCTTGGAAGATTGAGGAAAGTGAATGGTTGAAAATTCAAAAGAGTATGGTTTGGAATTCCCAAGATGATAATGAATGTATCTTATCAATACTAAAATTAAGCTTCGATCATCTTTATCCACCATCTCTAAAAAAGTGTTTCACATATTGTGCAATTTTTCCTAAAGATTATGCCATGGGAAGGGAAGAACTAGTTCAACATTGGATGGCTGAAGGGTTCCTTCAACCATCTCAAAGACATTTTTCAATGGAGGATATTGGTTTTGAGTATTTCGATATTTTATTGGGGAATTCCTTATTCCAAGATATAGAAAGGGACAACTATGGTGATATTATAAGTTGCAAGATGCATGATCTTGTACACGATCTTGCCCTCTCAATTTCAAAATGGGAAACCTTGCATGTAGAGGGCATAGTGGGGGGTGACACTGATATGTCTCATATTCGACGTTTATCTCTTATATACAATGACCAAACAACACCAACAATCTCACTGTCTAGCAATGACATGGGTAGATTGCGCACAATTTTTTCTATTCGTGCTAATCTTGGCAACAATTTACTCGTTGTAAAATGTGTACGTGGTCTAACTTTATTTGGACGACATGTAGACGAGTTGCCCAAGTCAATTGGTGAGTTTAGACATTTGAGGCTTCTCTGCATCGAGCGAACCAACATCAAAGCATTACCTAATTCTGTTACCAAGCTCTACAACTTACAGACTCTAATAATCAAGTATTGTCATCTTCTTGAAGAGCTCCCAAATGATCTACAAAATTTGACTAACTTGAGACATATTAACATCAGCCATAAGTACATAAAACAATTGCCAATCAATATAGGCAATTTGACTTGCCTTCAAACATTGTCTTTCTTTGTCATTGGTCAATATGATGGTCATCGAATTAAAGAAGTGGGATGCTTAAGTCAACTTAGAGGAGGATTATGTATCTACAATTTGGAGCATGTGAGAGATAAAGAAGAAGCCAAAACTGCAAATTTAATGGGAAAGACAGGAGTGCACAAATTGGGATTCCATTGGAGTAGTGAAAGAGAAGGCAACAATAATGATGAGGATGTACTGGAAGGCCTTCGACCTCACCAACATTTGAAAAGCTTAGATATAAAAAATTTTAGGGGTGAGAAGTTGCCTTCATGGATATTGGCACGTGATAACTATAGTGATGGGTTTCTTTTGGACCACCTATTGGAAATTCGTTTTAAAAACTGTGACAAGTGCAACAAGATTCCTACACTTGGGCATTTACTTCATCTCAAGGTTCTTGAAATAGAGGGAATGGATAATGTGACATGCATAGGAACAGAATTTTACATTAATTATAGTGGTGAGAGATCAAGTAATAGTGGAGGTGGTAGTTGTAGAAAAGTGGTGTTCCCAGCTTTGAAGACACTTATTTTGGCGAAGTTGCCCAACCTAGTGGAATGGAAGGACGTGTTGGAGTTGACAACAATAGAAACGGTGTTTCCTTGCCTTGAGGAGTTGACCATTATATCATGTGGCCAATTGACAAGTGCTCCATATCAATTTCCAACTCTTAAGGAGTTACGGATTTCTGGTATCAAAAGCACGGCATTTGAAAGGATTATTAGCAAGCTTTCCACACTCGCCTCCCTCGGAATTTCATATATTTCAGAACTTGTTTGTTTGCGAGAGCAGTTATTCCAGAATAATAGGAGTCTCATGTCTATATACATAGATAATTGTTTTGATTTGGTGTCCATCTCGCCGCATGAAGATGCAACCTCTCTCCAGTCAATCATAATAGGAGATGTAACCTTTCCTTCTCTTGAGACATTTGAAGTAAGTGATTGTCCTAATTTGAGATCCTTTCCAAGTCTACAAGGAGCAGGGTCCCGTCTTCGAAGTTTGACGATATCATGTGGTGATGAGGTTCTACCAACTGGGTTACAATCCTGCACGTCTCTTTCAAAATTGATTATAGAGTGTCCAAATCTGATATCAATTCCAGAACTAAGAGAATTGCATTCTCTTATGGATTTACAAATTTTTGATTGTTCTAATCTGAAATCAATTCCAGATCTAAGAGAATTACATTCTCTCACCCATCTATGCATTGTCGGTTGCAAAAAGTTCACGTGTCTGCCAGATGAGTTAAAATGCGTCACCGGCTTAAAGTCTTTGATGATTGGTAGGTTTTGTGAAAAGTTGGATGCGTTCCCCAGTCTCAGTTCCATCAAACACTTGCACACGTCTCTTGATAGACTAATATTGGTTGGGTGGGAGAAACTTAACTCTCTCCCGGATGAAATACAATGCTTCACTTACCTTAAACATCTGTGCATTGGCAGCTTTGATGGACTGGAAGCTTTGCCTGAGTGGTTGTGCAACTTTTCTTCTCTTCAAATATTGAAACTTCGACTCTGCAAGAAGCTGATGTATCTGCCCACATCACAAGCCATGCAACACCTCACTAAATTAGAATCATTGTTGATTATTAAATGTCCCAAATTAAAGGAAAGATGTGCAAGAGGTAGCGGGGCAGAGTGGTCCAAAATTGCCCATATTCAAGATGTCAGATTTAGAGATTGAGCGGTAAGTTTACACATACCTCAAATCATCTTTCTTCAGTTTTCCCAATTTCTTAATTGCCCCTAATTTCTTCCTTTTTCTTTCTTCAGTTTTCCCCTGTATTCTTAATTGCACCTAATTACGAGAAGAAGTAATTAATCTCATGGAATTATTTAATACCAAAATGTAGCTGCGCAGATTTGTCCACGGCTTTAATGTTATTAAAGAGGAAGCAACTTGAGTCGTAAGTTTACTTATACCTTATATCATCTTCTCTTCTTATCTATGATAATCTCATTTCTGCCCCAAATTCTTGCTCTTTCTTGTTTTCACCCTTATTTTTACATCTCTATTGTGTATAGCTGGAGGCAAAATCAATCAACTAATCCATTCTCAACTGTCAGAGCTAACAGTAGTTCATAAGAGCCGGTAAGTTTTCTCAAGTTTTACTCAACAAAACAAAAAAGAAAAAAAAATTGTTAATCAATAGTTTTCTTATAAAATTAATTTGGTATGATTAGAGTTGATACTAGGCTGTTACTCAATTGGGACAAGCCTTTATGAGATCTATAATGCAATACATTTAACAATCTAACTTGCCAAGTCACCACTAACCTCAAATTTTTTTCCTCTGTTTTTAGATAGCCATTCATTTATTAGCATACATATGGTGGAAACTGCAGATATTTTACTGTCGCCATTGAAGGTAAGGACGTGCGACGGGAAAAAGAGCTCGCTGGTCCAAGTTTGTCAATATTAAATGAAAATAGAATGTTAGATCATCCAACAGACTTCCAATTGTGAGTCTATCTCTCTTTTACTGTTATTATTATTATTATTATTTTTTATTTTTATTTTTTTGAGCTTCAAATACTCAATGATCAGCTTGTGACAGCTTGTCTTTCATGACATATCCACTTTCTTGAAGTTATTCACAAAAATTGGGCATGATGTGTCTGTAGGGTTATTTGGTATTTGTTTTTTTACTGGGAGAATTGAGAGCTACCTGTGCACAAATAAGTTCAAATTCTTCAGCTACTTGTCAAAATTAAAAACCTAACAAAGTGTAGGAGAATCATGTTTTTCTTCTTAAAAAAAAAAAAAACTGTCAGTCAAGTGTCCTGAAAAAAAGCTGCTACTGTCAGCTAATGATCAGATTTTTGTCCTACTTTTTTGAACAATTGATCCAGTAATTGCTCAATTTTCTTGAAATCTAGCTTCTTAATTGTAGTTCAAAATAATAGCATTATGCTTATAATTGTCGGCTCTTTTCAAAGAAGTTAGCAAAATTAAAGCTAAAAGGAAAATGTAAATGGAAGATCACTAACGACCAAGCACTTATGTTCTTATTGGTGAATTAATTTGTCAATATAAATGCATCCTTCCATCACAATGAATATCTTTAAAAAGTCACTCACATTATCAATTCTTCCAAATCAACATTTAGCATATTCTGTATGAGTGTATAAGAAAAGGACTAGGAAAAGAAATCGGGTGCTCTTGCAAGTCAGTAACATTTCATATTGAAAAGTAGACCCTTTACATCCAAAATGGCAAGGTAGTAAGGATAGGGACAATTTTGTTTTCTTTCCCCAATAATAACAGATTCCTTGACCTGTAAAATTTTAAGGTTAGTTTGTAAGCTTCGATATCATTGCATCTTTTCAATCTTCATACTCTAATATATGTAATTTATAAGTTGCGATATCTGTTAGGTTCTAAAGACTTAGGATTTTATGTATTTAGAACTCTAATTTGTATTGTTGGCAAACCATGATCAAAACAATGTGTCTAGAAGTGTTTTAGTCTTGTTCAAAGTTGTGCGTTTATGTAAAGTTGGAATCGAGCTTAATGCGGAAAAGATTAATGCATTTCGGCCTGGCTCGATCGATCGAAGCTTAGGCTCGATCGATCGAAGCTCGGGCAGAATGTTTTTCTGTAGAATTTTCCAACTCAGCCCTAGTTGTTTTAAAACATTTTTAGAGTTTCTTATTTGTCCTAAGTATAAAAGGCAAACCCTAGCCACGTTTTAGTGTTGCTTATATTGCGGTTTGTGTAAATCTCTTGTGAGATTTAGAGGAGCTTTCCTTTACACAAACTTAGGGTTTTCAAGGAGAAGATTTATTTATACCTTGATGATCAACTCAGTTGCTGCCATTGAAGTTTAAAGAAAACACAAGCGGGTGTGCTTGTATCTGGTGGTGAATCTAAGAAAGAAGGAGTCTGTGGATTCGAAACTTGCACATGGTCGTGTCAGTAAGTTCTACTAGTTGGTAGCAATAAGAAGTCGAGCGTGGGGGCTTGTAAGTCTTATTGTATGAACTTCGATTCTTTCAAGATAGTAGATTCAAGTTTACCTTGAGGATAGCTAGGTCAAATCCTCCCCAGGTTTTTACCAGTTTGGTTTCCTAGATGATCATATCTTGTGTTATTTATTTTCTGCTGCTTTGCATGATTTGATCTTTGTTATTGTGATAACCTAGACTTGTTAAATTGGACTAAATAACAACTTGGCTAATTACCTAGGTTAAATCAATTGTTTTAAGAGGCCTAAAAACTATCAAGTGGTATCAGAGCAGGTTGCTCTTTTGTTGTTACTCTTTTGATCTTTGAGCTGATCCTTGACCCTTGTTGTCATGGAACACGAACACTCCCTAGTTATTCCTCCTCACTTTGATGGGAATAATTATGCTTATTGGAAAGTAAGGATGAAAGCATTCCTAAAATCTATTGATGAGAGAGTGTGGAACTCCGTTGAATACGGATAGGAGAAGTCCACTACTCCTGTTAGTGAGTGGGAAACTTCTCAAAAAGAAGCAGTTGCGTTTAATAGCAAGGTTATGAATACTATCTTTAATGCTGTTTCTATGGAAGAATTTAAGAGAATCTCTAATGTTGAGGTTGCTCATACTGCTTGGAATATCCTCCAGACTGTGCATGAAGGCACAAAGGCTATTAAAATCAATAAATTGCAGCAATTGACTTCTAAATTTGAAAGCATTAGGATGTCTAATGATGAATTTTTTTGATGAATTCTATGCTAAATTGAATGACATTGTTAATTCTGTTTTAACTTGGGTGAAATCTATGATCAACCTAAAATTGTTAGGAAGATTTTTAGATCTTTAACTGAAGACTTTAGACTCAAGGTGATTACCATTACTGAAAGCAAGGATGTGGACTCCATCCTTGTTGATGAACTTGTAAGATCTCTTCAATCTTATGAGTTTGATCTACCCAAAACTACCAAATCCAAATCAATGGCTCTTAAGTCAGTTGATGATGTTGAAGGTGGTGGATTTGATGATGAGCTCTCTGCTACAGAGATTGCTTACCTTGCCAAGAATTTTAGAAACTTTCTCAAGAACAGTAACAGAAAGGCAAGAGGCATAAACACTGTTGAACCTAGAAACTTTAGGAAGTATGATCCCACTAAGGTTAACAATAATGATAAACCTAGAGAAAAAGTAGGTCAATCTTCTAATAATTCTTTGGGCTCTCAGTGTTTTGGATGTCAAGGGTATGGACACATGAAATCTGAATGTCCTACCTATTTGAAGTCTAAGGGTAAGGCTATTGCTATAACTCTTAGTGATGGTGAAGTTTCTGATAATGAGTCTGATTGTGATGAGGATGGAAACTTCATTGCTTTCACCGCTACTGCTGTAGTTGATGAGAGCATATCTGTTGAAGAGAACCCTTCTGATGGGGAACTCTCTGAAGATGCAGATCTTCAAGAGGTCTATAATAAATTTTGCAAAATTGTTGCAAAGGATGCTATGAATGTTGAACTTGGCCTGAAGAAAATTGAATCTCTTGAGCTTGATAAGAAGAATTTGCTTGTTAAACTGTTTGATGCTAATGAACTTTTGAACAATGTGAAAACTGAGAATATGTTTTTTCTTGATAAAGTTAAATCTTTGGAATTTGATTTATCTGTTGTTAGATTTATTAGTTCTAAACTTGATCAAATGTTGAGTGTTCAAAAGTCTTCTTCTGACAAAACTGGATTAGGTTATGTTGAAAGCATCTCTGTGTCTGCTCCCCATTCTACAAAGTTTGTTCCTTCATCTTCTTCTTCTGAATCTTCTGTGAATGAGATAATGAGTGAAACTGTCAAACCCCCTGTGAGTGAAGTTGTCAAACCCATAGAAGTTTCATCATCTAGGAAGATTAGGGTTGATCTGAAAGAGTCTAAGTCTAAGAAGCCTACCTTATCTAAGGACAAGACACATGATAAGCCTACATGGGTTTGTCACTTTTATGGAAAGTCTGGACACATTCGTCCAAATTGTTAAAAGCTGCAAGCTGCAAAGAGAGCAAACAAACCAAAAGTACCTGTGTCTCAAGCACAAGATCCTATGATACTCATTGGTGAATTGGTAAAGGTTTTAAACCTTTATTCCAATCCTGGAGTTGGTAATCATTCCCATGTGAATAAGAACTCCAATGCTCATGGTGCATCTAAAAGGTTTTAGATGCAAAGGACTCTATCTAACTGAGTCTTTCTGACATGGTCCTTGTGCTTCATTGCTCTACCCTTTGTAACCATTATTCTTTGGTTTTGTTTTGTTTTTTTGTTTTCTAGGATTTGCATTGCATAACATTCATGCATTTTATTCTAGGTGTTTTTTTTTAATAAAAAAAAAAAGGATGAAAAAGAAAGCAAATTTTGTTTTGTACTATTCTTTTTGGTTTTTGAGAACAAGGTTGATCAATTTATTTTCACATAACATGTCATTTGTATCTTGTTTAGCTTTGATGAGCTTACTTATTGCACTTTACTAGTTGAAGCTTTATAGTGCATGTTGTGTGGGAAAGATGTTTATGGTTTTTGATTACTCTGTTTTAATCTTGAAGTCACATGTTTTTGAATGTTGGACTTGAACTTTTAGAGAAAGGCATAAATAACCATCTCACCATTGTTCACTAGCCAATCATGAACACCTTAGTGCATATCATAAGATTTTGTGTTCGAGAAAGTGTAGCACATGCACAAAAAGAACATAAGGTGAAGTCTCGGTTTAAAATTGCTTAAATACTTAAAATTGGTGTGTACTATTAGGCTTGATGCCAAACTCACATGACTTAAAATTGGTATGTATATTATGAGGCATAAATTCAAGAAACTTACATGATTGCAAGCTTATAATCTAGGAGATGTGGGAGTTATATGATGTAACTCTTTAGGTGATAGTCTCTTTTAAAATCTTTGTGATGAATTTTGTAGACTTTGTGATTGATTGCTATTCACATATCACCTCACATGTATCTTAAATTTTTACTAGTTGCACACACTACACAAGTTACTCTTTACTAAACTTTGTACATGTTATTGTGTGTGTTTATGGTCTGACCAACCATGTTTTGCAAGTACTTTGAATTTTGTGCAAAATTAATTTGTTGCTTGAAAATTTATGGAAAATGCAAGAAATTTTGTTTTTGGGGAATTTGGGCTTAAAATTCTTGTTTTTGAAAATCATATCATCACATACTTATGCATTTTGTTCTTAAATTTCAATGCTTTGAGTTGATTCTAAATGTTTTTCAAAAAACTGTGTTTTTCCTCAATTTTAGTGAGCCTCTGCCCATTTCGATCGATCCATTTTGTTTTTCGATCAATTGAAAAATTTTTAAATATGTTAGAGAGAGCCTCTGTCTGTTTTGATCAATCGAAACTGTTTTTCGATTGATCGAACTCTTTTAAAATTGTTTTGTTAAAGTCTCTGTCTGTTTCGATTGATCGAGGGTGTTTTTCGATCGATCGAAACTCATGAATCATGTATTTTTAAAAGTCAGATTGGACTTTTTCAAAGGCACTTTTTCAAAAGTTTTTCAAACTTTCCCCTCTCTCCGACTTGGCTAAAGGCTCCACCAAGGATTTTTTTGTCGTTTTCTTCCGAAATTTTTGCAAGGTTTTTGTCTTTCAAGGCCGGTTAGTCCTTTTTGCCCTTCCTTTTGTATTTTATTTCATGATTTCATGCATATTCATTGGGTATTTTCGGCACTTTTCATATTTTGGGGTTTTTGATGATTCAAACCTTTTTTAGTGAAATTGATCATTGGGTTTTTGTTCTAGGATGTTATTATCATGATTCTTGTAGTTTAATTTGATCAATTTTGTGGTTTTTAAAAAATTGAAAATTCTAGGTTTTGAAATTGATCCGAATTGGGGATTTTGTTCAATTTGGGTTAAATTGATGAAATTGGCTTGTTAAATTGATGTATTTGGTCATTAATTTTTGAACTCTGTCATGTCAAATGATCAATTTGTCAATATCTTTCAAATTGATCAAGTGGTTTTCCAAATTTTGGGGTTTTTGTGTTAATACCTCTATGTTCAAGCCAATTTTGTGAATTTGAACTTTTTTGGACTTAATTGCACTGCATTAGGACATGCATCATACCATTTAATTTGTTCATGCATTATATAGATTTTTATTCTATATTTTTTTTGTGCTAACTTGTAGTCTGCCCATGTTTTTGTCTTTGTGTTTTTGTTCATTTGCTCTGTGTTTTGGTCCTTATCCTAGCACCATGCCTAGGAAAACTAGAGCCCATAGGACCCCTTCCACTTCCTTTGAGTCTCCCTTTAGGAGTGACGTGTTTAGGAATAATAAGTGCAGAGAGGCCTTTGATACTTTGAACAGTAAGCGTAAGATATTGGCTGAGCGAGTTGTAGTTTTAGATGAGATTGATCCGGCCATTAGGGCTAACTTTGAGTCTAGAAGTTGGTTGCCTCTCTTAGAGATAGATCATCCACCCCCGACCGCCTTGATTAGAGAGTTATTCGCAAACCTCTCTTGCCACGTCTATGATTCCAACACCCTTGTTAGGAGTTGGATACGAGGTGTTGAGTTCACCATTACCCCTCGGGTAATGGCTGAGGTTCTTGGGGTTCTGATTGTTCGAGAGCCTGACTATCCCTATAATGAGTCACCCCCATTAGATGTTGTCATGTCATATATCACTGGGTCATCTATCCAGTGGGATTCTAATCCTCGGATCACGTCCGCTGAACTTACCGAGACTGCCTATCTTTTCTTTAGGATAGCGTGTCATTCGTTGTGGCCTATTTCTCACTTTCACACCATCCCTCTAGAGCGATGTGTGTTTTTGTATGCGTTCGTTTCTGGAGCATCTATCAGTTTTCCTCATTTGTTCCTTCGTTCTTTGAACGAGGTTCATAGGAGTTCTGCCGAAGGGCATGCGCTTATTCATCCTATTTTCATTCATAGGATTTTGCTCTTTTTAGGTCTAGATGGTTTCTCGTCTGGTGAGCCTGTGCATGTTGTTGCTCCCATAGGTGCCACCTTTCTTAGACAGAGGGCTGTTCACTTGAGAGTTGCTCCTTCACGTCCTAGAGGTGCGTCATCTAGTGCTGTTCCCCCTCCTCCCTCTTCTACAGGTGCTGATGCTGCTGAGACATCGGGTGTTGCTGCTGATGTTCCTCCATCGACTACTTCGAATTATTCAGATATTCGACATACGTTGGATCATGTTTTGACCATTCAAGCGGCTCATGGACAGATTTTGGTGGACGTGCTCGATGAGATCCGTGCCTTGCGTGTGGAGTTGGCACAATTTAGACCACCTCCCTTTTGATGATGGAGTTTTTGTTTGCCCTTTGGCCTTCCGTCACAAAAAAGGGGAGTACTTTGTAGAGTTTTTGCTTTCAGGGAGAGAGTTTTTTTTTTGGTTGGAGCTTGTGGAGTTTAGATTGTATCTTGGTGCTTCACTTTGTATTTTACCTTTTTAGCTCTTGCCATGTTTTTGATGGGATATTCATGTTAGGGGGAGTATTTTTTTTTGTTGGTACTTTATATGTTTCTTGTTTCAAACTGTTTATTGATTTATATTTATGAGTTATTCATTGATATATGTCTTTATTGTGTGTTGTTTGAAATCAAGAATTTAATTTGTTTACTTGTATTGTTTCCACACATGCGATTATGCATTTTGTTTAGTGTTTCAAGAAATATACAGGTTGATTCAATTAAGCTGCTGTCTACACTTGCAACTGATGGATAGTAGTTAGGATTGAATTTGTTTTATGAGCATTATTTGTGTAAAGGGCTTTTTATTTTGTAAACTTTGAGCTTCTAGTTGTGTTTTGTCACGGATTGCCAAAGGGGGAGTTTGTTAGGTTCTAAAGACTTAGGATTTTATGTATT
Source organism: Quercus alba (assembly GCA_036321655.1). NCBI lineage: Eukaryota > Viridiplantae > Streptophyta > Magnoliopsida > Fagales > Fagaceae > Quercus > Quercus alba. The sequence goes on from CM070301.1 coordinate 63,668,260, forward strand.
TAGAACTCTAATTTGTATTGTTGGCAAACCATGATCAAAACAATGTGTTTAGAAGTGTTTTAGTCTTGCTCAAAGTTATGCGTTTATGTAAAGTTGGAATCGAGCTTAATGCAGAAAAGATTAATGCATTTTGGCCTGGCTCGATCGATCGAAGCTTAGGATCGAAGCTCGGGCAGAATGTTTTTCTGCAGAATTTTCCAACTCAGCCCTAGTTGTTTTAAAACGTTTTTAGGGTTTCTTATTTGTCCTAAGTATAAAAGGAAAACCCTAGCCACATTTTAGTGTTGCTTATATTGCGGTTTGTGTAAATCTCTTGTGAGATCTAGAGGAGCTTTCCTTTACACAAACTTAGGGTTTTCAAGGAGAAGATTTATCTACACCTTGATGATCAACTCAGTTGCTGCCATTGAAGCTTAAAGAAAACACAAGCGGGTGTGCTTGTATCTGGTGGTGAATCCAAGAAAGAAGGAGTCCGTGGATTTAGAGCTTGCACGTGGTCGTGTCAGTAAGTTCTACTAGTTAGTAGCAATAAGAAGTCGAGTGTGGGGGGCTTGTAAGTCTTATTGTATGAACTTCGATTCTTTCAAGATAGTGGATTCAAGTTTACCTTGAGGATAGTTAGGTCAAATCCTCTCCAGGTTTTTACCGGTTTGGTTTCCTGGATGATCATATCTTGTGTTATTTATTTTTCGCTGCTTTGCATGATTTGATCTTTGTTATTGTAATAACCTAGACTTGTTAAATTGGACTAAGTAACAACTTGGCTAATTACCTAGGTTAAATCAATTGTTTTAAGAGGTCTAAAAACTATCAATATCATTTCATCATTAAACAATATTTTTAAATTTGTAATCCACAAGTAGCACTTGGACATTCTTGTGAGCTAGCCACTTGTAGTTTTTGATTCAGTAGGCCTTTCTTTTCCAATGTCAAGGATACTTTACAAATCATCCATTTTGGAGCCAAATCTTTTTTCGGTTACCTAAACTGTAATGCCAACAACGAAATCTCCCAGCAAAGCAATAGGCATGTAATCCCTTTCTACGGAAAGCTGATTTGAAGTTTTCTAGAGTGGTTGATTTATTTCAATTTATATCCATGTGAAGGCTAAGAATACAATCAAAGATGGATTTTTTACTATTCACTTTGGAAGAGATATGGAAGGAACAAGAGTGTCCTAGTAATAGAAGATTGGTTGTAGTCCAAATATCAAAAAAGATTGAAGTTTAAATTGATTACAATGAAAGTTTTTCATTAAAATTTGTGAGTTAACACCATCTCCTCTTCTAATTTCTCTCTTCCAACAAAAATAGCCTATTAAGATGCCTTACTTTTCTTTTTCTTTTTTAATCTCACTCCAATTTCGTATGCTATTTACTAAATTAGTTGTTTGTAATTTTATATACCATTTATTGATTCTGGTTATCCTTCATTCCCGATTAGAGGTGTACTTCAACATGCTAGTTATCCACCATTTCCCAATTAAAGGTGCACTGAAGCATAAAATAGTACAAGATTGCCCTTGTTCCAAATATCCAAAAAGATGTTTGAAATGCTAAGCTTGAAATAATAAAAATTCAGTATTTTCTCTTAAATATTTCACATTTGGTGCATCATATCTTGTTGCATGGCATATGTAGATCTTCAAATATTACTGAACTAAGAAAAAATATATTTTTTTTTGTTTGCACAATTACGTCTGTGAATTTATTTTCAATTAGGCTTATATATAAAATTCTAGTAAACTTGTTACTATATATAAATATTTAATTTATCAAGTTTGTAGTAATGGGTTTTTTTACTTGGTCAAATAAAAAAAAGTATGTAGTAACTAGGTTTCTTTGTTAATAAAACTTTTTTTTTAATAAAAAAGTAATTAGGGTTCTTTGTATTTATATTAATTTTGAAGGTTCACCCTTTGATATATTTGGAACTTATGGGAAGAAATGATGAATGTAAAACTACGAATTCTAAGTTTGTCATTAAGTGAACTTAGAATTCTAAACTCCAAAATAGTTATTTTCATATTGTGAATTAATCTGAAGTTATTTTTCTTGTAATAAGTAAGTTACTTAATTTAAAGTTAGTTTTCAAACTTAAAAAATAATCAATGATATACATTATTTATTTAGTTCAAATTAGAGTTGTTCATGAACTTAAAAGTTGTGATTACTGTACCCTATAGGGAAGAGCATCTTGAGATTCCAATCAAATTGAATGAGACCTTAATTGCATTATTATTTTTCTTTGTTGAGATCAAATATAATATTGAGTAAACTATATTACTAGTATTTAGGATTTCTTGAAGACGGCATTGAAACTATATTGATTTTATTCTCTTTTGAGTTATCTATCTTTTCAATTTTTTCTTGGAAAATTCCATTTTTAGGTCAAGTACCATCTCTTATCAATGTATATGAATTCCTGACATATTTTTGCCTTTCAAATCAAATGTACTTTTGTTATGATTTCCTAAACTTGAAGCCTCTATGCCAGTGACTTTAGCAGTTAACTCAAGTATGAGGTAAAAATCTAGAGTTGGCATTTTTATTTATTGATTTCATAAAAATCATTTACTAAAAATCACTTGTGCATATCTCTATTAAAGCATTTAAGAAAACTACCTCCAATTAAGTTTTTCCATCTATAATAGGGTTTTCTTCTGGTGAAGCTTTAAATTATTGACTTACCAAATAGGTGAACATAATACTAGATGCTTTTGATTATACAAACGTTCATAGGATAGATCCTAATCATTTGCATATAAGGTAATGGTCCTCTCTCTATAAACTAAAACGATTGGCTATTATTTGATATTTATAGTACAATACGGTTTCACAACTCATGACTATGATCATTATTGACATAAGTAGTTTAAACAACCATGGTGTTGACTGATTCTAATGACTTCTGTCATGATTTTGAAAAAGCCAAGAAGCACAGCTCATGGTCCAAGCATGGGTAAGTTCTGATTCTTGCCAATGATTTCTATGTCTTTGGTTATGGTGGATGCTAATAGAAAACATATCATAATGGTTCTACCTAGTGTCTCACTCATTGAAACATCGGATAGCCAATGAGCTATAGCTATTATTTGATATTTATAGTACAATACGGTTTCATAACTCATGACTATGATCATTATTGACATAAGTAGTTTAAACAACCATGGTGTTGATTGATTCTAATGACTTCTGTCATGATTTTGAAAAAGCCAAGAAGCACAGCTCATGGTCCAAGCATGGGTAAGTTCTGATTCTTGCCAATGATTTCTATGTCTTTGGTTATGGTGGATGCTAATAGAAAACATATCATAATGGTTCTACCTAGTGTCTCACTCATTGAAACATCGGATAGCCAATGAGCTATAGCTCAATTGGCACTTCCTCTCCTTATATAATTTCTAAGGGGAGGGTGAGGTTGTGGGTTTGACACCCTCTTATTTTGTGTGATATTTTATATATGAAATTCTGATTACTTGTTACTCTCAAGGTTTTAAGTTATCAATTTGCGGCACTTAGGGTTCTTTGTATTTGTACAAATTTTGAAGGTTCACCGTTAGGTATATCTGGAATCTATGAGAAGAAATTCCAAATGTATGACTGAATTCTAAGATTGTCGTTAGGTGAGTTGAGAATTTCAAACTCCATAATAGTTTGTTGATGTTGTGAATTAATTTGAAGTTGTTTTTTCTTTAAATAAATTAGTTAATTTGAATTTTCAAACTTGAAAAATAATCAATGAAATTCATTATTTGTTTTGTCCTACAGTTTTACATGAGCTTAAAAGTCCTTGAAGTTAGTTTTCAAACTTGAAAAAATTCATCAATGATAGATAATATTTATTCTGTTGTTATTACAGTTTTACACGAAATTAAAAGTCTTGTTTATTGTATTCCATAAGGAAGGGCATCTTGAGATTCAAATCAAATTGAATGAGACCCCAATTCCATATTTTATTTTTTGGGATCAAATTATGATATAGTATAAGCCATATTACCATTAATTAAGATTGCCTTGAAGATTACATTGAAACTACGTTGATTAATTTGATTCTCTTAGAGTTTTCTTTCTTTTTGATTTTTTTTTTCCATAGAAATATCTGTTTTTAGGTCATCTGGAGCCATATTGTATATGTATTTGCAAGTGTTGATCGCTACACTGTACTTGGAAACACTATCAGCAATGCATTAGGTGAGGCTTAGGTTTTTCCAACGCTTTCACGAACGTTGCTTCCATCTTCTATCTATGTATATGGTATTCCTAACAATTTCTCCACCTTTCATATCAAATGTTAATTTGTTAAGGTTTCTTAACTTAAAGCATCTATGTTGGTGACTTCAACACTTTACTAGATTATGAGGTAGACATCTATAGTTAGCCTTTTTACTTTTGAATTTCATCAAAAAATTTCATTAAAAATAGTTATAAAAAAATTTCACTAAAAACCACTTGTACATATCACTAGCGATTAGAACATATAAAAATTCTATCTCCAATTAAGTTTTGGCACTTATGATCAGTACTGACATAAATAGTTTGAACCACCTTAGGTTGCATTTGGTTGAATGTAAAATATTTTTCGAGTGTAAAATATTTTCAGGTGTAAAATATTTTCGGGAAAGGAAAATATTTTCAAGTTTTTGGCTACATTATGAAAATTGTTCTAGAAAATGTTTTCATGTGTTTGGTTACATTCTGAAAATGCTATTTTCCTACTAGTTTCTCACATTTTCTCACCCATTTTCTCAACTACCAAACAAATTTTATAATAGAAAATTTCAATATATAAACTTAAAACAAACAAAAATCAAAACAAAACCAAACAAAAATCAGAACAAAACATTTCCACAATTCAAAAACTTGGTCAAACGGAGAGAAGGAGGAAGAGAGAGTGATCGACAAGTGAGGGAAAGGGAGAGGTAGATCGAGAAAGAGAGAGGTCGAGCATGGGTGGGTCATGGGTGCAATCTCATCGGTGCTGGGGTGCGATCTCGGTGGTGCTTGAGGCGGCGCGAGATCGGCTGGGTGTGGATTGGGCAACGAGGGTGTGGGTTTGCCAAAATGGGGATTGGGTTATGTTTCTCTGGGTAGCTTGGATGTGGATCAGAGCTCATGGTGTTGTGCAATCTCGCCGGTGTTGGGTTGCGACAAGCTGGTGCTGGTGTGCGATCTCACCAGTGCTGGGGTGTGACTCGCCGGTGCTGGTGTGCGATCTCTCTTCCTTGCTGTTTCTCTGTCTCTTCTGTTTTCCTGGGGTGGAATTGATTTGAAGGTAAAATACAAACGGAAATGGTTTGACAGGGTTAGAGGGCATATTTTACGGTCAACGGAAATGATTTTCCGTTTGACCCAATTTTCCTTGCGCACCCAAACACCCTCAAGGGTGTAAAACATTTTCCTGATTTCCTTTACCACTGAAACAAACGCATCCTTAGTATCAATACTTGATAGACTTTGATGACTATTGTCTTGATTTTGGAAAAAGCAAGATCCAGCACATGCTTCAAGCAAGTGATAGAGGGCAACTTCTTTGTTTTGAGCATACCTTTAAATTTACCGATCACACATTATTGACTCCTAATCTCACCATTCAATTTTCCTGAGTCTTTTCTTTTTTCAGTATTTTTCTTATTCTATCATAAAAATTATTCTGTTGTCATGTGTTGTAGGCACTTGAGGAAATTTATCTATTCTTTCTAGCTAGAGAAATAATATATTATAGTTGGGAGCTGATGAAAGTTGGTAAGTCCTCTCAAATCTTCTCCTCTTCTCCTCTTTTATTGTCTTTCTTATTCTTAACCATTATATTGTTTATGCAATTATTCTCCCATCAGCTATCATCTTTTTTTTAAGTTCTCTTGTCTTATGCAGTTATCATCTTTTTCACCCCTCGGTTTTGTCCTTCTAATTTCCTGGAATGATTTTCATGTCTAAGGTTTAGAGACTATTAATCTATGGGTTTTCAGGATCAAGAACTTATGAATCTAATTTTTCTCATATTTCAACAGTTGAGATAATTACTTATAAATAATACAATCCCAGTGCCTCTTTTTTTTTTTCTAATTTCTAAAATCGATGAAAAATTTCCCCGGTGAGATTGTTAATATTTCTTTTCCTTTTTTAATAAATAACGTAAGAACTTTTTATTAAAGCAATAGTCAACCCAAATGCACTGGAAATGTACTACAATAGCAGAAATTAAGAGCACAGATTACAATGATCAACTAGAACAAGGATGGACAAACAAGAAAATGAAGGCAAAACTAAGCTCCATTCAAGGAGAGTACGGAAGAAAAAAGACTTTATATCAAGGATAAACCATTCACAATCCTCAAATCATCTAGCACTGCGTTCCAGCCATAAATACTAAAACGAAAAATGTGACACAAAGCTCTAGAAATCTATATTTCTATATCTTCCAAACTTGCCTTGCCAAGAAGCCAACAACTCAATAAATTTATATGACATGACCCAATAGATACCATACAAACAAAATCCCATAGAAAAAGAGCTTCAAATTTGAGATATAGCTAATAAAATCCATAATCAAGATTGTTTTTTAATAGTTCTTTCTCATTTTCATTTTTCAATATGCAGGAATAAACTTCTTGCTGGTTTCCTATAGATTTTCCTAAATATTGGATATTAATACATTGGCGTATTTGTTAGTTGCAATAATCTCTTCTAAATCCTTCCTATTTTTTAGTGGATCTTGTGTTTTGCATTTATTCTAGTTAAGGCCTTTTATGTTAATTAAGTAGTGTTAAACATCTTTTTAGCATTTTTAAAATTTAATAAGTTTTATATTTAACAAAAGTCCCTCATATTTTGTCCCAAATAGAGAAAAAGGAAAATTATCTTCAAGTGCTGCCCGAAATACTTAAGATTTCAAGAAGCTGATATGCTCCCTTACAATATGCTACTGATTTCTTATTTCCCTCATTTAAAAGAAGGATATGCCAAGGAAAATGGTCCCTCGTATAGTAGTATCCCTGGATTGCTCTTATTCAAATGATAGAGATATCATAAAAAGCAAGTGATAAGTCCCTCCAAACTTGAAGTCTAAATCTTTTCTCTTTTCTTTAAATATCAAATACCAAATATATGTCTTTCTTCGAAGAAGAAAAAAAAAACAAAAAACAAATATATGCTGAAATATGCTATATTAACCCAAGCACAAATTACATGATAACCCAGGAAAAAATACATCAACGTTAAAAACATTACAAACAAACTTTTGTCACTGAATTAAGCCAACAATAAAACATGACTTCTCATATGCTATTCGTAACTCATAAGTGATCTTGGATTTCATTGCTAATATACTCATTTTTACTAAGTCGTTCATCACATCAGGGCACAATGTCTCTGTAGGGCTATTGTTACATTTCAATTGGGAGAAGTGTTGAAATTCATTAGTGTGGGAAACATGTTCAGGTACTTCTTTTTGCTGAGCCTTTGAGTTTATTCTCTTCATCATGGTATAATGCATGAGAAACTCAGTTTTTTTTAATAATTCATTTTCCTAAAAAACATTATAATACAAGCACGTGACTGGTATTTTACAGATCTTATATAGAAAAGGTTCAATCAAACTTGCAGTTTTTTTTGTCATTTTCAACAGATCTCCAAATAGTTTGTTATTTGTCATAGATCTATCTTGAGATTTGTTGTCCAAGGTACTAGGTATGTCGTACACTTAGAAAGTTGTTGATTGCTGAATATTGTACATATACAAATATATAAAAAGGTATTGGTGATTATCCGACTATTTGGTGATTGGAGCTTTGTCAATCGAAACACATCTTGAAACCTTTCACCACCCTTTAGTTTGTTACCAACAACACAATTAGAAATCTCACATGGAAGAAAATCTTTGCTTCATCTTTTTCCACTCACTACACTAACATGTTTGAACATCATTGAATTAAATAAACAATCTTATATGGTAACTAGAAAACTTTCATTTCTACATGAGCTACACATTTGCAAGAAGCAACATAATCTACCCATGTTGGAAGTGGCACATTGGCTCACTAAATTACAAATGCTAATGATATTTCAATTTCCCAATTTGATGTCATGTAGGATTGCACAAAATGGTCTAAGATTGCTCATGGAGTTTGTTTGCATTATATATTATCCTCCTTTTTTGCAATAGTATTTTCCTATGAAGCACATATGTGTTTTCGGATTTGGGTGCGGGTGCGGGTGCGGGTGCGGGTGCGGCGGGGTGCAGCATTAAAAAATTATTAAAAAAATTTATTATTTATATTTTTAATATATTGCTAAGCATAGTTTTTCACATTATATAAACATATAACAAATAAAAAATCAATAGTACTAGTTTTTTTATTTTATTTTATTTATATACATATATTTCTTATATAATTTATTGAAAATATCAAAATTATAAGTCTATGTTTCAACTAGTATATCAATATTACGCCTAAATACCTACCTAAATTGTAATTATAATAATAAGTTAATAACAACTATCACTTTTTAGAATATTAAAAGTTTAAAACAGTAATATAGTATGTACCTAGATAATGAAAAAAAAAAAATACGAAGCCACAAATTAAAAAAAAAAAAAAAGGAAAAAAAGAAAAAAGAAAGATAGTACATTTTTATTTGGGGAAGGGTCAGACTTAATAAAAAAGTTGGAGAATTTCAAAGTTCAAACTCTCTTTGCTACTTTCCAATGCTTTGTCACGTGATTACTGACTAAGCTCACAAAACTAAGAAGAAAGATAAAAGGAAAACAAAGCAGAGAAACTAAGAGCAGCAGATGAAAGTCAGAAGACTCAAAAACGAAGAACAAAAGAGTAAAGAGGAAACAGAGAAGAAGAAGCCTGATCTACGATTCTGCATTGTCTGCAATGAGCTGGGATTGTTCTTCAGGAAACCAGAACAAGGTGAGCTTCAGTGCGTTTGTGAGAGAGGGGAGATGGAGAGCAGAGAGCCGATAGGGGAGACGGAACACATAGAGTGAGAGAGAGCTGAAGATTGAAGTGAAGAATGTTGCTTAAGTGTGTTTTGATAATTGAGATAGTTTTGGGTTTGTTATTAAGTTCAAACGGTCAAAATGCATCGTCCTGAATCGGTCGTTTCAGCCTGAATCAGTCATTTCGGCGGTTTCGCCTAATACGGCCTAAGTTAATGCGAATCAGCCTGATGTAGTGCGAATCGGCCTGAGTTTGAGCCGCGTCTGTGCGAGTCATGAAAAAAAAAAAAAAAACACGTGGCAGGACGCGGCCCAATGCGTGGGCAGCGGCGTCCCTCACGCGTCGTTGTGTCGCGCCGTGTCGGACACGGGTGCGGCTCCTCTGGCACCGCGTTCATGCTTCCCAAGTATTTTCCCAATGATATGGTTATAGGCATTAGCTATGTCTCATTAAAAATTTCAATTGTATTCAGCTCCTCTCCTCTGGAAAGTGATTGGTTGCCTTTTTCTAAAGGGCTTCTTTGCCATTTACTAACCTTCATTTTGCAAGCCGATAATTATTTTTTGCTTTAATAGCAAAATGATTTTTAATGCATGATTGATTTAAATTTATGGATTTCCTTGTTATTAATTTTTTTGCTGACATAATCTTCGTATGTTACATAGCGTACATATAGAGATCTCCTTCCTTTATCTAAAATGCATAACCTGCAACAGAGTGTACATATGTTGACTACTCATTGTTTGATAAATTAATAACAATTTCTAAATAGGGATCAAGTAATTCAGATAACATTACTTAGAGTTTTGAAGAGGAAAAACAAATAAAAATCATGATATCTAAATAAATTTTTTTGTCAAGATACAAACCAAAGGAAGGGGGAAGGGGTGAAATAGAAATTCTGGCCAATCTTTTAAATAGGGTGCATCCTTGGAATTTAAAGAAATATCACTTGGCTATAAAAGGTGAGTGGTGAATTTTAGAATTACTCTTTGTAGATAAACATCTGAATGGTGCTTCTTGCACCCCACTTCAATTTGTTAGGAATGGACTATGAAAACATACATTTACAGGCATTTATGATGCCTTTTAATCTTTATGTGCAGGTATTCTTAAATGTCTGGATAGGTATATGGACATGGCAATGGTGCAAACATAAGAAAATGTCAAAGGGCAATTGAAAATTAACTACGGTGATGCTTTCATTTGCAGAAATATCATTAATTAAGAATTGTATTGTTTTTTTTTGCTGTTATTATTCAAATTTCTTTTTTGGGTCCATACCATATTTTGTTTGACAGACAATGATTGGGATGTCATTATCTGAAGATTCATCCTTGGATTGGTATCAATTACTTCTACTTTCAGCAAATTACTCAAGAAGTGGCAAAGCTGTGAGTGGGGAGAAGCACAGTAGACGGCCTTCAAAAGGCTACAACAAATTATGATGAACCTCCCTACTATGCAAGCCTCAATCCGCAAGAAACCATTGTTGCTCTACCTAGCCACCAACTCGTATGCCATAGGTGCGTTGATCGTCCAAGAAGATGAAGGTGGCATTGAGCAACCAGTTTACCACGTCAGCCGCACCCCAAAGGCTACATAGACTCATTACCCAAGGGCAGAAAGGGCATGTCTAGCCATAGTATATGCCTCACAGAGACTACGCCATTATTTCCTAGCCTATGAGGTGTGGCTGATGACTAAGTCTCACGCAATCAAAGCCTTGTTGCGGTAGCCAATCCTTTCCAGCAGAATATCCCAATGGTTGCTACAATTGTCACAATACAACTTGAAAGCGGGAACGCCCAAAGCGGTAAAGAGCCAAGCTATAGCAGACTTGTTGGCACAATTCCTAGGAGAAGAAGAATTCTCGTTGGATGATAAGGATCTAAGAGAGGTGGCTATGGCAGGAGAAGTCAGAGAGCAATGGGTAATGAAATTTGATGGGTCTTCTACCACTTAATCAGGAGTAGTGGGAGTAGTTTTTTATCATGAAGAAGACAAGGTTGTGGTGCTCTCATTCAAGTTAGAATTTCCCTGCTCTAACAATACGGCAGAATATGAGGCCTACCTAATTGGGTTAGTCACGACCCTTGAAATGGGGATCAATCACTTAAAGGTGATGAGTGATTCAAACTTGGTGGTCTGCCAGACCAAGGGGAGCTCCTCCCTAAAGGAACCCAGCCTAGTCCCATATAGAGCAATGGCCTAAAAGATGGAGGAAAAGTGTTCAACCTTTGAAATAGAACATACTCTAAGGAACGAAAACTGGTTTGCGGATGTGTTGGCTATATTTGGCTCACAAATAATTTTTGAAGGGGATAGCACCAAGATAGAAGTTAGCAAGAAGAAAGAATCTATTATTGAGATATTCAAGGAAAGGTTCCAGGAGGAACAATGTGAAGGAGATTGGCAGTTTCCTATAAGGGAGGCCTTGGTGAAAGAAGAAGGCGCTGCAGAACTAAAGGTGCTAAAAGATTACACCTTGGTAAGAGGAGAATTGTACTGCAAGATGCCAGGTGGGATCTTGACTTGCGGATCCTGTAGAGAGGTCAACCTTTACTGCAGACTTCAAAGGGCAGACTTCTATTGGCTAAGCATGGGTAAAGACGCAGACCGAGTTCAAACCCAGTATGGGACCTGCTAGTTTGCGGCAGACAGAGAGGAAAGTTACGCTGTGTTCATCAGCGAAGACTAGAGAAGCCCATTCATACAGTATTCGACAAAAGGCATCCTGCCACAAAAGCAGACAGTATGGGACCTGTCAGCTTGCGGCAGACAGAGAGGAAAGTTACGCTATGTTCATCAGCAAGGACTAGAGAAGCCCATTCATACAGTATTTGACAGAAGGCATCCTACCACAAAAGCAGATAGTGTGGGACCTGTCAGCTTGCAACAGACAAAGAGGAAAGTTATGTTGTGTTCATCAGCAAGGACAAGAGAAGCCCATTTATACAGTACTTGACAGAAGGTATCCTACCGCAAAAGCATAGTAGATACAAGCTTAGGAGGCTGTCAACACTTTACTTTTTGCATAACAGAGTCCTTTTCAAGCTGCTTGTGTCCAAATTAAATCCAGAACTTGGAATGAAGCCAATCACTTAGCCACTGCGTACTCTCCATAGAGAAGCCCAAATCTACAAGCTGCTTGCAAATTGCTCTTTGTCCATTATCGGGTCTAGCAAACCGATTCAACAACCTTGAAGAGTTGAGAAGTTTTCTTTGAAGCACCTCAGAGGATTTATGCCTAGAGTAGCATTAATGATCATGACCTTTATGATATTTCTAAGAAAGAATGTATTAGATCATTTGTACTGCGCAACTCCACCATCACTTTTCAAGTTATGAAGCTCATTGATACCCATGTCTCATCCTAGAAGAACTTTGCAACAGTGGCAAACTCAAAGCTCCTTCTTTTAGCTTGTGTACAAGAGGGAAATAGCAAAAACAATTACTGACACACATTCTGCCGTGAATAGAGTTGCTTATCTTCTTGCTACAGAAAACTATTACATGGTTTTTATTGTAGGTGTTCTGCTGCAAGGGCATTCTGCCACAAGAATAAAGAAGCATGATGTCCTAGAAAGATGTGGGTACGTCATGAGAAAATTTTATATTAGAAGCCACTAATTTTTGGCTATTACTAGCCAACCGAGAAGCAAGAAGAAAGCTCCATCTAAATATGCCCATACTCAAAGCAAGCGAAGAAGAAACCCAAGGAAGATGGGTCTTAGTAGCAAAAACCAGCAAAAGGGGTCGTGGTCATGGAATCTTGGCTACAAGCTGGCAAAGGAACCATGGTTGTGAGTTCTTGGCGAAAGCCCATAATGGGGGCTACACTTAATCAAACCCGCAAAGGAGCCATGATCGCAAGTCTTTGGAAAGAATCTGTAGAAAAGTTACAGCCACAATCATATGTAGCAAGAGCTACTTGGGAAGCAATTATGCCTGCGGTAGAACGAAGCCAAAGAAAATGCATGAACCACATGATGGAGCATCAACACCAAGAGAAAGTGACATCAAACCCATTCAATTGTCTCACATGTTGGGGAGCTAAGTCTCATTTTGCGGCAAATCTGGGAAGGCTTCCGCAGAAAGCTAAGGAGTTATTTTCATACGCTGGGGGTAGTATTATTCTGCAGCAAATACAAAAAGCCTTATGCAGAAAGCTAAGGACTCATTCTCACGTACCAGGGGCCGTCTCATTCTACAGAAAATACGAAAAGCTTTCCGTAGAAAGTTAAAGACTCATCCAGTTATCTCATATGCTGGGGGGCTAAGGCCCATTCTGCAGCAGATTTAGAATGCCTGCCGCAAAGCGCTTAGAGTGTCAATATGTAGCAGCAACATTACCCACCACAAAATAAGTATTAACTGTGGCACTTTAGCAAATGTACATCTATTTGCCACTTGACCTGCAACAACTTCAAACTTCATGATATGGCATAGTGCAACACCCATGCAATTTGTTGCAACCTACCACGGTCAAGTAACGTTCTAGTTTGTGATAAAGCAGCAACATCATCTACTTTCTGCAGAAGTATCAACCAGTAATTGGAGAATAAGTTCTCACATGATATGAAGTCTATGCAGCAATGAATCCATGAGAAGAAATTATACCACCCTTGTTGTGGCAAATATCAAAGAAGTAAAGAAAGGAAGCAAGAAGAGAAGGCCTACAAGCACTCCGGCAGAAAACATATGTTTGGGTGAACCAACAAGCACTACAACAAAAAATAGATGCTCTTCGTGAGACTTTAAGGCTTTAAGAGTGCTCCACAGAAAATCTTGACAAAGGAACTCACAACAGAAACAAAAGGTGGAAATCAATGATGAAATCCAAACATCTTTCTAGCAACACACTCAATGGCAGACTGCCTTCCACAAGAATTGGAAAGACACTGCTAAGCTTAGCAACATGAGAAAGAAGAATTGGGAGAAATAAGATCTGCGGAAGACTACAATAAAGTAAGGGATTTAGTTCACAACATCTATGCCTTTTCATCAAAGAGGCAGTGATATCCTCACCAACAGCGGCTGTGGCAGAATGACAAGGAGAATGTGTTAAAGAAGAAAAAAAAGCAAACATGAAGGAATCAATAGTTGCTATGGCAAAATGACAAAGAAAATGTTTAAAAGGTGAAGATTTCTCATGAAAGCATCCTCATTTCCCCTTGGAAAAATATCTACAGTGGCACTAGAATTTATGAATGGCAAACTCAGTCACTTCTGCGGAAAGATCAATTTTGCAGCAGAACCAGAATTTATGGCAGGATCAGAAATAGCCCGCAATGCAAACAGCAAAGGAACAACAGTATTGATGATCGTGAGGGCTAAAAGGTCCTCTACTATTGCAACAATACATTTGCCCATGTTAGTAGTAGCTCTGAATAAGGAGGCCTTCCATAAATACATCATCACTGAAAGAAACTTGCAAGACCCAACATCCTTCTCCGCAGAAACTTCATCCTGGCAAAGAATACGTGTGTTCTTCAACACATCAGAAAGTATTATCAACAAATGAAAGAGCACTCTACTATGATGAGGGCTTGCAATGTTAGCTCTATGCTTTGTTTTGAGTAAAAGAAATGAAGATATCTGAATGCAAAGAGAAAAAGAAGGCACAAGAAAAGGGAGCGAAGCCACCCTTTGATCTACACACTTAGAGGAATACGTGGGGGAAGTAAGTTAGCTGAAGTAGTCAAGCCTAATTCTTTTACCGTAAAATCTGTCACAACCTTCACTTCCTACAGTATAGATGCTGCTCTAGCAGAAGCAGAGTAAGAGGTGTATTAACGAAGAGAAATAAGTGCATGTATTGCAGCAGAAAGTGTCTACATATTTTGCGGAAGTAGAAAAATGAGTATTTGTCCCCCAAAACGAAGAAATGAGTACGTGCTACAGCAAAAACATGAAGAAATAAGTATACAAATTGCCGCAGACATAAAGAAATGAGTACCATTGCAGAAGTCCAAGATCACAAGAAATTTCCAAGAAGCAAACCAAGAAACAAGCAAGGGAATGATGAAGAAGAGAAGGATGCACACATCATCATCATTGACAATCCCTTTGAGCTTTGGCAAGGGGGACCAATAACAAGAAGAAGCCCAACAATATGGGAAGAAAAGAGTTAGTAAATTGAGGAAAAAACCATTAAGCCCGAATGGCAGAAATAATGGATCACAGGCCCATGAGATAAACAAATGGGTCTTGAAGAGGTAAATGGGCCTTAGGGAGCCCAGAAAGAGAGAAAAAGCAAACCATGGGCAGTATATGATGTGAAAAAGTGAGAATGGGCCGCAACAGGTCCAAAGTAATGAAAACAAAAAAAGTAAGGGGTTGATGCCAAGCCCATGAGCCCCAAGGATGAGAATTAGGTTATTGGGCTGGGGAAGCCCAAAGAAGTTAGTAAAAGCCCATGGTAATGCGAAGGGAAAACAAATGGGACAAAGGAGCCCAAAAGCGATGAAACGGGTTGAGGATGCCCAAAAGAATAAAATGGGACAAAGGAGCCCGAATGGGACAAAGGAGCCTGAAAGCAATGAAACGGGTCGAGGATGCCCAAAAGAATAAAATGGGACAAAGGAGCCCGAAAGTGATGAAATGGGCTAAGGATGCCCAAAAGAATAGAATGGGACAAAGGAGCCCAAAAGTGATGAAATGGGCCAAGAAAGCCTGAAACAGCATAGTACAAGCATAATAATAGTACTAGGCTAATGGAATTTAGCAAGAGGAAAGCATACAGCAGGCCCAGCAGACACAAGTCAAATAAAAACTTGCAGGCAATCAGTAAAAACAATCGAGCTAAAGAGAGGCATTAGCATGTGAGTTGTGAAACAACCCACGAAAGAAAACTGCATGAGTTTTCGCATACGAATTGCAGGAGCAATCCATTTGCTTAGGGGGCTGAATGTTGATGCCCATTTTTTTGCAAATCCATATCCAAAAGCTCATGAGGAAGAAAGCCTAATGAAAAGCAAGGCCCAAAGGCCCACCAAGAAGACCGAAGAGCAAGAAAGGTCCAAAGAAATAAGTGAAAGTGAAAGCAATCTACAACAAAACACAAATCTGCCGTAGAATACAGATCTGCTGCATAATACAGTTCCTTGGCAGAATAGCTTCGGCAGACAAAGACAAATTGGGCCCAAGACCCTTTTGATCCAGTCAACATTATTTGGCCTATAAAGGCCCAAATCCTTTTGTATAAAAAAGATAAGCATGAAAAACTGATATAAAGAAGCATGATGAAAAGAAACAAGGAACGGCAGGAAGTGTCAGCGGCAGGAATCACGCGAAGGAAAGAAAAGCCAAACCAAAGGAAAATGACAAACGTAGCAGGAAATGCGTGAAGAAATAAGACAAAACACGCAGCAGACCAAAACAAAGCTAATCTGCTACGGCAGAAATGGCGTGGGAGGCAAACATAGAAGATAGCAGAGCAAGCGCAGAAGGGCCAGGGCACCACCAACCTGTACGCAGCCAATACAAGGGAGGTGGGCCCACGGTCAAGGGGATTCAGAGGGGGTGGTTTGGTGGTGGGGGGAAAAGGGGGTCTATATTTGGTTCCTGCCTTAACTTCTTTTGGAAAAGATATCTTGCTTGGATGGTATCTTACCCAAAAGAAGTAATAAATGGTTGGGACCATCTGATGCATGCCATAGAGCTAGGTATTGAGGTAGTCCAATGCTTATTTAGTCACCTAGAGGTAGAGGTATACAGTAGGAACAAACAAAAGGGAATTTTGTCATGAAATGAGTAACGTTGCAGCAAACATGTACTAAGAAATGGCAGGGGCAACCAATGGGTGAGTGGGTAATCTTGAAAGGATGCCCACAACAAACCAAAAACAGTTGGTGAAGCCCTAGGGGTAAAAGGGAGAAATCCCATTGAATCAATTTGCTATAAAAGGAAGGTAACCACGGCAAAAAAAAGGGACCAGAGGAATGGAAGAGGAAAAACAGAGGAAGAGAAAGAAAAATAGGGGAAGAGAGAAAAAACACCGAAAGAGAGAAACCCAATGAAGGGAAGCACTTAAGGGAGAAAAACCCATGGTAAGAGAGTAATAAGCACCCAGAGAAATGTACCCAGGAAAAAGAAAGACCAAAAATGGGGAACAACCCACAGGAAGATAGTAGTTAGAAACTAAGAGTAAAAAAAAAAAAAAAGAACACAGAAAAAGAAAAAGAAGAGAGAAAACGTGGTAGGAATAGGGGCATGCATCAATAGACCATCTTTTCCCTCCCTCTTAGCAAACTCACTCTTTGAAATCTCCAAAAGTAATAGCTAGTAGCCATTTAAGCCTATTCTCCAAAATGAACAACTTTTATGGCAAGAGCCTATGACAAGGTTGTTCAAGTTGAAGTTTGGGTTCCTTCTTGGTTTACTTATTCTATGAGAAGATTCAATACTTGATTTTGATTGCAAATATATTTGATTTCTCTCATTATAAATTATATCTGCTGTATTTAGTCATTCTGCCGTAACACATTTTTTATCACGTCTGCTGTATCAGTTGTCTTGCTGTGCTATCTTTACCTACTGTACTACTTATTCTACTGTAGCACATTTTCATTATGTTTATTGTGTTATTACGTGATTTACTTTTGACACAAATTAATCATTATCCTGCTATAAGTATATATATACATATATCTTGTCTCTCATGTTCTGCAAAAAAAATATATTTTATATATGTATATGTTAATACGTATAAGTGTATTTGCTCATATATGTATGTATATATTTGAGAATATGCTAACTCATTTAAACTAACATTTGTTTGATGGATATTTTCTTTGGGTTTTTAGATTTGTTTATGTGTAGGACGTAGAAAAGTATTTCTGCAGTAAAAATGAAGAGTAGTCATTCACATTGCAAAAGGTTTTACTGCACGGCAGAAGGCTTTAAAGCACAGTAGACAGCTTTAATGCACAACAGACAACTTTATTGCACAATAGAAAGCTTTATGGCAAACAGCTTTAAAGCACAACAAACAACTTCAATGCACAACAAAAAGTTTACTGCACAACAGATGATTTTATTGTAGCAGCGGAAAGTTTTGCAGCATAGTAGAAAAGTTAGTCCTACAATAGAAACTGGAGAAAAGTTCCTTCTGCGGCAGAAATAGAGGATAAGCACCACGTTCTACCCGCCATAAACGTGCTCCTGGTAGACGAGACATAGTTTGCGCACAAGCCGAACCAAATTAAGTTACAGTTGGACCGGTCCCAACTCCCTTACTCAATACTTGGGCCCAATACCGCAGGAGGCAGCACAACCCACTTTAACCACAAAAAGGCCCACCACACAACTTTTACTACATTAAATTTACATACAAACCAATATGTCATCAATCATCAATCACAAAGAGGCAATTAAAAAAAATATTCACTTATAAACTAGTTGAACCTTACCAATCATATTCATTAACACATAAGTTTATAAATTTTATGTAGTAAAATTTGTATTACCTTTAAGATTTTTCTTAATTTTATCATCCAACATTAAAAAAAAAAAAAAGGTTCCAATTAATGAGAATATATTTCAGGCACAATCGTCTCGAGAGCCACATTCACGTACATCGTACTTTAAGCAAGGATTTAAAACTTGGACCGGACCGTATGGTCCAACCAAAATGCATGAAACCGCTCGAACTACGGTCAAATCGTACGGTTCTGAGAACCATGGCCGGTTTTAGAGGTTTGCACGGTTCCAATTTTTTTTACTATATTTGGCCGGAAAACTGATCTCACTCCATAAAGAATTTGAATATAAAAATTCAAAAACAAATTGCTAGAGAGAAAAAGAAAACAAAGAGCGGGTCTTACGGCTCAAGCCAAGCTCTTTAAAAAAAAAAAAAAAAAAACACCTAACCCATCGCAGATGACGTAGCTCCTTCTTCTTTGTTTCTTCACTGCTTCTTCTTTCGTTCTTCATGGTCTCCTGCCTTCAGTTTAAGTAGATGACTTCTTTCAACATTATTTTTGCTTTTTAGTTTGGTGAGCCTAGCACGTGTGACATGACAAAGCCTTGGAAATGACAAAAATGAGTTTTAAAGTTTTTGACTCATTGCCCCTCCCAACGTGAATATTAATATTGTTGAAAACTGAGTTAAGTTTGGGCTGAATTTTACCGTGGTGATAAGATTGCTAGCTGGTTTGATAAGTAGTCATCCAATAGATGTTTGCTGGAGTACAAGTGTTTCTTCACTTTGATACAGTGCATCCATCTATTCTTTACAACCACATACCATAAATATAGTAAAGTAAAGTATGTAGGCTAGGCTTGAATAGGCTTTGAAGATGATTGACAGCTTGCTTTCTGTCAACCACTCATTTTAATATTTCGTTGGGCTCCTTATTTATCAATTTTGTAAAGCTTTAAGTCTTTAATCTTTATCCGGCCACTCCTCTAGCTTTTGTTTATTTTTTTATTTTAAAAATTTTCATAAAGAGTTGAATATTCAAATGGGCTTTGGCATAAAACAATTGATTGGATGGTCTAATGGGCTTAAGCATAACTTGAGATAATTTAGACAAACTCTTATAAAAAGATTAAAAAAAGTAAAATATTGAGTTTTATCAAACAATATTTATGTTTGCTTAAGATTTCATATTTTTTATTTGCCTTATGAAAGTTGTGATATAAAAAAGACATTTGAAAATTAGATCTTTATTTCTTTTAGACTATTTTAGTTCATTTTTCTACTTATATTAATTTAATATATTAATTCATATTTTAAATAGTTATTAAATTAATTATGACGTCATCATGGTTTGACTTCGGTTTAACCTCAAAAACCTTGAACCTCTTCCTTTTACGGTTCAATGAACGGTCCGTGTCATGACCCAAATCCATGAAACATGAATTTAGATGCATGACTAACTTGCTAAACTTATATAATTCCATAAACATAATTAATCCAAAATAAATGATACTCCAAAGAAATAATACTCTTAAAAACCTCTAACAAAAAAAGTCTAAACTCCACAAATGGGAAATAATCTCCATAAAAACATGAATTACAAAAACAAGGTAGCTAAAATTCTATTAGTCTTCAATGCATACTTAAGTCGCCTACAACTTCCATGCTCTACCTTGCACCTTACAAAGCGACCTAACGGTTATATGTTTCCAACTATACTTTAATTTGAAAAATAGTAATTGATGAGGTGAGCCACACATCTAGTAAGTAATTATACAGAATACACAACGGAATAGAGTCAAGCCAAGCACAAGTATTTTGATTTTTCACCAAACTCATTCCATGATATCAAAATAATTATTCCAAAACATATAATAAATTACTTAAAATAATTGTAATCACATCATAAAATCATTAGAAAACACATATATATAATTGATCAGAGCACAATGTCACATATACACATCACATATTCTCACATACCATCCTGTGAGCGGATACCAACATCTAACCCTTGCTGGTGGGGGATCAACACATATTCTCACATACAATCCTGTGAGCGGATTACACATTTATCTGATCAATTCTAAAAACATTCTCTTTGAGTCACATATCACAAAACAAAATATATACAAAATAGAATAATTTTCTTAATATTAACAATTATTCCAAATAGAAAGCAATGGCGAATATCACAATATCGAACTGAACATAAATCAAAGGATGCTTGACTCTCTTAGGAAATGAATAAGAACTGAAAAGTTTATATAAATATTTTTACAATTCTTGAGTAAGTTTGAAAACCCAGTTAGCTAAAAGAAACGTCTTAAATACCATTTGAAAAATAAGAATATGACTTTGAAATCACTTGGTTTTAAACAAATTTAAAAAACAAGAACCTTTTTAGAAAACTTACATTGAAACTCAATTATTTTTGGAAAATAATTTAGTTTAGAAATCATCTTTTAAATGAGACTTAAACGTTCAAAACTTCATTTAAAATTCAAAGTTTCTCTTTAAACATTATTTAAAAGTCGAAGTTTCTCTTTCAAAGTTGTAAAAATGCTTTTGATAGACTTTAGAGAACGTAAGCTTAAAAACACAACTTTTGAAAACCTTCGACATCTAAGAACCTAATGAACAAAATCGTGCATATTATGCATAATTATTTACCACACTTGAATCACTCTAAAAGTCCAGCTGAAACACCCTCCAAATAGTCTCAAAATACTCTTAGATAGGACCTAGAATCAATCATGGAAATTACTTAATATCCTCCATAAAATATAAATCTTACTAACCTATACAAACTGACTCACGAGTAAAATACTTTGCTAAACTAAATGATAGCACTAATGCCAATCATCTCTACCCAAAAATGTGTTTCCTTGAATTTATCAAAACTCATAGGCAGCAGCTAATACTATAAGATTTAAATATATAACCCAAAAGAAAACTGTGGGCCAAATCTATTATGACTTTGCTCAAGGACTTAATTTCATTGACCCTAATGGATTTAATACCACAATATTTTGGGATGAAATTACAATTCTGATAAAAGAAACAAATCTTTCATTAACCTTTTAAAGAATAGTAGACGTGTTGGACCTTAAGGTATCATTCTTATTGGAATTAGTCAACACCTAGGCAATAGACCATTAAAGCTACAATAAGAAGAATAGGACCCTGACAAAAATGAGAGATAACTAGTGACATAAGGGTGGGGTCGGGTGCAAATTTCCAGCAAGTTAGAATTAAAGTTACAGCAGCCCAAAAGTTCATATGGCCCTACAAAAGTGACGCTAGCCTTATACATGGATTTAACAATTTCGACTTCTGCTCAAGGGTCTGAACAATGGCAATCTAAGATTTCTGAATAATTGAAACCGTGTAAAACCATAATCTAAGAAATTACCAATTTAACAATCTACACATCACTAAAGTTTCTTTTATAATAAAATTCTAACTCCTTAATTCTTGTTTCTATCGGTGCGAAATCATACCTTGAACAATCTGATTGCTCTTTCACTTGTACGTGCTTTAAACTTTAAAGAAAAACATCTTAGCCTCTTTGATGAAACCCTTTCTATGAAAACCCTGACTGTCTCTTCCTTTACCCTGTAGTTTGTATTAGAGATGTGGGCTCAGTGGGGTAGCGGGCTGTAGTTACTAATAAAAAGAATACATATAGCCCATCAATTATATTTAAAAGAAAACTTAATAATAATCTCAAATAAAAGTATGTGGGGTATTACAGTCCAGGTCTGAAAACCTTAACTTTAAGAGTTAAATGAATATATCAACATAATTATTGCTAGGTATATTAGACTGGTATTAAAAATAGGAAAAGAGTTTACTCTCACTGAATAATGAATATATCTAATTTCCTTCCGTTTTTAGTTGGATGCGTGATATATATATATATATATATATATATATATTTGGCCGAATTACATGAGATTTGTTTATTTTTATAGATTAAATGATTATTTAATTTTTAATATATGCCTTACATTTAAATAAAAATTGAAAGAACAAGGATTAAATTGGAACATGTTATCGCATAAAACATCCAAAAAGCAACACTAATGCCCCTCTCTCTCAATAAGCAAATACACGAAAATAATTATGAACAAATTAAAATTTAAAAATTGTAAATTAAATACCTGATCACCTAGGTTTCAACTTTAATAAAACTAGTCGCAAACCCGTGCGATGCACGGGATAATTTTTATAATTTGGCTCAAAGCATATTATAATTTTTTTTTTAACCCATAATAGTACAGAATGTTAAACCAAGAGCAAAATGGGGGAAAATATAAGGAGAATACAAATTGACTAAAAAAGGGATGAAAATCTTAACAAATTTAAGTTAAGAATAAGCAGTTGCCAATGTAAATCCTTCAATTTAAGAACTTTCATGGCCTTGCAATTAATGCCCAAAAACCAAGTCTTGTCTGGTTGAAAATAGCTACGGAATAAATAAAAAAATTTAAAAAGGGGGGCTCTCTCCTTTTCTTCTAACCTCAAAAGTGTCAAGCAAGGATCATAGGATGGATTATGGGCAATAATAAAAGTCCACAACACAAATTTGGGTAAAAGAAACCACCTGCAACATTTAACATTCGGTGAGGCAAAAGATATGACAATCCAACTACAAATTTGAGTTAAAAAATTAATTGCAAGTAATATAGAAAAGCATGATTCCAATCCAAAATTTGGATTCTAAAACAGTAATAGGTTCAGGAACAAAATATGATCCAACTCAGATTTTCAACAAAGATGAAAAAATTGATGTGTAACCCCAAAGTCTTAGGGCATAAAATTCAACTTAAGCAATCTATATATTAAACTCTAGGAGTTTAAACTTTCTTTTTCAGTTTTAGATGTCTTTGTGATTCTCATTAAAAAAAAAAGCTTTAAATGTAAATAATCACCCTTTCATCAACATGTTTAACATAAACACAGGCTAGGGAAAAAAACCATAACCAAAAAAAAAAAAAAAAAAAAAAAAAAGAAGAGAATCCTAAAGAGTTGAGAACAATTACATCTCATCAAAGAAGCAATTAACAATAAAAGTACTAAATTTCTAAACTTTGTTTTATCAACATAGTACAACTTTTTCATTAAAAAAATTAAATTAAAAAAAAAAAAACATAGTACAACTTAAAATGATGAACCATAGAACAATGGAGAACTTTGTTCCGATTTTTTGATTTAATAGTAGAAAAAGGAACAAAACAGAATAGTAGAAGAATTAAAACCTTCTAGGTTGTGTTCCTTGCAATCCTCCAAAACCAAAGGAAACCCATCAAACAAAAAAAAACATGAAAAATAATCAAGCAATAGGGAACCAAACGAAATAAAAGAAAAATCCATATGGAAAAAAGAGAGGAAAAAATAGGGGTGTACAGAGATTCAATGGTGGAGTTTACAAACAAATAGAGGGACAAACAGATATAATTTGGGAAAACAAATTTGAAAAGAATTGGAAGAATTACCTGACATGATAAACCAATCAAAACCAATCAAAATACATTATATTTATGCTGAATAAAACTTTGGAGGCTGTACTTATTTTGCTAAATCTTGTCTTTGCCATTGCAAGGTGAAAACAATACAACTTTCTTATATCCTTTATGCAACATAAATTTCAATGAGGTTGATGGCATGCTAAGCATGGCTGCAGCTCTGTACCTGCAATTACATATATGTACTTACTTACATATTTGTATTGTAAGAGTTCCAATTAAAACAAATTAGAGATTAATTATAGTAAAAAGTTTCTCCTCTATGTGATAAAAAATCAAATGAAATGTAAATGATCATAATGCATCATGAAATGGTACAGCTGAAATTCGTGCACTTCAAACAACTTATAAGAAGCTGTCCAATACATAGCAAATAGATTAATGACACAAACACATGCAGTGCCAAACAACCAATGCACCATTCCAAGTCAACCAATTCACCATTCCAAGTCTCTCCAAATCAAAATCAAAACAAAAGAAATACCCAAAAGACAAAAATCCTCAGCAACAAATCTCAACAGAAATCCAGGAAATTAAACAGACCCACTTCCCAAATCCCATTGATTTCACCTCAATCCCCAGAAATTGGAAAGAGAAATTGTTAGAGATCATGAAGTTCATGAACAAAAGCTAACATAAAATGCAAACCAAAGAATACATTGTTAAGTTATAGTAACTCATTTAACACAAACCCAAAACTTAATCCATAAGTTTATTTTTTCCATATGTATTATATTAGGATTTGGAATTAGGAAAATAGAATGATGCAAAATGCTTATCTGAATATTATTGGTCACTATCATCTGATTATATACATCAACAGAGTACTTAACCAACTAACTGAAAGATAACTAACTAACTTCAAAGTCACGTGCACATCACATGCTCACTTAATAGACTAAACTACTTGCAGCATATCTACCTAACATTGAACTACATGTAGCACAGCACCCTGCTTATAGCTCTTCAACAGCAACATCAGTTTCTGCATTAACTGCATCTGCAGAATCCTTCTTCAACATATTACATATTAGAAGTAAAATTATTAGGACATACCATATGCATACTTATTGCTGGTGAGTTTTGGGTCGGGTCCAATAATGTGAAAACTTTGTGCCAAACCTATATATAAATAGATATATAAAACCCAAGTATACAGATATCCCCAATTAACAAAGCAAAATTCACAATTCACAAAGGTATCTAAAAGGAACCTTCACAATTGATTGTGCTTCACTGTTGTTTTTTTCCTCAACACCCAAACAGATGCTCAACTTGGTTAAGTTTGTCTGACCGTGAAAATACTTTGGAAGCTTTATATCAATATTTATCAAACATTGAATCTTTTGCTGGAGAGAAACAAAATGGAGAAGATTCTAGGAAGGATGGTAACTTGGCAACTTAGTGCCAATTACTGATGCTACAGTCAAATATTATAAAGATCACAACTCTTGCGACATCAAAAGACTTGTCTTTGTCTCTCTCTCACACTTGCTGGTAGATTTTTTATTTTTTTTTAACAAACAATAAGGATTTATTAACTGAGACCCAGCATCAAACACCTACCACGCACTATAACTGAAATTTTGAAAACCCTAACTTTAAACTAAACGGATTAAATTTAGAATGAAAAGAAGTTGGAGAATTACCAGAAAATAAAAAGTGTCAATGTAGGACTGCAAAGCACAAAATAAAAGAATTTTGAAAATTAGAGAGAGATTCAAATAACAATGAATGAATTTGAAAGAGAGAACAGGTACCCGCAGCAATAGAAGGAGAGGCGCTTGAAGGTGGGTGCGAGACTCTTTGTATCTGATCAGCTCTACCTTTCATCGCTTACTTCTTTCTCATCTGAGTTTTGGATTTTGATTTTGGGGGAAGGAGAGAGGCAGAGAGCAGGACAGGTTTTAGTTTTAGTCTGAGAAGAGAATTGGGTTTTGTTTTGTTTGGGGTAGAATTTTTTTTTAAATATATTTGCTGTTTTGGAAAAATATGTTTATGAGGGCTACTCTGATTTTGCGTTTAAGTATTTTTTGGGATTTAGAAAAGTTTTTTTTTTTTTTTTTTTTGGTTTCTAATTTTTTTTTTTTTAATATTGTGCTGATGTGGAAATTTGTGGGAGTTTCAAAAGCTTCGGTTTTATATATATATATAGATGTTAAAAAATAATAAAATATCCATCCAAATTCCAGCAATTTCCCCTAAAACAAAAAGCGAAAATAAATTAACAAAGAACAACCTATAGAGTATACGTAATTAGCATTGAGATCATCTATGCCATACTAATCCCATTGCCATAGCTATTGACTTGTGTTGAAGACTCATCAGCAGTTCACCCTCACCTTCTACCTCCATCACATTCTCAAAATCCGAATCCATATCCACATCCATTTGGCTACATGTCCCTCTAATCAACCATAACCACTCTATTCTTTCTTCCTCCTCTGACCTCTTCCTTCTTCCTCGACAACAACTGGCATAACGAATCGACAAATCGGGCAAGACCCTTGTACCTTGATCAGCCACGACTCGATGCAACTTGAGTGGAACTTGTGCTTGCAAGGCATCTCGCTAGCCTCCTCCAGCAACCCTTCTAAGCAAACTGCACAGCACTCATCCTTAAGGCTTAAAGATTCCAACCTTGGCATGGCCTCAATCGACTCCTTTCGATGCTGGCAAAGCTCTTCCTCCTCGATTCTCCATCCTCGAAGTGTCGCCGTCGATCAGCCAGGTGGCAATATCGAATATGATTATGGTTCTGACACATTGGAGGTTTAGAACCAGATGGGTCACACCCCTGCTTGCTGCTTGTTGAACTGAACGACTGATACTAGTTTTTTTGATGAAGACTGATACTAGTTTTTGTGCTTTTGTTGTGTATGAACTTACATTAATGAAGGTATATATTATACTATTTCAAAGGTTGTATCCAAAAAATGATAGTTCCCCAAAACATAAAGTATCGATCAACTAAGTGATTCAAAAAAACAAATCAAAGAAAAAGATGACGCTTACAAATCATTCAACATTGATGAAAAAAAAAAAAAAAAAAAACAAATATGAGACTTTAATTGTAACATTTTTTGTTTGATTTGACGGAAAATTGCATGACCATCCGGCATATAGATTAGTTGGTAAGTCCTCTTAATATAGTCATGTGATAATCTTGTAATTTTTCTGTCCAAAAAGACTAGCGAAAATTAGTGTCAGGAGATCAATTTACCGAAAGTGAAAATCTCAAGGAGTTACAAGGGATAACTAACCCAAACCCAACAGTGTATAAACATCACTGTGTGTGACCAATTACCCAGTAAGTCGAAAGCCGAAAGCGCATATGAATAAAGAGGATATTGGTAGACAAGTATGGTTTTGAACAATTTAGAACACCAACATTTGTTAAAATCTCTTGCCATGCTTGTTTTTATGACTTTTGGGATATTCTATGTTTCATTGTTAAAATCTACCATTTGAATTGGTCTCTAATTCTTTATGGTCTGTGACAGCCTATAAAATTCACTGTGGGATAGAATTCTTAGTCTTAAAACTAAATTGGAGTAAATTCTCCTAGTCTTGTTTGATGACTAGTTCAATTTTTTTAGTACATCATATTTTGTTAACCTTTTATGAGATAATACTGCTTAGATCAATTGGAGTTCATTTCTGATGTTTATTACTAATTAGTTAATTTAACTTTCACTATTTTATTGTTCTATCATCAGGGAGAGAAAGATCAGATTTTAGATAGGCAAAATGAGTGGAAGTGGAGAGAAAGGGTCAGCAACTACGAAAACCGCTAGAAATTTTCTCTAATCAATTCGTGGAATACTTGTTTATTTGTTAAAATGAATTCTAGAGTAGATTATCGAGGTCAGTCTCCCTATTTCTTATTTGTGTAGTATCGTTTCTAGTCTCAGTTTGTGTATGTGTGTGTACAAGTGTGCATGTAAGAGAGAGAGAGAGAGGGGATGACAAGTAAGTGATTCAAGAAAACATATTATGCTGCCTATTGTGGCTAGTTCTTGATGGAAGCATAATTTTCCTCGTAGCAAACATTCTTCCCATTGAGGGATTCCAGAAAACTCCAATTCTACAGAAAACCTCTTTTTTATTCTTTATCATTTTTAAATACGGACTGGTCAGTTAATATTGTATATGGTGGTCATAAGTAATTGAATTTTATTTTATTAATTCATTTGTATCTAACCCCACTTTTACTTCCCCCAAAAAAGAAAAAAAAAATTGACAATAAAATATACCACTAATGAGTCAAATCAGACCTCTAGTGATGGTTGTGTTCCCTACTTTGTTTAGTTCCGCATTTGCTATGAAAATTAAACATGCACTCATAATCATAGGCTATTATAGCATCCACATTATAATGCCTTTTAATGTTCATGTGCAGGTATTTTTGCATGTCTGGATGGGTATATGAATATAGCAATATTGGAGCAAAAAGAAGAATACGTAAATGGGAAAAATAAGTATGGTGACGTCTTCATTCTCGGAAACAATGGAACTTTAAAGGATGACTTGTTATTTTACTGTTATTATTCAAAAAAAAAAAATTGGCCCCATATTAATGATTGGGTAATCTCTTTAATGTAGTTCTCTACATTAGTACACCAAAGACAACCATGGCAGATGGGCTAGGGATAGACCTAGGTGGAGGTTCAAGGGGGCCCGTGCCCCTCTGGGTCCAAATATTTTCTTTTTAGTTATAATATTTTTTATTTTTATAGTTAGGCCCTTCTAAAACCTTAACCCCCTTTCTTCACAATAAGTCTAACTAGACTCACCTAAATAGTAACTATCCAACCAAAATGCTTAACAAAAATAATAAAAATATTCATAATGGTGATTATATTTTGGCCAAAAAAAAAAAAAAAAAAAAACAATTTTACCATCAAAGAACCAAAAAATCATGTGTTATTGAAGAAGCCAAAACTTTTTTTTTTTTTTTGCAACTACAATAATTTGGTATAAATACCAGTCAACTGTAGTAAGTTGTTAAAAATAAAATACAACATTTTATTAAGATTATATATCTTTCTTTAATTAAAAAACTCAAATTTTCTCGCTTCCTTTATTATTTTAATGAATTGTTTATATTATTTTAAATGAAGTTAAAAAAAAAATAGAACATTTGATATTGAGTGTATTGTAGATTGAGGTTGTAAAATAGATAAAGTGACTAGTTGAGGTGCTAAAAGCTAAAATTTTTAATACTACCAATGTGAATGCTCTAACTTCAAAAAAAAAAAAAAAAATCCTAGCCAGCCTAGTATTAAAAAAAGACATTATTTTGTTTTTGTTTGTCTTTGTTGGTAAATGATTGCAACTTAATGTATTTAGAAACAACAATTTTGAGTATTTATAATTTTTTAATACTATATGGATGCATATTTGGAGTTTTTTTTTTTTTTTTTACTTCAACCCCCCCCCCCAACTTAAAATCTTCAATTCGTCCCTAGATGCGGCTTAGTTTTGATGTTTATCAAGTCATGTAGATTATTAGCAGTCATGAATTTTATGTTTGTATTGTAATGTAAAGATAATTTGGATTTAATGAGGATTAGAAAGAGCTACTCCAACTTGGAAAAATGAAAATTTTGTTATCTAGTTTGTGATGGAATGAGTTGTTATATGTTTGATTTGAGGAGTGAAGAATGGTTGTCACTGCCTTAAGAATATAATTGATAATCATGATACCATAGCCCTGCTCAATAAATTTAAACATTGAAGGCTGCACAACCATGCCGAGTCACTAGTAACCCTAACCCAAACCCGAGATTTTGAGAGGGTTTGGATCTTAGATTATATTTCTTCCCCTATTTTTTTGTTGAATAGAATGGCCTATACTTTAGTCTAGTGGGTTGGTTTTGTAAAGTTTAGGTAGCAAATTATTACCGGATCATATTTGGTCATGATTGACATTACTTTTTTTTAACCAATCATAAATAACTTGTCACCTACGTTTTGTTATGAATGTATTATAAAAATGTTGTGACCGTAGTTTTATTGAAGGAAGAAGAAAAAAACATGACACGTCCAGTCTAAAATCCATCTTCTTCGGCAAGTGGAGATAATCTGTAATTTTTTGGTGGTCCTACTACTTCTAAATTTCTAATAATGAAGACTTTCCATGAGTGGTGGCCCTCCTAATTGAGAAATAGAAAGAAAACCATCTCCATTATGCAAGCATAGGTCCTACTTGTTCTAACTATTAATAATTTTAAAGAAAAAACTGCAGCATTGGGAGAGGGAAAAAAGAAGGAAAAGACATGGAACAGGCTACTGGAAACCTCCCTTTTCACATGAACAATTTTAAGGAAAAAAATATTAGTCCATATATGTTTGTTTTTATAGATATGAAAGATTTGAACATGCTTCGTGATGATAGCTTTTTAAAAAAAAGAAGCTATTGCGTGTATGAGCACAATCAAAACAATTCATTTTTCACGACAAAGAAAAAAAAAAGGTAAGAAGGTAAAAAGAAGTCTTTGACTGAAATAATTTTCTACCAGGAAGTAACTTTCTACAAACAAAGTGACAAACCGAACCTAATTTCAAAGAATATCCATTTATACATCTTAAATAATCTATGATTTTCTTTCTTTTGAACGAAGACGATAGAGACATGATTTATTTAAGCATAAGGTGAAAAAATGTTTCAACCAGATTCCTTTTTGTCATATAGTTTCCAAATTCTAATAGAGAGCAATTATTCTTTTCAAAAATGTGCTTTGAAGCCACATAATATAATAAAGAACACATTTATGCTGCCACTTGCAGATTAATTTAGGAGCTGAGGTACTGTAAGGCAACCCGTAGTGTTCATATCACAATTCTTTAAAATCATTTATGCTGCCACTTGCAGATTAATTAATGCTGCCACTTGTACGTAAAAGACACTAATGAACCTAATCATGAGTGGGTAGAGGAAGTTGATGTTTTGGTTCTTTCCCACGTTTATATATTATTGTTTCTGTAAGTCCTTAAAAACACAATTCCTCTATTGTTTCCAATTACTGAGAGATTATTTCTGTGAATTTCCTGAGAGCTTGTTATCACAGAACCAAACCAAAGATGGCTGCTGAGAAAATCCTGAGTGTTGTTGCTGCGGAAATAGTAGGCAAGCTGATTTCACTTGTTACAGAGCAGATCAGCCTTGCCTGGGGCTTCAAGGAGGATCTGAAACGGCTTCGTGGCTCGTTAACCACGATTCAAGCTGTGCTGGCTGATGCAGAGAGAAGGCAAGTGAGGGAAGAGCAAGTGATGCTTTGGTTGCAGAGGCTTCAAGACGTTTCTTATGATGCTGATGATGTGCTGGATGACCTTAATTATGAGATTCTCCGGAGAAAGGTAGAGATCCGAAACCAAATGAAGAGAAAGGTATGCTTCTTTTCATTTTCAAACCCCATTGCATTCCGTTTCAAGATGGCCAACAAAGTTAAGAATATTCATGAATTGCTAAAAACCATTAGTGATGAGGCAAATAAATATGAATTTACTAGAGCGGGGCCAATAAATGCAAATCTTGAGATGATCCCAAATCGAGAGCGAGAGACAGACTCTTCACTTGATCCTTTAGAAGTTGTAGGAAGGGAAGATGATGCCTCAGAAATAGTAAAGTTGTTGCTTAATGCAGTCAATCAACAACTCTCAGTCATTCCAATTGTAGGAATGGCAGGTTTGGGAAAGACAACTTTAGCAAAAAAAGTGTATAATAATGAGCTAGTACAGAAGCACTTTGATGAAAAAATATGGGTATGTGTCTCTGATAATTTCAGTAAAAAAAGGATCTTGAGCCAGATTCTTGAATCTCTTACCCATAGCTCATGTACATTAGAGAATAAGAATGCAATATACGAAAGCCTTAAAGAAAAGTTACAAGGTAAAAGATATCTTCTTGTACTTGATGATGTATGGAATGAAGATTCTCATGAATGGGATACTTTAAAGGAGAGTTTATTAGGAATTAATCCAAATATTGGAAATAATATTATTGTAACAACCCGGAGTGACAAAGTAGCAGAAATCATGAGAACACTTCCCAAACATAACATGAAAAACTTATCAAACAAAGAATGTTGGGAAATAATCAAGAATAGGGTATCTACAAAAGAAATAATTCCATTAACACAAGAATTGGAGGATATTGGAAGGGGAATAGCTAAAAGATGTCATGGGATTCCATTAGTTGCAAAGGTTATAGGAGGCTCAATGTCTTGGAAGATTGAGGAAAGTGAATGGTGGAAAATTCAAAACAATATGGTTTGGAATTCCAAAGATGATAGCGAATGTATCTTATCGATACTAAAATTAAGCTTCGATCATCTTTATCCACCAACTCTAAAAAAGTGTTTCACATATTGTGCAATTTTTCCTAAAGATTATGCCATAGGA
Organism: Quercus alba; assembly: GCA_036321655.1. Taxonomy (NCBI): domain Eukaryota; kingdom Viridiplantae; phylum Streptophyta; class Magnoliopsida; order Fagales; family Fagaceae; genus Quercus; species Quercus alba. The sequence continues at coordinate 63,700,574 of CM070301.1, forward strand.
AGGGAAGAACTAGTTCAACATTGGATGGCTGAAGGGTTCCTTCAACCATCTCAGAAACATTTTTTAGCGGAGGATATCGGTTTTGAGTATTTTGATATTTTATTGGTGAATTCCTTATTCCAAGATATAGAAAGGGACAACTATGGTGATATTATTAGTTGCAAGATGCATGATCTTGTACACGATCTTGCCCTCTCAATTTCAAAATGGGAAACCTTGCATGTAGAGGGCATAGTGGGGGATGACACTGCTATGTCTCATATTCGACGTTTATCTCTTATATACAATGACCAAACAACACCAACAATCTCACTGTCTAGCAATGACATGGGTAGATTGCGCACAATTTTTTCAATTCGTGCTAATCTTGGCAACAATTTATTGGTCTTAAAATGTGTACGTAGTCTAACTTTATTTGGACGACATGTAGACGAGTTGCCCAAGTTAATTGGTGAGTTTAGACATTTGAGGCTTCTCTGCATCGAGCGAACCAACATCAAAGCATTACCTAATTCTGTTACCAAGCTCTACAACTTACAGACTCTAATAATCAAGTATTGTCATCTTCTTGAAGAGCTCCCAAATGATCTACGAAATTTGACTAACTTGAGACATATTAACATTAGTCATAAGTACATAAAACAATTGCCAATCAATATAGGCAATTTGACTTGCCTTCAAACATTGTCTTTCTTTGTCATTGGTCAAGATGATGGTCATCGAATTAAAGAAGTGGGATGCTTAAGCCAACTCAGAGGAGGATTAAGTATCTACAATCTGGAGCATGTGAGAGATAAAGAAGAAGCCAAAACTGCAAATTTAATGGGAAAGACAGGAGTGCACAAATTGGGATTCCATTGGAGTAGTGAAAGAGAAGGCAACAATAATGATGAGGATGTATTGGAAGGCCTTCGACCTCACCAACATTTGAAAAGCTTAGAAATAAAAAATTTCAGGGGTGAGAAGTTGCCTTCATGGATATTGACACGTGACAACTATAGTGAAGGGTTTCTTTTGGACCATCTGTTGGAAATTCGTTTTAAAAACTGTGACAAGTGCAACAAGATTCCTACACTTGGTCATTTACCCCATCTCAAGGTTCTTGAAATAGAGGGAATGGATAAGGTAACATGCATAGGAATAGAATTTTACATTAATTATAATGGTGAGAGATCAAGTAATAGTGGAGGTGGTAGTTGCAGAAAAGTGGTGTTCCCAGCTTTGAAAACACTTGTTTTGAAGAAGTTGCCCAACCTAGCTGAATGGAAGGACGCGTTGGAGTTGACAACAATAGAAACTGTGTTTCCTTGCCTTGAGGAGTTGACCATTGAATCATGTGGCCAATTGACAAGTGCTCCATTTCATTTTCCAACTCTTAAGGAGTTACAGATTTCTGGTATCAAAAGCACGGCATTCGAAAGGATTATTAGCAAGCTTTCCACACTCGCCTCCCTCGGAATTTCTTATATTTCAGAACTTGTTTGTTTGCGAGAGCAGTTATTCCAGAATAATAGGAATCTCATGTCTATAAACATAGATAATTGTTTTGATTTGGTGTCCATCTCGCTGCATCAAGATGTAACCTTTCCTTCTCTTAAGGCGTTTCGGTTATTGTTTTGTCCTAATTTGAGATCCTTTCCAAGTCTACAAGGTGCGGGGTCCTGTCTCCGAAGTCTGTCGATATCGTGTGGTGACGAAGTTCTACCAATTGGGTTACAATCTTGCACGTCTCTTTCAAGATTGAGTATACAGTGTCCAAATCTAATATCAATTCCAGATCTACGAGAATTGCATTCTCTTACGGATATACGAATTCGCAATTGTTCTAATCTGAAATCAATTCCAGAACTAGGAGAATTGCATTCTCTTACCTTTCTAGCCATTTTCGGTTGCCAAAAGTTAACATGTCTGCCAGAGGAGTTAGAGTGCATCACCCGCTTAAAGACTTTGGTGATAGGTGGGTTTTGTGAAGAGTTGGATGTGTTCCCCAGTCTCAGTTCTATCCAACACTTGCACACATCCCTTCAAGCACTAGCATTGTTTGGGTGGGATAAACTCAACTCTCTCCCAGATGAAATACAACTCTTCACTTCCCTTGAAGAGCTGTCCATATACAGCTTTGATGGACTAGAAGCTTTGCCTGAATGGTTGTGCAACATTTCTTCTCTTCAAGGACTAATACTTAATGGTTGCAAGAACCTGATGTATCTGCCCACATTGCACGCCATGCAACGCCTCAATAAATTAGAATCATTGTGGATTTTTAACTGTCCCAAATTAAAGGAAAGATGTGCAAGGGGTAGCAGGGCAGAGTGGTCCAAAATTGCCCATATTCAAGATCTCAGACTTAAAGATTGAGCGGTAAGTTTACACGTACCTCAAATCATCTTCTACAGTTTTCCCAATTTCTTAATTGCCCCTAATTTCTTCCTTTTTCTTTCTTCAGTTTTCCCATATATTCTTAATTGCACCTAATTACGAGAAGAAGTGATTAATCTCATGGAATTATTTAATACCAAAGGGTAGCTGCGCAGATTTGTCCACAACTTTAATGTTATTAAAGAGGAAGCAACTTGAGTTGTAAGTTTACTTATAACATCTTCTCTTCTTTTCTATGATAATCTCATTTCATAATTGCCCCAAATTCTTGCTCTCTCTCGTTTATTTTTACATTTCTATTGTGTATAGCTGGAGGCAAAATCAATCAACTATTCCATTCTCAACTGTCACAGCTAACAGTAGTTCATATGAGCTGGTAAGTTTTCTCAAATTTTACTCAACAAAACAAAAAAGAAAAAAAAAATTGATAATAAATTGTTTTCTTATAAAATTAATTTGGCATGATTAGTGTTGGTACTGGGCTGTTAGTCAATTAAGGCAAGCCTCTATGAGATCTATACTGTAATACATTTAACAACCTAACTTGCCAAATCCCCACTAACCTCAAATTTTATTTTTCCTCTGTTTTTAGATAGCCATTCATTTATTAGCATACATATGGCGGAAACTGCAGATATTTTACTGTCACCATTTAAAGGAAAGATGTGCCGCTGGAAAAATAGCTCGATTGGTCAAATATTAAATGAAAATAGAATGTTAGATCATCCAACATATAGCATCTTATAGATATCCACCGGTAAGTCCATCTAAAACAGATTCCTATCTCTCTTTTTACTATTATTTTTTTTTTTCAATTGAGCTTCAAATACTCAATGATCTGCTTGTGACAACTTGTCTTTCATGACATATCCACTTTCTTGTAGTTACTCACAAAAAATGGGCATGATGTGTTTGTAGGGTTATTTGGTATTTGTTTCTCTGCTGGGAGAATTAAGAGCCATCTGTGCACAAATAAGTTCAAATTCTTCAACTACCTGTCAAAAAAAAATAAAAAATCCTAACAAAGTATTTGAGAATCATAATTTTCTTTTGAATAAAAAAAATAATACAAACTGTCAGTCAAGTGTCTTGGACAAAAGCTGCGAATGTCAGCTAATGATCAGATTTTTATCCAATTTTTTTGAACAATTGATCTAGTAATTGCTTAATTTTCTTGAAATCTATCTTCTTAATTGTAGTTCAAAATAATAGCATTATGCTTATAGTTGTCAGCTCTTTTAAAGAAGTTAGCAAAACTAAAGCTAAAAGGAAAACAAAAATGGATGATCACTAACTACCATGCACCTTTGTTCTTATTGGTGAATTAATTTGTCAATCTGAATGCAGTCACTCACATATTCGAATCTCCCAAATCAACATTTAGAATATTATGTATGAGTGTATAAGAAAAGGGTGAGGAAAAGAAATCGGGTGCTCTTGCAAGTCAGTAGCATTTCATATTGAAAAATAGACCCTCTACATCCAAAATGGCCAGAACACATTTTCTTTGATAAAATCCAATACAGGGGAAAAAAAAAGAATATGATACTTCCTGCTGAACTTAGGCAAGGTAGTAAGGATAGGGACAATTTTGTTTTCTTTCCCCTGTAATAATAGATTCCTTGACTTGCAAAATTTTAAGGTTAGTTTGTAAGCTTAGATATCATTGCATCTTTTCAATCTTCATACTCTAATATATGTAATTTATAAATGGTGATATCATTTCATCATTAAAAATATTTTCAAATTTGTAATCTACAGGTAGCACTTGGACATTCTTGTGAGCTAGCCACTTGTAGTTTCTGATTTAGCAAACCTTTCTTTTCCAATGTAAAAAATACTTTACAAATCATCCATTTTGGAGCCAAATCTTCTTTTGCTTACCTAAACTGTTATGCCAACAACGGAATCTCCCAGCAAAGCAATTGGCATGTAATCCCTTTCTATGGAAAGCTGATTTGAAGTTTTCTGGAGTAGTTGATTTATTTCAATTTATATCCATGTGAAGGCTAAGAATACAATCAAAGATGGATTTTTTTAGTGTTCACTTTGGAAGAGATATGGAAGGAGCAAGTGTGTCCCAGTACTAGAAGAATGGCTGTAGTCCAAAAATCACAATAGAAGGAATTTTAAATTGATTCCAATGAAAGTGTTTCATTAAAATTTGTGAGTTAACCCCATCGCCTCCTCTCTTCTAATTTCTCACTTCCAACAAAAATAGCCTATTAAGATGCCTTACTTTTCTTTTTCGTTTTTGATCTCCCTCCAATTTTGTATGCTATTTACTAAATTAGTTGTTTGTAATTTTATATACCATTTACTGATGCTGGTTATCCTTCATTCCCAATCAAAGGTTTACTTCAACTTGCTAATTATCCAGCATTTCCCAATCAAAGGAGTACTGAAGCACAAAATGGTACAAGACTGCCCCTGTTCCAAATATTCAAAAAGATGGTTGAATCTTATTCTAAGCTCAAAATAATCAAAAATCAGTATTTTCTCTTAAATATTTCACATTTGGTGCATCATATTTTGTTGCATGGCATATGTAGATCTTCAAATATTACTGAACTAAGAAAAAATTTATTTTCTTATTTGCACAATTATGTCTCTGAATTTATTTTTGATTAGGTTTATATATAAAATTATGGTCAACTTGATACTATATATAAATATTTAAGTTATCAAGTTTGTAGTAATGGGGTTTTTTACTTGGTCAAATAAAAAAAAGTACGTAGTAACAAGGTTTCCTTTTTAATAAAACTTTTTTTAGTAAAAAAAGTAATTAGGATTTTTTGTATTTATATTAATTTTGAAGGTTCACCCTTTGATATATTTGGAATTTACGGAAAGAAATGATGAATGTAAGACTACGAATTCTAAGTTTGTCATTAAGTGAACGTAGAATTCTAAACTCCAAAATAGTTATTTTCATATTGTTAATTAATCTGAAGTTATTTTTCTTGTAATAAGAAAGTTGCTTAATTTAAAGTTAGTTTTCAAACTTAAAAAATAATCGATGATATATATTATTTATTCTGTTCAAATTAGAGTTGTTCATGAGCTTAAAAGTTGTGATTACTGTATTTTATAAGGAAGAGCATCTTGAAATTCCAATCAAATTGAATGAGACCGTAATTGCATTATTTTTCTTTTTCTTTTTTGAGATCAAATATAATATTGAATAAACTATATTACCAGTAATTAAGATTTCTTGAAGACAGCATTGACACTATATTGAATTTATTCTGTTTTGAGTTATCTATCTTTTCAAATTTTTCTTGGAAAATTTTGTTTTTGGGTCAAGTACTATCTCCTATCAATGTATATAGTATTCCTGGCATACTTTTGCGTTTCAAATCAAATGTTGATTTGTTATGGTTTCCTAAACTTGAAGCCTTTATGACTTTAGCAATTAACTTGAGTATGAGGTAAAAGTCTAGAGTTAGCATTTTTATTTATTGATTTCATAAAAATCATTCACTAAAAATCACTTGTGCATATCTCTATTGATTAAAGCATTTAAAAAACTACCTCCAATTAAGTTTTTCTTTCAATAATGGGGTTTTCTTCTTGTGAATCTTTATATTATTGTCTTACCAAACAGGTGACCATTATACTGGATGCTTTTGATTATGCAAACGTTCATAGTATAGATCCTAATCACTTGCATATAAGGTAATGGACCTCTCTCTATAAATTAAAACGATTGGCTATAATTTGATATTTGTAGTATAATATGGTTTCATAACTCATGACTATAATCAGTGTTGACATAAGTAGTTTAAACAACCATGGTGTTAGACTGATTCTAATGGCTTGTCATGATTTTGAAAAAGGCAAGAAGCACAGCTCATGGTCCAAGCATGGGTAAGTTCTGATTCTTACCAATGATTTCTATGTCTTTGGTTATGGTGGATGCTAATAAAAAACATATCATAAAGGTTCTACCTGGTCTCTCACTCATTGAAACATCAAATAGCCAATGAGCTCTAGCTCAACTGGCACTTCCTCTCCTTATATAAGTTCTAAGGGGAGGGTGAGGTCGTAGGTTTAACACCCTCTTATTTTGTGTGATATTTTATATACGAAATTCTAATTACTTGTTACCATCTTTAAAGTTTTAAGTTATCAATTTGTGTTACTTAGGGCTCTTTGTATTTGTACAAATTTTGAAGGTTCATTGTTAGGTATATCTGGAATCTATGAGAAGAAATTCGAAATGTATGACTGAATTCTAAGATTGTCATTAGGTGAGCCGAGAATTTAAAACTCCATAATAGTTTGTTGATGTTGTGAATTAATTTGAAGCCATTTTTTCTTTTAATAAATTAGTTAATTTGAAGTTAGTTTTCAAACTTGAAAAATAATCAATGACATTCATTATTTATTTTTTCCTACAGTTCTACATGAGCTTAAAAGTCCTGAAGTTAGTATTCAAACTTGAAAAGATTCATCAATGACAGACATTATTTATTCTGTCCTTATTAAAGTTTTACCTAAAATTAAATGTCTTGTTTACTTTATTCCATAAAGAAGGGCATCTTGAGATTCAAATCAAATTGAATGAGACCCTGATTCCATATTTTATTTTTTGGGATCAAATTATGATAAAAGTATAAGTCATATTACCATTAATTAAGATTGCCTTGAAGATTACATTGAAACTACGTTGATTAATTTGATTCTTTTAGAGTTTTCTTTCTTTTTGATTTTTTTTTCATAGAAATATTTGTTTTTAGGTCAACTAGAGTCATATTGTATTTGTATTTACAAGTTTTGATCGCTACACCATACTTGGAAACACTATTAGTAATGCATTAGGTGAGGCCTAGGTTTTTCCAATGCTTTCACAATCGTTGCTTCCATCTTCTATTTATGTATATGTTATTCCTAACAATTCCTCCACCTTTCATATCAAATGTTAATTTGTTAAGGTTTCTTAACTTAAAGCATCTATGCTAGTGACTTCAACACTTTACTAGATTATGAGGTAGACATCTATAGTTAGCCTTTTTACTTTTTAAATTCATCAAAAATATCTATAAAAAAAATTTCACTAAAAATCACTTGTATATATCTCTATTAGAGTTTGAATCCCAAACCTAAAGAATGAATAGGCTCGGGCCCAAAAAGCCCAAAACAATAAATTTGTAGAGAGTGGGTTGGAAAACTGGCTAGAATGAGTTGGATGGCAAACAAAGTGAATTCAAATGACAAGAATAGAAAGGTAGATGGATTTCAACTAAAGTATGATTACAAGATTATTTCTTGACTGCAAGTCTGAGGAGATCAGTTCTTGTATATTTATCTTAAGTATGATTACAAGATTATTTCCTGACTACTACAGTGTTTCCATTTAAATTTCTCTCTCTATTTTCTAATCCTTCTCCATGGAGAGTCTCTTCTATTATATAGTTCTCCTTAGACAATCTTGGCCCTCCACCTATTGGTCATCCAAGCCACCACTTGAGTGCTTGTCCCATCAGACACCCCCTCAGTCCTTCTATGCGTCGAGGTTGCCAATGCTTAAATAAAAATCTAAGAATTTTAACTTACTCAAAGCCAGTGAATCCAAGGAGATGAGTATAACCTGGGATCTATTCAACACTTAGAAAAGTGTCATGGTGTGTTAATTTTCCCAAAGCATGTGGTCTAAGAAGCCAAGCATGACTAAGGTTCTATTCAACACTTAAAAAGATGTCATAAAATGTTAATTTTCCCAAAACATGTGGTCCGATGAGCCAAGCATGACTAAGGTTCTGTTCAACACTTAGAAAGATGTCATAAAGTGTTAATTTTCCCAAAACATGTGATCCAAGGAGCCAGGCATGACTAAGGTTCTGCTCAACACTTAGAAAGATGTCATAAAGTGTTAATTTTCTCAAAGCATGTGGTCCGAGAAGCTAGGCATAGCTAAGGTTTTGTTTAATACTAAGGAAAATAGCTTAACATATCAATTTACCCAAGATATGTGGTCCGATGGGCCAGGCATGACCCATATTCTGTTTGATACTTAGAAGATTGTTATTAAGTATTAACTTACCCAAAGTAGGTGGTCCGAGGGACCAGGCATAGTTAAGGTTCTATTTAATACTTAGATAGATGTCTTTAAGTATTAATTTACCCAAAGTAAGTGGTCTAAGGAACCAGGTATAGCTAAGGTTCTATTTAATACTTAGGAAAAAAGCTTAACATATCAATTTACCCAAGGTTGGTCCAAGGAGCCAAGCATGACCAAGGTTCTATTTGATACTTAGAAGATTATTATTAAGTATTAATTTACCTAAAATAGGTGGTCTGAGGGACCAGACATAGCTAAAGTTCTGTTTAGTACTTAAATAGATGTCCTTAAGTATTAATTTACCCAAAACAGGTGGTCTAAGGAACCAGGCATAGTTAAGGTTTTGTTTAATACTTAGGAAAATTATCATAACATATCAATTTTCCCAAGGTATGTGGTCCGAGGGGCCAAGCATGACCAAATTTCTATTTGATATCCAAAATAATAATAATAGGAAACTCAACAAATAATAGAACAGAAGAGAATGTGACAAACAAAGCTTTCATTAAAAATAATACATTTTTAGGTTATTTACATTCTCGGGGCGTGGTATAAGTTTTTCATCCAAGTCTTCAAGATAATATGCACCTATTCCAGCCACTAATGTGATGCGATATGGCCTTTCCCAGTTGGGCCCTAACTTTCCCCATGCTGGGTTCTTGGTCGTTCCTAGGACCTTCCTCAATATTAGGTCTCCAGGCACCAGCAACCTTAGTTTGATGTTGGCATCGTACCCTTGCTTGAGCTTGTGTTGATAATAAGCCAATTGGATCATAGCATTTTCCCTTTTCTCTTCAATTAAGTCTAAACTCTTATCCAATAGCCCATTATTGTTGCTCGGAGTGAAAGAGCTCATTCTCAGTGTTGGGAATCTAGTTTCCAGAGGAATAACAGCCTCGACCGCATAAGTCATTGAAAAATGTGTCTCCCTCGTTAATCTACGAGTCGTAGTCCGATATGTCCAAAGTAAGTGTGGCAATTCTTCTACTCATCTTCCCTTTGAGTCGTCCAGTCTCTTTTTAAACCCACCCACTATGACCTTATTGACGGCTTTAACTTGTCCATTCTCCTGTGGATATGCCAGGGTAGAATACCTATTTGTTATGCCCAGGTCACAGCAGTACCTCTTGAAGGCTTTACTATGGAATTGGAATCCATTGTCCGAGATGAGAGTATGAGGAATCCCAAAACGAGTAACAATATTCTTCCAGACAAATCTCTTAGCATCCACATCTCTGATGTTTGCTAATGGTTTAGTTTCCACCCACTTTGTGAAGTAGTCCATGTCGACCAGCAAATATCTCTTATTCCCTGTGTAAGGTTGAATTTAATCAATTATTAGGTTAGCTTTATTTCGTGCCAAATTTGCTTGTATTTCAGCATTTAGTAACCCTGTATTTAGGTGGGATTGTTGTAAGGGTAGTGAGTGAGATAGATTGTTGAATTGCTCAAGAGTGTGCAAGAAAATAGAGACTCGCAACTTGATCTCGCGGGTGACTCGCAGCTCCAAGCCGCCAGAAGCAGTACACATGCCAAGCATGCCAGAAGTTGAAGCGTTATGCTAGCTGGAACATTACAGGAAAAAATAGGACAAATGGCCGTTCTGTTATCTCACGGCTGGATCTCGCGACTCAGTCAAGCCGTGAGGCCAAGCCGTGAGCCAGCCCTGTTTTGAAAAACCTGACTCTTCACATTCCAATCTCACCTCAGTATAAATACCTCTTATACCCACAAAAGATAGAGAGCTTCCAGAGAGAATTTTGAGAGAAAAACCCTAGAGTAAAACAAGATTGATTCATCTACAATCTTTACATAAAAGTCTCTTCAAATTCCTCAATTCTCTTCCTCTCCATTGTTATACCCTTGAGAGGTCTTTTACCAAAACCTGTTCTCACCATATCCATTACTATGAGAGGGTTGTTTGGTGTTTTGGGAAGCAGTTAGGAAGGAACCAATCTACATTGGTTGATGCTATGGTCAAGTAGCGGAATCCGGAAAGTTAGAAAAGAAATAGGTTTGGCGTAACCTCGTTGGAGCAAGAAGCTTGGAGGGCTTAGATACACTGGGTAGATTAGGCTTGGAAAGTCTATTACTGTTCATGTATCCCAACTACATTTTCTAGTGGATTACTTACTGCTTGGAGGGCGGCAGAGAGGTTTTACGCCGAGGGCTTCGGTTTCCTCTTCGATAAGACATCGAGTGTTGTCCTTGTGTTTGCATCTTCCTTCCCTTTTATCTTTGCCTTTTATTATCTGCTGTGATTGTAATTTTAATTGGTTTAGATTGTTTACCAATTATGTTTATAGCTTTTGTTCATTTTTCGCACACTAGTTGTTTGTCATAAAGCTTGAATTGGTTAATTTGTAATTGGGGGTCTAAACGTTCAAGGGTGTTTTATATACTATTTGAACTTTCACCTTGTTGCCTTGGGGAAAGGACTCACAATGTCTAAGTCCCATTAAGCAAATGGCCAAGGGTTGGATAGAGGATTAAGGACTCCCTCTGGTTGGTGTATGTTCGATGCAAATCTTTGGTATTGGTCAAACTTCCTTACATACTCTTGTGCTTCCATCTGCATGTTTGGCCACCAGTAGTCCTAAGTGATGGCTCAGTGAAACAAAGATCTGCCTCTAGTGTGGTTTCCACAAATCCCTTCGTGTAACTCCTCGAAGAGCAACTCTAAGGCTTCTGGGTGTATGCATAACAAGTATGGCCCGAAAAAAGAGCGCTTGTACAATTTTTTATCCTCGAACAGCCAGAATCGAGAAGCCTTTCTTCGCACCTTGTCGGCTTTTGATTTCTCCTCAGGCAGGATATCTTCCTTAAGGAATAGTACTATAGGTTCTATCCAACTAGGCCCTACCCTAACTTGGTGGATATGGGCCACCTTTCTCTCCACTTCAGTAGGTTTGCACAAGTCTTCAACAAGGACAACTCGAGGTAGGCCATGCGCTGAGGAGGTCGCAAGAATGGCAAGAGAATCGACATGTGTGTTCCCACTCCTAGGGATATACAGCAAGTTGAAGGACTCAAATCCTGATTGCAAGTGCCTAACCTGATTCAAATAGCCTTGCATTCTCACATCTCGAGCCTCCAACTCCCTTTTCACCTGGCCAATGACTAATCTTGAATTCGAGAATATCTGTACTGCCTTTCCACCCATTTTTCTAACCATGGCCATCCCTACCAGTAGGGCTTCATACTTAGCATTGTTGTTCATGGCCGAGAAGTCCAGCTTTAAGGATTTCTCAATAGTGATCTTCTCAGGAGATATTAGGACTAGCCCCACTCTTGATCCCCTCTGATTTGCTGCGCCATCAACGTATACCTTCCAAGATAAAGTTTCCTATAGGGAGACCGTGCTAACTAATTTTCCATCCATGCCTTGGCTCCCTACTTCTTCTTCTAATGGGGATTCGGCAAACTCGGCCACCAAATCCGCGAGGACCTAGCCCTTAACAGAGGTGTGAGCCATATACTTGATGTTAAAAGCCCCTAGCATTGTCCCTCCCCATTTGGAAATCCTCCCTATGAAATCAGCACTCCGAAGTAGCGCTCGTAATGGAAGTTGTGTTAACACCGCAATAGTGTATGATTAGAAGTAGTGGGGTAACTTGCGTGTAGCATGCACCACCGCCAGGATGGCCTTCTCCAATGGCAGGTAACGGACCTCAGCCTCATGTAGTGACTTGCTCACGTATTAAACCAACCTCTGCACCCCATTATCAACCCTATTAGCACTAAGTTCACTGCATGGGAGGCCACAACAACATAAGTAAACAAAAACTTCGTCCACCTCGAGCCTTGACATAATGGGTGGCCGAGAAAGGTATTCCTTTAATTGTTGGAAGGCCAGGACGCACCCCTCGGTCTACTCAAATCCCTTCCACTTGTTCAACAACTGGAAGAAAGGTTTACACATATCTGTTGATCGAGAAATGAATTGGTTTAAAGCAGCAGTCATTCCTGTCAGCTTCTGGACCTCTTTGGGATTTCGAGATGGCTGTAAATTGTTAATTTCCCTAATTTGATCAGAATTGACTTCAATTCCATGGTGAGTGACCATATGCCATAAGAACTTTCCTGATCCGATACCAAAAGAGCATTTCAAAGCATTAAATCGTAGCTTATGTCTCCACAAAATCTCAAAGATATTCCCAAGGTCATTAATGTGCCCGAACTCCACTTTACTCTTAACCATCATGTCGTTTATATAGATTTCAATGTTTTTTCCTAGCTGAGGCTTAACATCCTGGTCATCATCCTTTGATAAGTAGATCCTGCATTCTTTAGACCAAAAGACATCACCTTGTAGTGGTAATTCCCAATAGGGGTGACGAAGGTTGTCTTCTCCTAATCATCTGAAGCTAAAGGTATTTAATGGTACCCTTGGAAGGAATCCAGGAAGCTCATCCAAGGGTGACAAACCGTTACATCAATTAACTGATCGATCTGAGGCATGGGGAAAAGGTCCTTTGGACAGGCCTTGTTCAAGTTGGTGAAATTTACACATACTCACCACGTCCTGTTTTTCTTCTTTACCACCACAATATTGGCCAACCATTCAAGGTAAAACACCTCTTTAATAGCCCCAGCCTGCTTAAGTTTTGTCATTTCATCTCCGACAGCATCAGAATGATCTTTAGATGAGCGCTGAGGTGGTTGCTTATTAGGGATAATCGATGGATTGACATTCAAATAATGACATATGAAGCTTGGATCCAACCCTGGAGCTTCGTAGGTATTCCAAGCGAACACATCAACGTTTGTCTTGAGAAACTCCACCAACTCTTCCTTCTCCTGAGGCAGTAGCTAAGCCCTAACTTGGAAAAACTTCTCTAGGTCATTACCTATGGCAAATTTCTCTAAATCCTCACATTTCTCCTCCTCGGCTTGCCCATCTACTAGTAACACCGAAGACTTTGACTACTATAAGCCCTTTTGGTAAAGGTCGAGGACTCAACTGCAAGCCGATGCATGATTGCAGCCACAAGGCATTGTCTAGCCATGAACTGGCTCCCTACCAGCTCCTTAACCCGGTCCCTTGATGGATACTTCACTTTTAAATACAAAGTCGAAGATATGGCCCCTAAGGCATAAAGCCAAAGTCTTGCCACTATGGCCGTGTAGGGAGAATATGCATCCACTACAAAAAAGTCTACTTCAACCACCTCCGAACTTGCCAGCACAGGTAACCTAATTTGGCCCCTTGGGATGACAACCTTCTCATCAAAACTCACTAGAGGTGAACCATAGGCTATCAGATCCTCGAGCTTTAAGTTCAGCCCTCTGTATAAGTTAGGGTACATGATCTCGCCACCACTGCCCTGGTCTACCATTACCCTCTTCACATCATATCCCCCAATTTTGAGGGTTACCACCAAAGCATCATCATATGGTTGGAAGGTTCCAATCTTGTCTTCATCCGAAAAACTCAGTGCCAGTCGAATCTCCACCTTAGCCCTCTTCGGTTCAGTGCTCAAGTCCTCGGCTGGTGACCGAGTTACAGACATCACCCTGGAAGGTTAAGAACTAGTTCTCCTAGGTGCAGTAAAAATGACATTGATTGTGCCTATCAAGGGCCTTGAAGAAGCATTCCCCTGAGCTCCTAACCTTGATTAGTCCACCTACTCATTAGGGCGATACAAAAACTATTGTAACCTTCCTTCCCTAACTAGTTGCTCCAAATGGTTCCACAAAGTCCTACAGTCCTCAGTGGTATGCCCCTGCTCCTGGTGGTATTGGCAATGAAGGCTCATCTTGTTTGGCCATTTGAAATATGACTTATTCTTGATCTTTTCCAAAACTTGATGCACCGGTTTTCGAAACACAATGTTCACCACCTGAGGAGCTGTAGGCTTAGATTGCCCGGCAAAATCCCTTTGTGGTCTGTTATTGTTATAGCAATCTGACCTGAAATCCCTCCTTTCCTGAGGGAGAGCTTTACCCTTTCCTTTGCCTTGCTGTTGATCCTCCTCAACCTTCTTATACTTATCTATCTGCTCCATGAGCTTGCGTACACTGGTAGTAGGCTTCCCAGTCAAGGACTTCCTCAAACCATGCTCAGTAGGCAGGCTGACCTTGAAGGTCTTGATGGCCACATCGTCAAAGGTACCGTCAATCTCATTGAACATCTCCTAGTATCGATCCGAGTATGTTTTCAGGGTCTCCCCCTCTTGCATGGACATAGACAACAAGGAGTCCAAGGGCTGAAGGACCCTATTGCATGTGATGAAGCAAGAACCAAAAGCCTAGGTAAGGTCTCTAAAAGAATCAATGGAACCTGCAGCTAAGCCATCAAACCACCTCATCGCCACAAGCCCTAAGCTGGAGGGGAACACTTTGCACATCAGGGCTTTATTCTTAGAGTGCATAGCCATCGTTTGGTTGAAGTGGCTCACGTGCTCCACAGGGCCTATTCAACCACTGTACATGGTGAACGTGGGCTGGGTGAACCGCCGAGGAAGCATCCCTTCCTCCACTCTGTGCGTAAAAGGTGACCTGGAAATTTGGTTGAACGCTCTGCTCATTGCATCGTTTCCCAAGCCTCTAAAGGATGAACTCTTGTTTCTGTGTTTGCGATGGTGGTCATCAACATACGAGAAAGACTCACTGGGAGGAGTTCTTGATCTGCGTCTAAAACTACTATCTTTTTCATTGTCAGTAGAAAGGTCAAAACTTGAGGGAGTCCGCTTTCGCCATTTGTGGCGCAGCTTTCTCTTCAAATAGTCAATCTCCAATTGTAAGGCTCTGGTATCTTCCTCATGAGAGAGGTGGCTCTTCCTCAGGGACTGGCTTCTACCAGACTAGGTAGTATGCACACTCCCCTCACAGTCCCTTCTTCGCTCGAGGTTGACAAAATGATTTACACATTGGGACCCCGTAGATTCTGCTTGGTGTGGACCCAACCCCGCCATAGTTGTACGTCAAACTCACTACAACACCAGAATTTCCCACAGACAACACCAATTGTAAGGACCAAGTTTGAATCCCAAACCCAAAGAATGAATAAGCCCGGGCCCAAATAGCCCAAAATAATAAATTTGTAGAGAATAGGTTAGAAAACTAGGCTAAAATGAGTTGGATGGCAAACAAAGTGGATTCAAATGACAAGAATAGAAAGGTAGATAGATTTCAACTAAAGAAAGTCGTCCTCGAACTTGTCCGAGGAGATCAGTTCTTGTATATTTATCTTAAGTATGATTACAAAATTATTTCCTGACTGCTACAGTGTTTCTCTTTAGATTTCTCTCTCTATCTTCCTATCCTTCTCCATGGAGGGTCTTTTCTATTATATAGTTCTCCTTAGACAATCTTGGCCTTGGCCCTCCACCTATTGGTCATCCAAGCCACCATTTAAGTGCTTGTCCCATCAGACACCCCCTCAGTCAAGATCCAGCACATACTTCAAGCAAGTGATAGATGACAACTTCTTTGTTTTGAGCATATCTTTAAATTCACCAATCACACATTATTGACTCCTAATATCACCATTCAATTTTCCTGAGAGTTTTCCTTTTTCAGTATTTTTCTTATTCTATCATAAAAATTATTTTGTTGTCATGTGTTGTAGGCACTTAAGGGAATTTATATATTCTTTCTAGCTGGAGAAATAATATATTATAGTTGGGAGCTGATGAAAGTTGGTAAGTCCTCTCAAAATTTCCCCTCTTCTCCTCTTTTATTGCCTTTCTTATTCTTAACCATTATATTGTTTATGTAGTTATTCTCCCATCAACTATCATCTTTTTCTGTAAGTTCTTTCTTCTTATGCAGCTATCATCTTTTTCACCCCTCGGTTTATCCTTCTTGTTTCTTGGAATGCTTTTCATGTTTAAGGTTTAGAGACTATTAATCTATGGGTTTGCCGGAGCAAGAACTTATGAATCTAATTTTTCTTATATTCCAACAATTGAGATAATTAATTATAAATAATACAATCCCAATTCTTCTATTTTATTTTTTCTAAAATCAATAAAAAAATTCTCCATCAAGATTGTTAATATATATATATATATTTTTTTTTTTTTGATAAATAACGTAAGAACTTTTTATTAAAGAAATAGTCACCCAAATACACTAAAAATGTACTACAGTTGCAGAAATTAAGAACCCAAATTACAATGATCAACTAGAACAAGGAGGGACAAACAAGAACATGAAAACAACACTAAGCTCCATTCAAGGAGAATATGGAAGAAAAATGACCTTATATAAAGGATAAACCATTCACAATCCTCAAAGCATCTACCATTCTGTTCCAATCATAAATACTAAAACAAAAAAATGCAGCACAAAGCTCTAGAAATCTATATTTTTATATTTTCCAAACTTGCCTTGCTAAAAAGCCAACAATTAAATAACTTTATACGAAATAACCCAATGAATACCAAACAAACAAAATCCCATAAAAAGAGCTTTAAATCTGAGATATAGCTAATAAAATCTATAATTGAGATTGTTTTTAATAGTTCTTTCTCATTTTCATTTTCAATATGTAGGCATAAACTTTTTGTAGTAATCTCTCCTAAATCATTCCTATTTGTTAGTGGATTTTTTGTTTTGCATTTATTCTTAAATTTAAAAAAAAAAAAAAAAATCATTTAGTCATTTTTGTTCTATCATAAGGCCTTCTATGTTAATTACGTAGTGTTAAACAGCTTTTTAGCATCTTTGAAATTTAAATAAGTCCCTCCAAACTTTTAATTCTAAATATTTTCTCTTTTCTTTAAATATCAAATACCAAATATATGTCTTTCTTCGAAGAAGGGAAAAAAAAAAAAAAAAAAAAAAACCAAATATATATGCTGAAATATGCTATATTAACCCAAGCCCAAATTACATGGAGGACAATCATAGGTACCTTAGGTGCTGTTCTTTAAGTTCTTCTCTTAAAATTTGACCATGTAGCTACTTAATTAAAAAATACACTTCCATCCTATGAGAAAAAATCCACATGACAGAATGTTAAGAGGGGAACATAAGAAACAACACATAAGTATTGTACGTAAGTCTTACCCTTACATGGAAACACAGGAAACAATACATCAACATTAAAAACATTACAAGCAAACTTTTGTCACTGAATTAAACCAACAATAAAACATGACTTCTCATATGCTATTCATAAGTAATCTTGGATTTCATTGTTAATATACTCATTTTTATAAGTCGTTCATCACATTAGAGCATAATGTCTCTGTAGGGCTATTGTAACATTTCAATTGGAAGAAGTATTGAAATTCATTAGTGTGGGAAACTTGTTCAGGTACTTCTCTCTGCTGAGACTTTATTGAATTTATTCTCTTCAACATCGCATAATGCATGAGAAACCTAGTTTTTTCTAATAATTCATTTTCCTAAAAAACATTATAATACAAGCACATGACTGGCATTTTACAAATCTTATACAGTTAAAAAAGTTCAATCAAACTCGCACTTTTTTTTGTCATTTTTAACAGTTCTCCAAATAGTTAGGTATTTATCATATATCTATTTTGGGATTTGTTGTCCAAGGTCCTAGTAGTATACACTTAGAAAGTAGTTGATTGATGAAAATTGTTCATGTACAAATATATAAAAGGTATTGGTGATTATCCAACAACTATTTGGTAATTGGAGCTTTGATTTTGTCAATCTTAACACATCTTGAACCCTTTCACCACACTTTTGTTACCAACAACACACAATTAGAATATCTCACATGGGAGAAAATCTTTGCTTCATCTTTTTCAACTCACTATACTAACATATTTGAACATCATTGAATCAAACAAACAATCTTATGTGATAATTGGAATACTTTCATTTCTACATGAGTTATACATTTGCAAGAAGCTACATAATCTACCCATGTTGGAAGTAGCACATTGCCTCGCTAAATTACAAATGCTAATGACATTTCAATTTCCCAATTTGATGTAATGTAGGATTGCACAAAATGGTCTAAGATTGCACATGGAGTTTGTCTACATTACATATTATCCTTCTTTTTTGCAATAGTATTTTCCAGAAAGCCAACTTATGGTTAAGATGCAATGATATGGTTATAAGCATTAGCTGTGTCTCATTAAAAATTTCAATTGTATTCAGCTCCTCTCCTCTGGAAAGGGGAATGCTGCCTTTTTCTAAAGGGCTTCTTTGCCATTTATTGGTATAACCTTCATTTTGCAAGCCAATAATTATTTTTAACTTAAATAGCAGAATGATTTTTAATGCGTGATTGATTTAAATTTGTGGATTTCCTTGTTATTAATTTTCTTGCTGACACAATCTTCGTATGTTACATGGTGTACATATAGAGATCTCCTTCCTTTATCTAAAATGCATAAACTGCAAAATAGTGTACATATGTTGACTACTCATTGTTTGATAAATTATTAGCAATTTCTAAATGGGGATCAAGTACTTCAAATAACATTACTTAGAGTTTTGAAGAGGAAAAAAAGATAAAAATCATGATATTTAGATAAATTTTTCTCCATTAAATTTTTTTTTGTCAAGATAGAAACCAAAGGAAGGGGGAAGGGGTGAAATAGAACTTCTGGCCAGTCTTTTAAGATAGGGTGCATCCTTGGATGTTAAAGAAATATCACTTGGCTATAAAAGATGAGTGGTGAATTTAGAATTACTCTTTGTAGATAAACATCTGAATGGTGCTTACTGCACCCCACTTCAATTTGTTTGGTATGGACTATGAAAACATACATTTACAGGTGTTTATGATGCCTTTTAATCTTTATGTGCAGGTATTCTTACGTGTCTGGATGGGTATATGGACATAGCAATGGTGCAAACATAAGAAAATGTATTGTTATTAACTACGGTGATGCTTTCATTCGCAAAAATAACGGTAATTAAGAGTTATATTGTTATTATTCAAATTTCTTTTTTTGGTCCATACCGTATTTTACTTGACAGACAATGATTAGGATATCTCTTTTTGTGCAGTTCTCTACATTAGTATAAGTCATGTAGATCATCTGCAGTCATGCTTTTCTCCAATGTAATGAGCTATCAAATGTTTTTGAAGAGTGATGCCTTATTGCTATTGTGATGAATGGTATCATTGATTTAATGGTATTATCAATGATGATGATTTTTGAGTTGGTGGCTCGACATTGTTTAAGCGATGTTGCTGTGTACTTGGTTTCAGATGGTGTGCACCACTACACTTCCGCTCTACACAAAGATTAGCCAACTTTATTGGTTCATGTTGCCACCCTAAACTATTATATACATGCGGTCTTGCTAATTGTTGTGTGACAAAAGATAGAGTTCAAGAGTTTCAAAAAAAATAAAAAAGAGTTCATGCGGTGCTTTGTTTAAGAGAAATTATAGGTTTCTCATGTCACATGCTTTTGGTGAGTGTGCTCATTGGGTGTGTTGGTGTTTTGGTTTTGTGATAGCAACTTTATACTATCTTTGTAATCTGTCCTTTTTTCGTAGTGAAATTTTGTTCTTAATACTGCTTGTGGATGTAGGCCTATTGCCGAACCACGTAAATATTTGTATTTTCCCGTGTGATTGTCTTTTCTATTTTTATTTTGCATAAAAACCCACTATCATTCAGTTGCACAACAAATAAATATCAATGCTTTAGTTATCAATGACTCTTCCTTAACAAATAAATTTTTACATTGAAGCTTGATTTATAACTTTTAGAGGCAGCTTTTGTTTCTGATGGTGTTCAACTAGTTGGAATTAGTTTTGAAATGGTTTTAGTTTGCAAGAAAACTACTTTGCATTTTACTTAATTTTTTTACTCAAATTTTATTTGAACCAAGAAAATCATAATGGTTGGTTGGTAGCCCGTTTTCAACTTGCTACAAATATTTTTGTGAGAAGATGGAGGCCATTTTTTATTTTGAAATTTAATATTTTTTTGTTTAGGTAAAATAGTTTCAATTTTGGTTTTACATTCAAGGCTTGGGAAGAATGATTTGAGAATGTTTAATTATAAGTGACTCTGAGTAGTTCTCGACTACTCCCCCACAAACTATCCTCACACCTAAAGCCAGTTGAATGTTAGTCTTTAGTTATCATTACAAATCACCTCTTCAATTTTGACAGCTAACTTTGATGGTTAAAGATCGAATAGTCAATATCCAAAAGAAGAAGATCGTATAATCAATAGCTAAAAAATTTAACATCATTAATAATGTTGTAACTAAATCAGACACATGCTACCATTTTATACATTTCATAAATCTATTTGTCAAAGATTTACATTTCCAATAATGGAATTTGAATTGTTAATTCTTTTGGTTTATAAATTTAGTCCCAAAAAGAACTATATGTTGATTTACTCTTTTTGTTCACAAGGAAAGATAAACTAATTAATTTCTTTCCCCAAAGTTAATTTCTGTGGTTTCTTACAATGGTCAGGGGGCATGCACCTTCCATTAATTCTTTTTCCCCAATAAATCAAAGATATTTTATTAATAAAATTGTAAAAAAATTGATTATGTATATATCAAAAAATTAAAAATAATCATATATAAATGTTGTCCACATCAATCGCACAAATAAAATAAAACTAAGATTAGAATTATGCCAGTGTTAGCACTACCTAGTGTTGCAAAAATCCAAAGTAGACAAGTAGGAATACAAACTAAGCCTAACTTGAGATTTGGTTCTCATGAAGTGAATCACTTCAAATTACAATTGGACTACCTAGGGATATCTTCCTCATACTATTTCCCACTTCCAAGTTAGAATCTACAAGTTTCTAAAAAAAAAAAAAAAAAGGTTAGAACCAAACAATCTTGTCAAAAGGCATAAGTCTATGAAGAACGCGTGGTGGTGGTCTTATGGTATTAGCCCACAATGGAGAATAGTGTGGAAAAGGATTGGACCCCGGGGTTTTACTCGTAATGGACCCCTACTTTGAGGGAATGACTGCCATTTTCTATAGTAATTTTTCTCTAGAATTTTCTGGTATTTCTTTTGTTTTGTAAACTGATAAATAATCTGAACTTTAACCAAAAAAAAAAAGTATGATTAGCTTTAAATATACGGATTTCTCCATTATTTTTATCCTTTTGTTGTAATCAACATTTATTACATAGGATGTGATAAAAAATAAATATGAAGGAGAAGGACATATTGTGGTGGGCTTTTCAAATGAGCGCATTAATGATAATTGTTTGGAACGGCTTAGACAACCGGGATTTAGTGGTAATGGGCCTCTCTTATAACATGCTCAACCCATTATACCACAAAGATATAGTCCATCTTTGGAATGCCCACAAGCAATAAGTACTACTTGTCTATTAAGGCTGGTGATGATTTTTACACTTTACTCTTAGTATATAAACCTACCTGAGTGATGCTTGATGCAACCCACTTTGTTTAGTTTCGAGTAAACCACGAAAGAAGGCACCAGGGGATGAAGCTTACTTTTGAACTTTTATCAAGTTTGTTTGTTTTTAGACCTCTTAAAACAAAATCAAATTAACCTAGTTAATTAGCTAAGTGATTACTTAGTTAAATTATCAAATCTAGGTTAACACACATATATCAAATTATTGTAAAGTGCGGAAAATGAAGAACACAATAATATGATAATCCAGGAAAACCAAACCGATAAAAAACTTGAGAAGGATTTAACCTAACTATCCTCAAGGTAAAATTGAATTCACTATGAAAGAATTGAAGTTTACACGATAGCGACTTAGACCACTAACATCCTATTGCTACTTCGAGTAGGAAACTTATTACCACGACCATGTGATAGCTCCAAATCGACGGACTACTTCTTTTTTGGATTCCCAGCAAGTACAAGCACTCTCGCTTGTGTATCTTTAAGCTCTTGAAAGCAGCAACTGGATCGATCACCAAGCTCTTGACATCAATCTTGAGATTGGAAACCCTAAGTGTATGTGAAGGATAAAGTGCAACCATAAAACGTGACTAGGGTTTTCCCTTTTATATTTAATACAAAACATAAAACCTTACACATCAAACGGGCTTGGGCTGAGTTGGAAATTCTGCAGAAAAAACAATTTGCACGATTTTCGATCAATTGAGTCTAATTCTCGATCAATCGAATTAGGCAGATTTACACAATAAATCCTATAGTAACTCGATTCCAACTTTACATAAAAGCACATACTTTGAGCAAGTCTAAACAAGACTAAAACGTTTTAATCATGGTTTGCCAACATTACAAAATGAAGTTTTAATACATTAATTTCTAATTCCTTAGAACCTAACAAGGTCATGTAAATCATCTGCAATTATTTATTTCACATTTACATTGTAATGTAAGATAAATATGGATTTAATTTATCTTGGTCAAATGAATCTTCTGCTATCTATATTTATGTACAATGGAATCTTCTGCTATCTATTTTTGGGTCGGAATTGGATTTGTAATATTTTTAATCCAACCAATACTTTGTATAGTTTAAAAAATATGATATATTCTTTAATTTATTAGTTTGATTTATTTTGGATTTTGGGATTTAGTTTAAACTTGATGTGTTATAGTTTAATATATTTTGTCATTTTGATACTTAGTTTTGAAGAAATTGAAATATATTAGGCTCAATTATGTAAATTGTAATTATTAATTAATTAAAAGATTTGAATTGTTGAGTAAAAATATAATTATTTTTATTAGGTATCACGAAATGGCGCCAAACCAATTCCCACAAGGTTTGTTGCTTTTAATCAGGGACAGACCCAGGTGGGCCCAAGGGAGCCCAGGCCCCCTTCGGTCCAATTGTTTTTTTTTTTTGTTTTTTTTTTAGTTATTATAAATTTCATTTTTGTAGTTGGCTCTCCTTCCAAAACCTTAGGCCTCCATTTTTCTCAATAAGCCTAACTAGTCTCACTCAAATAGTAACTATCCAATCCAAAAATTTAACAAAAACAATAAAAACATTCATAATGGTGATTCTATTTTAGCAAAAGCTTTCCAATTTCCATATCAAAGACGATTCTTGAAAATTTAAGCCCATTTGCAAAAGAAATTACTCTTAGTAGTTACATTCCAATTTATTTACATACCACTTATTGCTGAAAATTGAAACACTATAGCAAAATAGATTATGTTTGGTAACAGTTTTTATTTTCTATTTTCAAAAACTTGTTTTTAGGAATATAAAGAAAAACAATTTTCTTGTATTTTTGAAATCAAAAACATGTTTGGTTAGTTGAAATTAAAAAAAATAGTTTTTTGAAGAAAAAAATAGAAAATACTAAAATATGTTGTTACTAGGATTTGAACTCTAATGCTAACTCATTAAATAAGATAGATTCATTAAATTAAATACATATTTTCATTAACTTTTAAAAATTAGAAACTGAAAACAGTCATTTCCATGTTTTCAGTTTACTTCACAAATTGAGTTTTGAGAATAGTTTTTGTTTTCTGTCCATTTTGAGTTGCCAAACAAGTTTTTTAGTTTCAAAAATAGAAAATTGTTTATGAAAACAGAAAATAAGGGGTAAAAATAGTTACCAAACATATCCATAATTTTTAAATGTGTGAATAGTACCGTGAGACCCAATTTTAAAGAAAAATTTGCTAAATTAGACAACTTGTGGGTCCCGTGAACAGTGCATGGGACCCACTGACAACACCATTCCCAATGCTGAAAACGCCAAAACGCAGCTTATCAGCTGTATCCAAACGAGTACTAAATATCTTACGCGAAAAAAATTAAAAGAAGTAAGAAGTAAAATTAAATTAAAATTTATGCTGCCATTTGCAAACCTATTGACCTACTAATAAGCTAAGATTTTGTTACTATTAAAGAACCTATGGTTTTTCTGCTATATTATGGGCCAAGCTAACTTAAAGCTTAGAGTGTTGTTTAGGAGTGATTTTTTTTTTTTTTTTTAATTCTAAAACTATTTTTGAGATTGAAAAATATGCTAACGGTTGTACTTGTTTCAACCATTGATTTTACATTTTAGGAGTTTTTTTTTTTTAGAGTTTCAACTTATGGTGTTTGATCTATCAACCATTAGAGACTTTACCAGTTGAGCTAATTGAAACTCATATGTTAGGGGTATTGTTAACAAATTAATAGTCAAATCAGTGATGTACTAAATGTTTATAACTATTTCATTGCAATATATTGTATTGCTTTTTCCTTACCTATTATTAGAAAATCAACAATCTAGAGAAATTATCTTACATAAGTTGTATATGCCGTAAGGATGGAAATTTATATCCGACCAGCGGATACTTGGCCCAGCTCGACCCTAATAGGTCGAATTTTACTTGGCTTGATAAATTACAGGGTTGGGTATGGGTTTAAAAAAAAAAAAAAAATCGAAGCGGTTTCAGGTTAGGTCAGGTTCGGGTTTTTGCAAAAACCCAGCCCAAACCCAAACCCGACCCCGACCTGACTCATTTATATATAAGTTAAAAATACTAAAATACCCCCCATATATATATATATATATATATATAAGTTAAATCCGGTGGAGGTCGGTGATTCCAATGTTGAAACAGGCTCCGGATTCTCTCCGTCTTCTCCTCTGGCCATTAACTCTTTCTCTCTCTTTTAATTTTGCTTCGATTTAATGCTTAATTTGGTTTAGTGATTATTGATTACTTAGCTAAAACTGAAAAAAAAAAAAAAAAAAAAAAAAAAAAAAAAAAAAAAAAAAAAAAAAAAAAAAAAAACCAATGAATTGGGAATAATAGAGTGCTTTGGTCATTTTTACTTTAATGGCAGTTTGGTAATTTTGATAATTGGGTAATTGGGTGGGTTGGGATTTACCCATAATAATTGGGTTGGGTTGGATTTGGGTTAGAAACAATTAGTTAAATGAGTTTTAATCGGTAAATGGATTTTATAAACCCAACCCAATTATGCCCATCCCAAACCTACCCAAACCCACCCATTTGCAACCCCTACTCACCTCCAACCTCAAACCCTATTTCTTACTCCTCCAACCACCAAAACGCCGCTGCTTCGTCGCTGGAGCTAACATTTCCCTTTGAATCACGCTCTGTTCCACATCCCCTCCATCACTTTCAATCGAGACCGCTCATTTCACAAACCCATCACAGCCTTGGACTGCTCCAATCAGGTTCGGCCTCCTCCAATTCCATTTCTTTCAATTACTTGCTTTTCTTATCTGTTTGGTTACAGAGAAAATGTAGGAAAAAATAAAATCAAATTTACAATTTTTATTCACTTCTGAAAATCAGTCAAGCAAATTGGTTTTGGAAGCATCTTTTGCGTGTTGCCTAATTTTCTTGTTTTGGGAGTTTAGACTGAAATGTCACAAATTGGTTATGTGATTTTGTACTGTTGTTTAAAGGAATTTTGATTCAATTGTGCATCAGAGAGATGGTAATGGGGATAAAGTTGATCGGGTTTCGGGTTCAGCAAGTGGGTTGAGTTGGGAAAAACCGCTGTTGAATTTCGCGTTGAAAAACTTTCTTCCATTAGGTAATGTGATGTGATGTACACAATTTTTGTATGTGTTTGAGGCTAGCTAATGTGTTAGTACCATGTCATTTTTATTGATTAGAAATTTGTTGGTTTGTGTAATGTTTCGTGCAGCTCTTGTCGGTGGAGTACTATTAGGACTTGCAAATCCAGGTCTTGGTTGTCTACTTGTCTTGCAGATGGATATTATCTATCAAAATTTAGCACATTTGGGATATTATTATCTCAGGTTTGAGTTTAGCATTATTATTTTTAATGTTTATATTGATGGACATCTCACTATAAACGTGTTTAGTTTTATATCTTTATCTCAGGTTTGGTTTGAGGTTAGGTTCTTGTGGTCTTGCAGAATGCATATTCATGTTCTTGTTGTGGTCTGGCAGACTGCAATTTGCCTCCACTATTCACTAATACTAATGCTCTTTTTGTATTTAATTAATATTGTGCAAGTAATTAGTATTTAATAAAGTCATGCCTTAATACAGTATTATTGACTAATTTGTATTTATAAAATTAAATCAAAATTATATTTTTATATTTGCTAGTTATAATTTGATGAAGTTTATTCCATTTTTTAATTCATTGTTGTAAGTTCTTCAACTATGCTTGGAGATTGTACACTTCAATCAATTCTTGAAGATGGGGAGCCTAAAGAAGAGGATGGGAGTTGTGTCACAATTGTGGGGGATTAGACTTTTTGTATTGATTTAGTAGCCTTTTTAATTTCTTAGACTTGTTGGATTAATTTGTTGGTTTGTTTGAAAGCTCGAATTTGTGTGAAAACACAAGAGTTGTTTAGACCCCCAAAATAAAATTACGGCTTGGTTGATTTTACTCTAACTTAAACTAAGTGCGGAATAGAGTAAATGTAAGTAGATAAACAATATAACTGTAGAGTAAATGCAAGCAGATAAACAATATAACTACTCCAAGCCATATTCATCAAATCACAGTAGTAAAATGAAAGCTAAAAAAGTAGGGAAAAAGAATGCAAACACAAGATAACACGCCTATGTGTTATCGAAGAGGAAACCGAAGTACTCGGTGAAAAACCTCTCCGCCGCCCTCAAGTGGTAAATCAATCCACTAGAGAATAAGTTGGAGTACACAAATAACAAAAGACCCTCCAAGCTTAGTCTACCCTATGTACTCGAGCCCTCCAAACTTCTGCTACCAACTGACTTTGTCAAACCTTGTCTTCTCTAGCTCTCTAGATCACGCAATTCGACCCAATTGCATCCACCAAACAAATGGCTTCTTCCAATACTTCCTAGCAGCTCCAAAACACTCTCTACACTCTGAAAAGGTGTGGGTTGTGTTTGGGTACAAATTTCCTCTCAAGGTATGACAATAGGAGAGGGAGGGAGAAGAGGCTAGAATGATTTCTCACAAAGGATGAGTAGCTCTCTCTCTCTAAAAGATGGGTGTGTGTGTTGTAGAAAACCTATTTAGAGTTTTTCTTTCTGAATGACCTCCTTTACTTTTGCGGGTAATGAAGGTATATATAGTATGGGTGAATGGTAAAAAAGTCACACTTAAAAATCCTTCAGGCAGAGAGTTTCACGGGTATCTTGCGAGAAGGCTTTACTTGCGAGACACTCGTGAAATTCTCCAGGCTGGCATGACTCTTCAGCTTCCAGCATGTGCTTCTCACGTGGCTACTTCGCGAGTTAGCTTCTCGTGAGCTTCTCACGAAATCCATTGAATCTTCATTTTATGCTCGATTCTTCACCAACTTAATACTAAATCCAATACAGTAAAATCCTACAAAATACAAAGAAATAAATTAATACAATTACAACACTTTATGTCATGGAATAAAGCCAACGTAAAACTTAGTTGTAAATTACAACTTTACAGTAATTATTCTAAACTTGTGGGATTTATTTTGTAGCTTTTTAATTTTTTGGACTTGTTGGATTTATTTTATTTTTATGTTTAGCAGTTGATTTTATCTATGATTTATTGATTTATGATTAAATGGTTATCTTAGCTAGGTGATTTATTGATTTATAATCTTAGTTATGATTTATTGATTATAATTAAAAGATTATTTATTGATTTATGATATTAGCTATGATTTATTGATTTATAATTTTTTTTTATACAAGATAGAAATTCTACTCTAGCCTAATCTAAGTGTATATGTGTGTGAAGCTCTCTCTTGGAGACTTAAACTCTGGCCCTTGCCCCTCCCACACCCCACAAGCACTTATACTTGTAGAGTAACCATCACACCAAGGGTGTGCGGTGGTAATTTATAAATTTATAATTAATAGGTGATTTTATTGATTTATGATTAATAGCCTATGATTTGGATTGATTTGGCATTTGGGTCACGTTATATGGGCTTGAATCTACATGTTATAGAGCTTGAATTTAGGCAAAAATGAATTTGGGCTTCAATTAATTTTTTATTTTTATTTTTATTATTATTATTTCTTTTTTTTTTCGGTTGGGCCATGATTTGGGCCATAGATTGGGCCCAAATCTAGTTCGCTAAATGGGGCCCGTGGGGCCAGCAGGGCAGGTCTAGGCCTTGGAAAAAAAAATCCGTTTAATAAATGGGTCGGATCCGGGTATGAAAAACCAGGCCCTAACTTGGTTCGTTGCCATTCCTAATATGCCGGATGTATACAATATTTTTTCCAATCTAGAGTTGTGTTAGAAAAAAATGAACAATCATTACTGTTATTTCAACTCTCATTATTTTTTGCATCCTATAGTGAAAATTTCATTCCCCTAAAGGGAATTAGATAAATAATTTGAGTAAAGAAGGTATAACTATTTAATTTTCCTTTTTTTTTTTTGGGATAAAAATTTTTCCTTCTTGTTGGATACTCATCTATGCAAGAATTGTACTAGAGAGGGCAAGATCTTTTGGAAGCAGTGATTTTATGTGTACGGTTAGATTGTAGCTTTGATTATACCAAATTTATCTGCTAATAACCCATATTTTCAGGTATAGCTCAAGCATAAAAATGCCAAAAGAAGTCATGTTTCAAAATAAGACAAGAAAGAAAGACGTACGTTTTGTTTAGCAAGACATCAAGTTGTGATAGGAGAGAAATTTCAGTTTTCCATGTTCTTTATTGTAAATATAATTCCGGAGTTCACTTGGTGCAATATGCAAGAAGGTCGGCACAGGATGTATCTTCGGCTGGATTAGGCTCTAGTTATGCAGGATTGGGCTGATCACTATAAGGATGTGAGAGTTCATCATCTTGTGGAAATCGGTGAGTGACAATTGTGCGCTTTTGATCACCGACTCCATTGTTTTGCAAAGTCCCCGGAAAAGAAGATTTCAGTTTGACGCAATGTGGACGAGAAGAGATGATTGCAGGGATATCATCAGGACAGTGTGGAATGATAGTGTAAATCTTTATAGTCTGAATGGCATGGTGGCAAGGCTTAAGCAGTGTGCTGATGATTTATCAAGGTGGAATAGGGAGGTCTTTGGCCGGGTTCCTAGGCAGATTCAGAATAAGAGGAGAGCCCTTAATGAATTAGTCTTGAGAGATCATGATGGCAGCAATGGTTGTGAAATTAATAAGATCAGAAAAGAGATTAATGACTTGCTGGATTGTGAGGAGATAATGTGGCAACAAAGGTCTAAGGTTCAATGGATGGGGCTGGGGGATCATAATACTAGATATTTTCACACAAAGGCCTCTGAGAGGAAAAAGAAAAAAACCATCTCTAAGATTTTGGATGAAAGGGGGATGTAGAAAGAGTCTGCCTTGGAGATAGCGGAGGTGGTTGTGTCTTATTTTGAGAAGTTATATAGGACTTCCAATCCCGATAAGATTGTGGAAGTTGTTGAAGCTATTGATCCTAAAGTTTCAGCCGAAATGAACCAAAGTTTGATCAAGCAGTTCACAAGAGATGAGGTTGAGGCAGCCCTGAAGTAGATGCATCCGTCCAAATCTCCCGGCCCAGATGGTATGCCTGCTCTATTTTATCAAAATTATTGGGATATTGTGGGTAGTGATGTTGTGTGCATGGTTTTAAATGTTTTAAATTCCAATATGTCTATGGCAGAAATAAATAAAAGTTTCATTACTCTTATCCCAAAAATTAACAATCCAGCTAAAATCACAGACTTTAGACCGATTACTCTGTGCAATGTGATTTATAAACTTATTTCGAAAGTCCTAGCTAACCATCTCAAATTAGTCCTCCCTCAAATAATATCTGAAAACCAAAGTGCCTTTCTTTTTGAAAGGCTTATAACGGATAATGTTCTTATAGCCTTTGAGCTCATGCATTATTTGGATCACAAAAAAGATGGGAAGGATTGCTACATGGCAATCAAATTAGACATGAGCAAGGCTTATGATAGGGTGGAATGGGGCTTCATTGAGCAGGTTATGGAAAAATTAGGCTTTCATGATAGCTGGATTTGTCTAATTATGTGTTGTATAACTTCTGTGTCCTATTCTGTGCTTATTAACGGTGTAGCTTTTGGCAACATTATTCCCTCGAGGGGTCTTTGTCAAGGAGATCCCCTATCACCTTACTTATTTTTACTATGTGTAGATGACTTTTCCTCCCTTATTAGCAAAGCTGTTAGAAATCAGATGTTGAGTGGCTTGTCCATTTGTAGAGGCGGGCCTAAAATTACACATCTCTTTTTTGCGGATGACAGCTTACTCTTTTGTAAGGCTAATAGCCATGAATGTCAACAGTTAACTGAAATTCTTTGTTTGTATGAGGCTGCCTTTGGCCAGAAAATTAACGCTGATAAGTCCTCGGTTTTCTTTAGTGCTAACACGATGGAGGAAAAGAGAAATGAAATTTTGGAGATTCTTGGGCCTATGCAAGATTCTCGGCATGGGAAGTATCTGGGCCTCCCATCTATTATTGGTAAATCAAAGAATGAAGTTTTTACGGAAATTAAAGAAAGGGTGGGAAGGAAGTTAGCTGGGTGGAAAGAGAATCTTTTATTTATAGGGGGTAGAGAGACCTTAATTAAGGCGGTGGCCCAGGTTATCCCTACATATGCTATGAGTTGTTTTCTATTACCAAAAGGATTGTGTGATGATATAGAGGGTATGATGAGAAGATTTTGGTGGGGGCAACGTGGTCAAGAGTCAAGAATTGCTTGGGTGAGTTGGAAGTGCTTGTGCAAATCGAAGCTTCAGGGTGGGATGGGCTTTAGAAACCTTCAGGCCTTCAACCTTGCCATGTTAGCAAAGCAAGGTTGGAGGCTTCTTATGAATCCGAACTCGTTGGCAGCACGGGTTTATAGAGCTAAATACTATGCCCATGGAGATGTTCTTAATGCTAGCTTGGGTTGCAAACCATCCTATGCTTGGAGGAGCATAATGCAAGGTCTTGAGGTTGTTAGAAAAGGTACTCGATGGAGAGTGGGTAATGGGAGGTTGATCCATATGTGGAATGATAAATGGCTGCCTATTCCCACAACATTCAAGGTGGTCTCTCCGCCCTGTGTTTTTGATGATTACCCCATGGTCTCGGCTCTTATTGATCATGACCTTAGAAGATGGAGGGTTGATATTGTGAAGTCCATTTTCCTGCCCTTTGAAGCTGATATGATTCTCAATATCCCAATCAGTTATAATCTTCCGGAGGACAAACTCATTTGGGTTGGAAATAGGAAGGGTGTTTTTTCAGTCAAAAGTGCCTACTATGTCGCTCTTAATTTGGTGGATTGTACAGATGAGGGAGAAAGCTCCTTTGGGGATCCTTTGGAGCGGCTGTGGAAGAAGATTTGGCATCTCAATATTCCATCAAAGATCAAAATTTTTGCATGGAGAGCTTGTTTAGACGCCCTTCCTACTATGATGAATTTGAAAAAAAGAGGTATTGGAGAGAATGGTTTTTGTCCTTATTGTGGAAGTGAGTTGGAAGCAATTTCTCACTCTATAATCCGCTGTGAAGTGGCGAAGAGGGTGTGGGACTGTTGGGATGTCTGTTTAGTTGAGGACGGACAGGAGCTATATTATGTGCCGGATATTGCTTTACAAATCCTTGATAAGAGATCAGCCCGTGATCTAGAAGTGTATATTACTGTTGCTTGGTCAATTTGGTTTAATAGAAACTTAGTTGTTTTTGAGTCAACATGTAGATTGCTGAGCCATATTTGGAGATTTGCTAGTAAATTTCTTCATGAGTACAGGGCGGCAAATATGGCAGTGAACAAAAGCCAGGGTGCTGGAAATGGTGGGTGGTCTCCTCTGCTGCCTGGAGTGTTCAAGGTGAATGTTGATGGGGCGACTTCAGTGGATGGGAGAAACTCTAGTGCCGGGGCTGTCATTCGGGACTCTAGTGGTACTGTCATTGCTGCTTGCTACAAGTATTTCCAAGGCCATTTTTCAGTTGTTGAAGCAGAAGCTCTTGCTGTGGAGTGTGGAATCTCACTAGCTCGTGATATGAAGATACCTCAAGTTATCATTGAATCTGATGCTGCATCCATTGTTAGTGATATTAATGACAAGGTTGTGGATGGTTATCTTGGCCATTTGTACCAAGGAATTTTTGCTTTGCTGAGTTCTTTCTCAAGTTGGAGGATCAAACATGTGAAAAGGTAGTACAACAGAGTTGCCCATGAGTTAGCCCATATAGCTAGAGGTAGTGAATCTAATCACATGTGGGTGGGAGTTCCTCCTCCTGATAGAGTTGATTCAGGCTAACTGTACAGGGTAGTTTATTGTTTGTATTTCTGTTCTCTCTGTTGTAAGCCACTTTCATTTTGTTTGATTGAATATAGTTTCAAAGGTTTGCATAAAAAATATATATATATATATATATATATATAATTCCTGCAGTTGGCATTATTAATTTAGAGCGATTTCATGAGGACTTCATCTGGAGCTCATATTAATTTATCATAAACGGTACTCTAGTTAACAAAATGAATAACAGGCCAAAATATCAACTTGTATACTCATAAAAAAAAAAAAAAAAAAAAAAAAAAAAAAAAAAAAAAAATCAACTTGTGCATTGTGTTCTCATTGTTCCAATAAGATCTTACTGATTTATCAAAAAAGAAAAAGAAAAAAAAAAAGACTGAATATATTAGCTATGTTGTAAAGATATTAATAAAGATTAAAAATGCATGTATTTCAAGATCTATCTAACAAATCAACAGAATCAGAGGTGACAAATGTTTATAGCCTTGTTAAGCATTAAAGTTAATGGTAAAATGCCATAGACCATAGACTGCATCAATGAGTTAATCCAACAAAGTTAATGGATTAACGGCTGATGTTGAAGCGTAGCAAAAATGTTGTCTACAGACACCAATCAATACAAAATTCGCAAATAGCCACCAATTTTTGTGGTCGCCAAGGAGATAGCTGTCATGATTGTGCTCATCCTATGCATTTTTGAAGTAGGTTTCATCACAACTGACGCAAGGGTTGAGAGTTCTGAAATCAAGACCATTTCATACACTACTGAATCTAACGGCAGTGACTCTTGACTTTTCAACATGGTAAGGCAACATCTTTTAAAAATAATTTACAACTCAAAATAACAAAGTTATATTTTTTTTTGCTGAATAACAAAGTTATTTTAAAGTTCATTTATTATTATTGTGTATATATATATATTATAGGTAACGTTATATATTAAAAGAATTATTCATCTATTATATTTATGTCAATGTAAGTGTTGTATGACTCTATCACTATAACATGACTGTCCACCAACCCCAACCACCACACTTCTTCCTTTTTCTTCTCACCCAGCGAACCCAGTCCCACGTTTTAGATATTATTGTTTCTGTTATTCTCTGAATTCACAATTCTTCTACTGTTTCCAAATACCGAGAGCTTATTTCTGTGAATATCCTGAGAGCTTGTTATCACAGAACCAAACCAAAGATGGCTGAGAATATCCTGAGTGTTGTTGCTGAGGAAATCGTAGGCAAGCTGATTTCACTTGCTACTGAGCAGATCGGCCTTGCATGGGGCTTCAAGGAGGATCTGAAAAGGCTTCGTGATTCGTTAACCACGATTCAAGCTGTGCTGGCTGATGCAGAGAGAAGGCAAGTGAGGGAAGAGCAAGTGAGGCTTTGGCTGCGGAGGCTTAAAGACGTTTCTTATGATGCTGATGATGTGCTGGATGACCTTGCTTATGAGATTCTCCGGAGAAAGGTAGAGATCCGAAACCAAATGAAGAGAAAGGTATGCTTCTTCTTTTCCGTTTCAAACCCCATTGCATTCCGTTTCAAGATGGCCAACAAAGTTAAGAATATTCATGAATCGCTAAGAACGATTATTGATGAGGCAAATAAATATGAATTTACTAGAGCAGGACCATTAAATGCGAATCTTGAGATGATCCCAAACCGAGAGCGAGAGACAGACTCCTCTCTTGATCCTTCAGAAGTTGTGGGAAGGGAACATGATGCCTCAGAAATAGTAAAGTTGTTGCTTAATGCAGTCAGTCAACAACTCTCGGTCATTCCAATTGTAGGAATGGCAGGTTTGGGAAAAACAACTTTAGCAAAACTAGTGTATAATAATGAGCTAGTACAGAAACATTTTGATGAAAAAATATGGGTATGTGTCTCTGATAATTTCAGTAATAAAAGGATCTTGAGCCAGATTCTTGAATCTCTTACCCATTGCTCATGTACATTAGAGAATAAGAATGCAATATATGAAAGCCTTAAAGAAAAGTTACAAGGTAAAAGATATCTTCTTATACTTGATGATGTATGGAATGAAGATTCTCATGAATGGGATACTTTAAAGGAGAGTTTGTTAGGAATTAATCCAAATATTGGAAATAGTATTATTGTAACAACCCGTAGTGACAAAGTAGCAGAAATCATGCGAACACTTCCCAAACATAACATGAAAAACTTATTAAACAAAGAATGTTGGGAAATAATCAAGAACAGAGTATCTACAAAAGAAAGAATTCCATTAACACAAGAATTGGAGGATATTGGAAGGGAGATAGCTAAAAGATGTCATGGGATTCCATTAGTTGCAAAGGTTATAGGAGGCTCGATGTCTTGGAAGATTGAGGAAAGTGAATGGTTGAAAATTCAAAAGAGTATGGTTTGGAATTCCCAAGATGATAACGAATGTATCTTATCAATACTAAAATTAAGCTTCGATCATCTTCATCCACCATATCTAAAGAAGTGTTTCACATATTGTGCAATTTTTCCTAAAGATTATGCCATGGGAAAGGAAGAACTAGTTCAATATTGGATGGCTGAAGGGTTCCTTCAACCGTCTCAAAGACATTTTTCAGTGGAGGATATTGGTTTTGAGTATTTCGATATTTTATTGGGGAATTCCTTATTCCAAGATATAGAAAGGGACAAATATGGTGATATTATAAGTTGCAAGATGCATGATCTTGTACACGATCTTGCCCTCTCAATTTCAAAATGGGAAACCTTGCATGTAGAGGGCATAGTGTGGGGTGACATTGATATGTCTCATATTCGACGTTTATCTCTTATATACAATGGCCAAACAACACCAACAATCTCACTGTCTAACAATGACATGGGTAGATTGCGCACAATTTTTTCTATTCATGCTAATCTTGGCAACAATTTACTCGTTGTAAAATGTGTACGAGGTCTAACTTTATTTGGACGACATGTAGACGAGTTGCCCAAGTCAATTGGTGAGTTTAGACATTTGAGGCTTCTCTGCATCGAGCGAACCAACATCAAAGCATTACCTAATTCTGTTACCAAGCTCTACAACTTACAGACTCTAATAATCAAGTATTGTCATCTTCTTGAAGAGCTCCCAAATGATCTACAAAATTTGACTAACTTGAGACATATTAACATCAGCCATAAGTACATAAAACAATTGCCAATCAATATAGGCAATTTGACTTGCCTTCAAACATTGTCTTTCTTTGTCATTGGTCAATATGATGGTCATCGAATTAAAGAAGTGGGATGCTTAAGTCAACTCAGAGGAGGATTATGTATCTACAATTTGGAGCATGTGAGAGATAAAGAAGAAGCCAAAACTGCAAATTTAATGGGAAAGACAGGAGTGCACAAATTGGGATTCCATTGGAGTAGTGAAAGAGAAGGCAACAATAATGATGAGGATGTACTGGAAGGCCTTCGACCTCACCAACATTTGAAAAGCTTAGATATAAAAAATTTTAGGGGTGAGAAGTTGCCTTCATGGATATTGGCACGTGATAACTATAGTGATGGGTTTCTTTTGGACCACCTATTGGAAATTCGTTTTAAAAACTGTGACAAGTGCAACAAGATTCCTACACTTGGGCATTTACTTCATCTCAAGGTTCTTGAAATAGAGGGAATGGATAATGTGACATGCATAGGAACAGAATTTTACATTAATTATAGTGGTGAGAGATCAAGTAATAGTGGAGGTGGTAGTTGTAGAAAAGTGGTGTTCCCAGCTTTGAAGACACTTATTTTGGCGAAGTTGCCCAACCTAGTGGAATGGAAGGACGTGTTGGAGTTGACAACAATAGAAACGGTGTTTCCTTGCCTTGAGGAGTTGACCATTAAATCATGTGGCCAATTGACAAGTGCTCCATATCATTTTCCAACTCTTAAGGAGTTACGGATTTCTGGTATCAAAAGCACGGCATTTGAAAGGATTATTAGCAAGCTTTCCACACTCGCCTCCCTCGGAATTTCATATATTTCAGAACTTGTTTTTTGCGAGAGCAGTTATTCCAGAATAATAGGAGTCTCATGTCTATATACATAGATAATTGTTTTGATTTGGTGTCCATCTCGCCGCATGAGGATGCAACCTCTCTCCAATCAATCATAATAGGAGATGTAACCTTTCCTTCTCTTGAGACATTTGAAGTAAGTGATTGTCCTAATTTGAGATCCTTTCCAAGTCTACAAGGAGCAGGGTCCCGTCTCCGAAGTTTGACGATATCATGTGGTGATGAGGTTCTACCAATTGGGTTACAATCCTGCACGTCTCTTTCAAAATTGATTATAGAGTGTCCAAATCTGATATCAATTCCAGAACTAAGAGAATTGCATTCTCTTGTGGATTTACAAATTTTTGATTGTTCTAATCTGAAATCAATTCCAGATCTAAGAGAATTACATTCTCTCACCCATCTATGCATTGTCGGTTGCAAAAAGTTAACGTGTCTGCCAGATGAGTTAAAATGCGTCACCGGCTTAAAGTCTTTGATGATTGGTAGGTTTTGTGAAAAGTTGGATGCGTTCCCCAGTCTCAGTTCCATCAAACACTTGCACACGTCTCTTGATAGACTAATATTGGTTGGGTGGGAGAAACTTAACTCTCTCCCGGATGAAATACAATGCTTCACTTACCTTAAACATCTGTGCATTGGCAGCTTTGATGGACTGGAAGCTTTGCCTGAGTGGTTGTGCAACTTTTCTTCTCTTCAAATTTTGAAACTTCGACTCTGCAAGAAGCTGATGTATCTGCCCACATCACAAGCCATGCAACACCTCACTAAATTAGAATCATTGTTGATTATTAAATGTCCCAAATTAAAGGAAAGATGTGCAAGAGGTAGCGGGGCAGAGTGGTCCAAAATTGCCCATATTCAAGATGTCAGATTTAGAGATTGAGCGGTAAGTTTACACATACCTCAAATCATCTTTCTTCAGTTTTCCCAATTTCTTAATTGCCCCTAATTTCTTCCTTTTTCTTTCTTCAGTTTTCCCCTATATTCTTAATTGCACCTAATTACGAGAAGAAGTAATTAATCTCATGGAATTATTTAATACCAAAAGGTAGCTGCGCAGATTTGTCCACAGCTTTAATGTTATTAAAGAGGAAGCAACTTGAGTTGTAAGTTTACTTATACCTTATATCATCTTTTCTTCTTTTCTATGATAATCTCATTTCTGCCCCAAATTCTTGCTCTTTCTCGTTTTCATCCTTGTTTTTCCATCTCTATTGTGTATAGCTGGAGGCAAAATCAATCAACTAATCCATTCTCAACTGTCAGAGCTAACAGTAGTTCATAAGAGCCGGTAAGTTTTCTTAAGTTTTACTCAATAAAACAAAAAAGAAAAAAAAAATTGTTAATCAATAGTTTTCTTATAAAATTAATTTGGTATGATTAGAGTTGGTTCTAGGCTGTTACTCAATTGGGACAAGCCTTTATGAGATCTATAATGCAATACATTTAACAATCTAACCTGCCAAGTCACCACTAACCTCAAATTTTTTTTCCTCTGTTTTTAGATAGCCATTCATTTATTAGCATACATATGGTGGAAACTGCAGATATTTTACTGTCGCCATTGAAGGTAAGGACGTGCCACTGGAAAAAGAGCTCGCTGGTCCAATTTTGTCAATATTAAATGAAAATAGAATGTTAGATCATCCAACAGACTTCCACTGGTGAGTCTATCTCTCTTTTACTATTAATTTTTTTCTTTTTTTTTGGAGCTTCAAATACTCAATGATCTGCTTGTGACAGCTTGTCTTTCATGATATATCTACTTTCTTGAAGTTATTCACAAAAATTGGGCATGATGTGTCTGTAGGGTTATTTGGTATTTGTTTTTTCTACTGGGAGAATTGAGAGCTACCTGTGCACAAATAAGTTCAAATTCTTCAGCTACTTGTCAAAATTAAAAACCTAACAAAGTGTAGGAGAATCATGTTTTTCTTCTAAAAAAAAAAAAAAAAAAAAAACACTGTCAGTCAAGTGTCCTAGAAAAAAGCTGCTACTATCAGCTAATGATCAGATTTTTGTCCTACTTTTTTGAACAATTGATCCAGTAATTGCTCAATTTTCTTGAAATCTAGTTTCTTAATTGTAGTTCAAAATAATAGCATTATGCTTATAATTGTCAGCCCTTTTCAAAGAAGTTAGCAAAATTAAAGCTAAAAGGAAAATGTAAATGGAAGATCACTAACAACCAAGCACTTATGTTCTTATTGGTGAATTAATTTGTCAATATAAATGCAGCCTTTCATCACAATGAATATCTTTAAAACGTCACTCACATTATCAATTCTTCCAAATCAACATTTGGCATATTTTGTATGAGTGTATAAGAAAAGGGCTAGGAAAAGAAATCGGGTGCTCTTGCAAGTCAGTAACATTTCATATTGAAAAGTAGACCCTTTACATCCAAAATGGCAAGATAGTAAGGATAGGGACAATTTTGTTTTCTTTCCCCAATAGTAACAGATTCCTTGACCTGTAAAATTTTAAGGTTAGTTTGTAAGCTTCGATATCATTGCATCTTTTCAATCTTCATACTCTGATATATGTAATTTATAAGTTGTGATATCATTTCATCATTAAACAATATTTTTTAATTTGTAATCCACAAGTAGCACTTGGACATTCTTGTGAGCTAGCCACTTGTAGTTTTTGATTCAGTAGGCCTTTCTTTTCCAATGTCAAGGATACTTTACAGATCATCCATTTTGGAGCCAAATCTTCTTTTGGTTACCTAAACTGTTATGCCAACAACGGAATCTCCCAGCAAAGCAATAGGCGTGTAATCCCTTTCTACGGAAAGCTGATTTGAAGTTTTCTAGAGTGTTTGATTTATTTCAATTTATATCCATGTGAAGGCTAAGAATACAATCAAAGATGGATTTTTTACTATTCACTTTGGAAGAGATATGGAAGGAACAAGAGTGTCCTAGTACTAGAAGATTGGTTGTAGTCCAAATATCAAAAAAGATGGAAGTTTAAATTGATTACAATGAAAGTTTTTCATTAAAATTTGTGAGTTAACCCCATCTCCTCTTCTCTTCTAATTTCTCTCTTCCAACAAAAATAGCCTATTAAGATGCCTTACTTTTCTTTTTCTTTTTTAATCTCACTCCAATTTTGTATGCTATTTACTAAATTAGTTGTTTGTAATTTTATATACCATTTATTGATTCTGGTTATCCTTCATTCCCGATCAG
The DNA here is from genome assembly GCA_036321655.1 of Quercus alba. Classification (NCBI taxonomy): domain Eukaryota; kingdom Viridiplantae; phylum Streptophyta; class Magnoliopsida; order Fagales; family Fagaceae; genus Quercus; species Quercus alba. Next base: position 63,740,311 of record CM070301.1, read on the forward strand.
AGGTGTACTTCAACATGCTAATTATCCACCATTTCCCAATTAAAGGTGCACTGAAGCATAAAATGGTACAAGATTGCCCTTGTTCCAAATATTCAAAAAGATGTTTGAATCATATGCTAAGCTTGAAATAATAAAAATTCAGTATTTTCTCTTAAATATTTCACATTTGGTGCGTCATATCTTGTTGCATGGCATATGTAGATCTTCAAATATTACTGAACTAAGAAAAAATATATTTTCTTGTTTGCACAATTACGTCTCTGAATTTATTTGCAATTAGGCTTATATATAAAATTCTAGTAAACTTGTTACTATATATAAATATTTAAGTTATCAAGTTTGTAGTAATGGGTTTTTTTACTTGGTCAAATAAAAAAAAGTATGTAGTAACTAGGTTTCTTTGTTAATAAAACTTTTTTTTTTTAATAAAAAAGTAATTAGGGTACTTTGTATTTATATTAATTTTGAAGGTTCACCCTTTGATATATTTGGAACTTATGGGAAGAAATGATGAATGTAAAACTACGAATTCTAAGTTTGTCATTAGGTGAACTTAGAATTCTAAACTCCAAAATAGTTATTTTCATATTGTGAATTAATCTGAAGTTATTTTTCTTGTAATAAGTAAGTTACTTAATTTAAAGTTAGTTTTCAAACTTAAAAAATAATCAATGACATACATTATTTATTTAGTTCAAATTAGAATTGTTCATGAACTTAAAAGTTGTGATTACTGTACCCTATAGGGAAGAGCATCTTGAGATTCCAATCAAATTGAATGAGACCTTAATTGCATTATTATTTTTCTTTGTTGAGATCAAATATAATATTGAGTAAACTATATTACTAGTATTTAGGATTTCTTGAAGACGGCATTGAAACTATATTGATTTTATTCTCTTTTGAGTTATCTATCTTTTCAATTTTTTCTTGGAAAATTCCATTTTTAGGTCAAGTACCATCTCTTATCAATGTATATGAATTCCTGACATATTTTTGCCTTTCAAATCAAATGTACTTTTGTTATGGTTTCCTAAACTTGAAGCCTCTATGCTAGTGACTTTAGCAGTTAACTCAAGTATGAGGTAAAAATCTAGAGTTAGCATTTTTATTTATTGATTTCATAAAAATCATTTACTAAAAATCACTTGTGCATATCTCTCTTAAAGCATATAAGAAAACTACCTCCATTAAGTTTTTCCATCTATAATAGGGTTTTCTTCTTGTGAAGCTTTAAATTATTGTCTTACCAAATAGGTGAACATAATACTAGATGCTTTTGATTATACAAACGTTCATAGGATAGATCCTAATCATTTGCATATAAGGTAATGGTCCTCTCTCTATAAGGGGTGCTCTCAAAAAGAGATTTGGGTGCTTAGGGCTCCCCTCTTTTGGGGTAATTGTGTGGAGTTGACACTTATTTTTTATTAAAAAAAAAAAAAAGAAGAAGAAAAATAAAATGCAACTTACGTGTCCAAAAATACCTCAAATTTATTAATTGATTATACAAATACAACTTGGAAAAATAAATTTACATGGCCTTGGTCCTTAATACAATCTATGTAAAAATTACAAAGTTTTGATCCTAGTTACAATCTACCAAAACAAAAAATAAAACACTAGTCTACTATCCAAAAACCTAAGTTTGGGGGCTAGGTTACGAAATGGGAAGGTGTTAAGTATCCATTCCATCCAAACGAAGTTTGGTTTTCTAGGCTCTAAATGACCATTATATACCCTTTTATATGATGTTGAATGATATGCTATAATACATGTAACAAACACTTACTTGACAAAACTAATTTAAACAAATTCGTCTTATGAATATGCCTTCTTCTCAAAGAAAAAAGAAAAGAAAAATCAGATCTATTTTTTGAAGGTTAAGAAAAATGAAATTTGATTAATAAAAATCAGATTCGTTTTGTAGGGATAAAAATGGGATTGGGTTAATAAAAATTGAATCTGTTTTATAAGAGATAAAAAATAAAAAAAAAATAAAAAAAAGGAGAGAGATTTAATTGATTAAAAATCAAATCTGTTTTATAAGAGAAAAAAATGAGATTTGATTGATTAAAAATCAGATTTGTTTTATAAGAGAAAAACATGAGATTTGTTTAATAAAAATCAAATCTATTTTATAAGAGAAGAAAAATGAGATTTGATTGATTAAAAATTAAATCTATTTTATAAGAGAGAGAAAAAAAATGGGATTTTTAAAAGAAGATCCATATTCATAATTCAAATCTTTTCTGCATGCATCACATATTTATGAAATGACATAAAAAAATAAATAAATAAAAACCTCAAACTAACTATTAATTCATTCTTTGAAAATTCAAAATCTGCAGTTTTTATTTAAGAAGAAAACTATTTTAAAAAAATTTTCAAATCTGTATTTAATGAAAATACAGATCAGTTTTTTTTTTTTCCTTATTTTTTAGAAAAAGCTTTGGTGATTAATTGCAGATCTTGAATTTAAAGAAAAATTAAATCACGAACATGTAATCAATTAGAGAAAATCCCAACCAAACATGTGAACATGGCATATATGAATTGTAAACATGATCATAATGAAATCAAACACATGTTAAACAAAAACCATGCAATGAACAACACAACATATCAATTAAGAGAAAAAGAAAAAAGCAAAAAAAAAAAAAAAAAAACAAATACAAGAACAAAATTAAATACCTACTTGCATGAATATGACCTTCAATGGGAGAATATTTTAGAAATCAAAGAAATTTTCACCTCTTTGAGATCTAAAATATTTCACTTACAAAAAAAAAGTTCTTAAAGCCAAAACTTCCAGAACGTCTTTAACGTAAAGGGAGCAAAGAAGTCAAAAAAGAGAAGGCCCTTATTTCTGATCTTTTTCCTCTATTTATAGAGGTTGGGATGCTTAAAAAATAAGCTGAATAAGATCAGATATAAATTGGAACGTGTCCTTTTCTCTAAAAATTCAAAAAGAAATAGGTTTTATCTTAATCAGAAGGTTCCCGGGCCGAGCCACGAATTTTCTCTACTTTAATTACTAGTAGCATGGTTGATGGAAACATGATCAATCTTCATGTAGTTGTTTCAAGACATATTAACTAGCGTACTCATGGAGTGTTTGACAACATGCAGAAGAATTTTGGCTTAGCTCTTTGTTTCATGGCAGCATTTTTGTTTTGCTTTGGAAGTGGATGCTCGAGTCATAGGCATTGTGAGTCAAGTTAAGGATGGTGACAATCCTGCTTCTCTGATCTTGGCAGAAACTCTTTTAAGAATGGATTCTATATTTTGTGGTGGAGAGTCGCAACAATTTCTTGGAAGTCCGTTAACTTTGCAGATATGGTTAATGGAAAGACTGGACATGATTGCTACACCTACTGTTGCTAATTATGGTCCTAGCAATTTTCTCAGTAGGGCTGTTCCTAAAACTGAGTGTCAGACTAAAAGCAATTGAGTAAAATTTCTGAACAAGAAATCCAAAGTCTCAATATGATGGAATTGTTATTGGTGGAAGTGTCCACCTCCTTTATTGCGGTCCTCAGGATCAGACCACATCTTCACAATTGGATTAAGGAAGGTAACTTTCTATAAGATTGATAGACTCTTGAGAAAATTCCAATATAAGTAGGGAAGGCCTGGTGGAAGAGGGCGAAAACCTTTCACTCCTATGGATACAAATCCTACTTCTGTGAGGAACATGCAGTTGGGCTTGGACATGGCTGACCGAGTGGATCAATCTTTTGTTAGGGCTCACTTTCAACGGATGACCATAGAATATTCTAGCTGGCTAGTGAACAAAATTGCAGATAAGGAGGCAGACATGGCTTCTGTGAGTAAAATATTTCTTAAAAACAACCAAGAGAAACACGAGGCTAACAATTATGAGTTCAAAGGGGGGACAAAGATGATAAAGTACCTACTGCAGATGGAACCAAAGAACAACCAAAGAAGAGAAGATTGAAGAAAAAATGATCTTCTTATTTTTTGGCTTTGAACATGTTTATTTTAAAAGTTGATGTGAAACTCTTAGGTTTAGGAATTATTTAGAACTTTCGGATTTAGGGTTTTGTTTAGGGTTTGGCTTTTTAGGGTTTAGTTTAGGGTTTAGGTTTTGAATTTTGTGTAATGGCATGGTTTAATGGAATGGTTAAATTTTGGGCAACAATTTTTAAATTTTAAATTTTTTCTTTTTTTGTGCTTGATGGGTAAGTGGTGGGTTTGGGGAAATTGTGACCGGACCAATATATGGTTGCCTATGTACGTCATTGGTAGAAGAATCAGGTCATCACATAATTCATTTTATTTGCCTTAACTTTTGTCTAGGCCGCCCTTTCGTGTTTTCAACCTAGCAGGCTCTCTCACACTCTTTTTTTTACTCTTCTTCTGCATAGATCGCCCTTTTGGGTTTTCAACCTACCTCTTTAATTTTTTTTTTAATACCCTAATTTTTGTCTAGATTGTCCTTTTGGGTTTTCAGCCTAGCTAGCTTTTTTTTTTTTTTTTTTTTTTTTTTTTTTTAGTCGAACCTAGGAAGGGAAGTAACATAATTTGCAACCACTGATGTGGTGTTTTCAGACTACCACCTCAAATGTGGTATTTCTTCAATTGATCCATATTGGTTGGCTCAGTGAAAGGGTATGCATCTAAGTCCATCAACCTTATTGCTCCCCCAGAGTATATCTGCTTGATAATATATGAACCTGCCCAATTTTGCTTGAACTTCTCGTTTGTTTCGTGAACCGGGGCTCGGATCTCTTTCAGCACTAAATCTCCCAACTTCAAATCTCTAGTTCTTACTATCTTGTCAAAAGCTTTCCTAAGTCTCCTTTGGTAACCTTGAATGTGATACAAGGCCTTGAGTCTCTTCTCATCCATCATGCATAATTGGTCATATCTACTTTGCAACCAATCTATTTAAGGGATTTCACTCTCCAATACTGTTCTCAATGAATGAACATCCATTTCAATGGGAATGACTGCTTTCGTCCCATACACCAATAAGTAAGGAGTGGCTCCTATGGAGGATCGAATTGATGTCCTATACCCTCAAAGTGCATAGGGTAACTGTAGATGCCAATCCACATAGTTCTTCTTGCTGTTCTTCAAAATTCTCCCTATGTTCTCGTTTGCAGCCTTAATTGCTCCATTGGTCTGAGGACGGTAGGGTGAGGATTTTTGGTGCTGAATGTTGAACTGTTGAAGTAGCTTTTCTGTTTCTCCCTTGAAATGCAGGCCATTGTCTGAAATAATTTCATGTGGTACCCCATATCTACAAATGATATCAGTATGAATAAAATGAGCAACTTTCTTCTAGTTCAAAACCTTATATGAGGCAGCTTTCACCTATTTAGTGAAATAATCAATAGCAACAAGTATAAATTCATGGCCATTGGTTGCTATTAGATGAATCTTCCCAATAATATATATTCCCCATGTAAAGAACGCTCAGGGTGAAGTCATGTTATGTAATGGCATAGGTGGCATGTGCTTCAGATCTCCATGGACATGGCACTGATAGAATTTTCAAACATGAACCACGCAATTTGCTTCCATAGTAGTCCAGTAATAACCTTGTCTCATTCTCTTTCGTGACAACATGTGTGCATTCATATGTGGCACATAACTTAACTTATGAACCTCCTCAATTATTTTCTGTGCTTCCTTGGTAGTCACGCAAAGGAGATGAATTCCATCATATGATCTTTTGTAAAGCCTCTCACCACAAATATTGTAATTAGTGGACAACCTTTTGATAGTCAATTGGTCATTCTTGTCTACAAACTTTGGGTACGTCCCATCCTTGAGATATTATAGGATGCCTGAATACCATTCACCTTTTCCTTTCTCATCTCCTTCTATTGACATACAATAGGTTGGCTCTTCTTTTTGTTCCACCACTATTGGTCGGGCCTCATCTTCGTTAGGTCCATCCATCATGGATGTCATTGTTGCTAAAGCATCCATAATTTGATCTGCATTCTTGGCACATACTAGTATTGAGTCTTACCAAATTTTGACGCCAACTTCTGAAGACATTCATGATAAGGCATCGGCTTTTCTTCCTTGATCTTCCACCTATTCTGAATTTGAGAAATTATAAAGGCTGAATCACCATATACTTCCAACTCTTCCACTCCAAGACCTAGGGCTGCTTGTAACCTCATAATGCAAGCTTCATATTCAGTAGCATTATTAGTAGCAGGAAAGTTGAGCCTATCGAAAAATGGGATATGTGTCCCTTTTTGAGAAATTAGGAGAACTCCAATGCCACTTCCATTCTGATTAGTTGCTCCATCAAAATACATTTTCCACGATTCTAACTCTATCCCCATGATATCCTCATCTGGAAAGTCTTCTTTGATTTCTTTGGCTTCTTCAGGTGAATAGTGGGCTAAGTGATCAGCAATTGCTCTTCCTTTTATAGCTTTCTGAGTCACATATTTAATATCAATTTTTGACAAAAGTAGAATCCATTTAGCTATCTTCTAATCTTGCACAGGCTTCTCCATTAGATATTTCAAAGGGTCCATTCTTGCAATCAAAAAGACCTTGAAAGCAAGCATGTAATGTCTAAGTTTTCGGGTTGCCCATACGAGTGCTACATATGTTTTCTCAAGTGGTGAATACTACTTTTTATAAGCCAACATTTTCTTACTAATATAATAAATTGCATTCTCTTTTCTAGACTTCTCTAGGTATTGAGCAAGCAAAACCCCCATTGTTGTATCCATAGTTGTGAGATATAACAATAACGGCTTTTCAGGTACTGGTGGAACCAATATTGGTGGCTTCATCAAATAACTTTTAATCTTCTCAAAAGGTTCTTGGCATTGTTCATTCCATACTATGGGAACTTCTTTCTTGAGCAATCAGAAAAGTGGCTCACATGTCATGGTGAGTTGGGCTATGAATCCATTGATGTATTGTATCCTCCCTAAATATTCTCAAATCTCCTTCTCAGTCCTTGGAGGCTTCATCTCCACAATCACCTTGATCTTGTTAGGATCTACTTCAATTCCCCTCTGACTTACTATATACCCCAACAATTTTCCAGATGTTAAGCCAAAAGTGCACTTATTTGGATTCAACTACAACTTATAAAATCGTATTCTTTCAAAGAACTTCCATAAAAATGGTATGTGCCCTTCACAGTCTTTCGACTGCACTATCATGTCATCCACATAAACTTCCACTTCTTTGTGTATCAAATCATGCAACAAAGTAGTGGCTGCATGTTGGTAAATAGCACCAGCATTATTGAGGTCAAATGGCATGACCTCGCAGCAATACATCCCCCGTGGAGTTATGAAGGAGGTTTTCTCCATATCTTCTAGAGCCAACTTTATCTGATTGTATCCCAGAAAGCCATCCATAAATGACAGCAAGGCATGTCCTGCTGTGTTATCAACTAGGATATCAATATGAGGTAAGGGAAAATCATCATTTGGGATAGCCTTATTAAGATCTCAGAAGTCTACACACATTCTCACCTTCCCATCTTTCTTTGATATTGGAACCACATTAGCTAACCATTCTGGGTAGTTGACCACCCTTAGAAATCCCACATTTTACTGCCTCTCAACTTCTTCTTTGATCTCAAGAGTCCACTCTGGCTTCATTCTTCTCAACTTTTACTTGACCGGCTTCATGGTTGGATCTATTGGAATACAATGTTGCACTATATCTGTATCAATCCGAGGCATATCTTCGTACGACCATGCAAATACCCCCTTGAATTCTTTCATTAGTGTGAGTAATGCATCTTTCTCAAAGGAGGTTAAGGTGTTGCCCATTTGTACCATCTTAGGTTCATCATCAGTTCCCAGTTTAACAGGTTGGGTTTCTTCTTTTATAGGTTCTACATGCCCTTGTTTTAATTCCTTATTATTAAAAGTTTCTTTACCAATTTTTGAAATAAAAACAATCAAAGCCAACAAATAAACAAAATTAGAAATCACATTATAAAGAATAAAGTTCTTAACAGACTTAATAGGAACTGACTCCATACGATCACAAATAGACTCAACAGGAACAACAATACTAGTAGAAACAAACTCAATAGGAATAGAGATAATGTTTTTGGTAGGAATGATTGGCTCATCGGTCTTGATCCTTTCTAGAGTCTTCCATGGGGTGGGCAGCTCCCTCCCATGCCCAATTCTTCAACTCAGTTGTGGCTTCAATAATGGCACCTGGCTCCCAATGAGTTTCTTCTTCCCTTAGCATCAATACCATGGGGTTTTCATCCATATAATCTATGTTTTCATCATTGACCCCCATATCTATGGGCTTGTAAGACATATAAGCATCTAGGCACTCTATACTGTCCATTCATTTCCCAAATAGATCTTGCTTCCCTTTGTTGCTTCTGATTCATTCCCTTCTATTCTCTCATCTTCATCTTCATCTTCAAGGTTCTTTAGAGTTAAGTATATGAAACTGTGGATCATTAGCTTTCTATCTAATGTTGCCAACCTAGCATGTATGTCATTTTCTTCCTCAGTGTATGGGGTTAGTGAGCCAAGTTCTGAATTATGGAATGACCCTAACTCAAGAATTTCTCTACCATGCTTATCATATCGAGGGCTTGATCTTAAATTGATATCAATAATGCAGCTCCAATCCAAGGGCCGCCCATAGGGGTATTCATCGTAATCTATACCTTCTTCTACATGCTCCTCTATATCTTCATCTTCAACTTCTATATCATTCTCTATATCTTCATCTTTAGCTTCTACATCATTTTCTTCATGTTCAGCTTATACATCATCCTTTATATCTACATCCTCAGCTTTTGCATCATCCTCCAGATCTTTGTCATAGTAGCCCACATCATCATCAAAATTGTCTTCATAGAAAGATCCAACATCTTCATCCTCTCTATCACTAAGGGGTTCTGCCTTATCATTGCCACTATATTAGCTATCATAGTCTTTACTACTACTGTTGTCATTGTCACTATCACTGTTGTTATTCTTATTGTATCTACCTTCATCCTCATCACTTGGGACTTCTCCCTTTCCTCATCTTCATCATTTGTTCTTGCTTCATATGGGCTTTTCAATACATGTTGGCAAGCCTCCTAGTACTCTTCTTCTTCTATATTGCAGATGGCATCTCCCAAAAGCGTGGTCATTGCATCAGGATCCATGTAATTAGCCCAATTAGTTGGGACCCAATTTGTGTCTTCCTTCTTCGGTTCTGGGAGCTTGTTGTCACAATCAAAGAATAACTCAAACCCAGGCTCCATTATCTTTAACTCAGGATCTTATCTCGATTCAGGAAATCTCCAATAGCGTTGACTATCTCTAGCTTTGACAAATATTCCATTCAATGTGGGGAGTGTAAGGCTTTAGGGGTTCTGGGGGACAAGGAGGTCCCCTTACTTTGGCCTTTGCATGGGCCATTCTTCTCACATCCATTTCTAACAAGCCATCATCAGTAGGCTTATAACCTAGCCCAAAAGGTGGTGTGGCAATAGGAATTATCGGAACTTGAGCAATTGCCTCTTTCATAGTCTTCCCTAAGTTCGTCCCTGGAAGATAATTCATTTTCCTCATCATTGCAACCACATTGTTATTGCTGTAGGGAGCAAAGTCCATGGGAATATTTTCTACCTCTTCTTCTCTTCTTCCAAAAATAAGCTTCTCAATCTCAAAGCCATCCAAGGTTAATGGCTCCTTCTTAGAATCTATGCCAAAAATGGGCTTTGGTACGATCAAAGTATCGCCATATATGGTAACTATGGCTTCTTCATACAAAAACCGAACCTTTTGGTATAGGGATGATGGTATGGCCTCTGTATCATGGATCCATGGTCACCCAAGGAGTATATTAAAGTACGAAGCTATATTCAACACTTGGAATTCTACTTTCTTGATCATTGGCCCTATAGTGAGCTCCAGCATCACGGTTCCCAAGACCTCTCTTTTACAATTGTCGTATGCTCTGACATGATGATTAGTTGGCACAAAATCCTCAATGCTTAGACCCAGGCAACTTATGGTCTTTAAAGGACACACATTTAAGGCGTTTCTGCCATCAATTAGGACCATTGGGATCCTCTTGCCTTGGCATCTATAGTAATGTTCAATGGGTCATTGTGGTGCTTCCCTTTCTTTGTCAAATCTTTGTCAGAGTAGGAAACAATGAGTTCCATACTTATAGACTCAATCATAGCATTCAAATCTTGAGAAGTAGTGGTTGTAGGGACTTGAATTTTATTAAGAAGGTCTACCAGATTCTAGTGATGCTTGTATGAGGCCATGAGTAAACCCTATAAAGATATATTGGCTTGAGTCTTCTGCAATTGCTTGAGGACCTCATCCTCTTTAGTGGGTGTTTGTAAGGTAAACTTGTTCAAGGCCTTTATCGGGTTGTTAGTCTCCAGATGTGGGGGTTTGAAGTGTCTCCCCCCTCTTATGATGTGAGCAAGGTCATTTAATTCAGTATCTTAAGGTTTGAAGTGTCTCCCCCCATTTGTGGGTGTTGGGTCGACTATTTGGGGTTCGAAGTGTCTCCCCCTATTTGTGGGTATTGGGTAATTTGATTGGGGTTTGAAGTGTCTCGCCCCATTTGTGGGTGTTGGGTTGTCTATTTGGGGTTTAAAGTGTCTCCCCCCATTTGCGGGTTTTGGGTAATTTGATTGGGGTTTGAAGTGTCTCCCCCTATTTATGGATGTTGGGTAATTAGGTTGGGGTTTGAAGTCCCACCATATGTGGATGTTGGGTAATTTGGGATTTCTGCAACGTCTTCACTCCATATATCATATCTTGCAGTGGATGTCATACCCATCAACTCTTCCCATGTCATCATAAAGTACTCCGGTAGGTCATAAATTAATTCAGACGGGTCCTTTTCTCTTTCCTCTTCAGTCATCAAGTAATTAATCCTCGGTCCTCTCCCAAAATTGTGGTTAGGTAAGGGATTATTGGTGATGCTAGGCCTTGTAGGCAGTGCAATCACCTTAGTTTCTATTAAATCTTGAATTGCATGACGAAGGCTAAAACACTTATCAATGTCGTGGCCTGGGCCTTGATGGTAGGCACACCTTTTACTCACATCAAATCTTGTAGGTAATGGGTTTGGCATTGGTCTTGGGTCTAAGAGTTTTAATAACCCCTTTACTTTTAGTTTTTCAAATACTTGACTTATTGGCATATACAGCTCATGAAATTCCCTCCCAGGCTTTGGAGGCGGTCCTTGTGATATTTGCACTGGGGCAATAACCTGGTAGGGATCATTTTTATGTATATTAAAGACTTCTGCAGTTTTAGAACTAGACCCTAAATTCTTTTTAAACCTCGGTGTATCTTCATTTTTTATGGTGCCATTATTTATTGCATACTTAGTTTGGGTACCAGCAGCAATTAAAGCCTTAAAATTTGGAAAGTACTGAGCAAACAAATATTTATGGTATATAGGTAACAATTTTTTCCAACCATGGTTAATTGCTTTTCTTCATTCGGCCTATTCATCATCTGTGTAGCTTTGGACCTCCACTTGGTAATGAAGGTAGAGAAGGACTCTTTCGACTCTTGTTTAGTGATCTCCAAATCTCTCCTCGTCATGCCCACTTCTATATTGTAATTGTACTAATTGTGAAATTCCCTACAAATACCTTTCTAGCTCCTTACTCTATTGTCTTCAACATTGAGGAACTAACTGAGGGCAGCTCCAATTAAGGTGTTTTGGAACATTTGTGCTAAAATTTCTTCAATGGTCCCTAGGGGTTGCATGGCCCTCATGTACATCTTTAGGTGGGATTTAGGGCAGCCTATACCGTTGAACTTGTCCAAGGTCGGCATCTTGAACTTGGGAGGTAATTTCACATCCGGGAAAAGCGAAAGGGACTGGTATTCCATGAGGTCTTCCATCTTGTGGGCCCTTTTGATCATCTCCTCTATCTTATTTATCCTCTCATTAATCTTTTTCTCACGCTCCAGGATAGGGGGATTTTGATCGGTCTTATTCTCTTCTTGGCTACCGTTCAAGTTCTAAAACTGCTATACAATAAGGTTCATGTCTCCTCTCAACTGAATTTGGCTTACTACCATGGTGTTTAGTAACTCTTGAGTGTTAATCGACTCTTCAGTGTTTGAATGCTCGTCCCCTTTTGCAATGGTGACAGAGTCTTCTGACTTCTTGTGGCTTAGGTTGTCTTGTAAGTCAAACATAGGATTGAGATGTTGTAGCTGCGGAGTGCCTTCTATGCTCACGGGCTTCAGTACCGTGATAGGCTTGGAACTCGAACTGCTAGCTTGATTGTCGTTCTTGGATTCTCTTTGGAGTCTTCCCTTTGATCTTGACCAAATTCTCCCCTAAGAAAAGGCTTGGTTGGTTCAAACAAAGTTAAGTCCCCATCTACATCAATCTATCAACCAAACAAATACACATAAGATGCAATGCAATATTAACATGGATTGGCCTAAGGATAGGTTCTAAGTCATTACATTGTAGGGTGGGTTTGTTGTTTCATTGTTTCCCATAGCTAGGATGTTACACCTCCCAACTTGTAATGTGATGAACATTACGTTGGTCTAAATGGCATGGTCTATCCTTTGTAGTCAACAAGAAATGATCCAATGACTTTGGGCTATGAGTTGGTAAGTTCACCATTGAGTACCCGAATCTAATGAAGACTGGTGATCCATGGTTACTACCACCACATGTTGAGATAGGTACATACATATTTGTTATTTTGATGGTACACACTATGACAATTAGGGAAAGCTTTTAACAATCAACATGGCAAGTTCAAACAAAATATCATACAAACATTACAAGACACAAACAACAAACAACAAACCAAACAAAAACATCATACCAGAAAAAAAAAACTAAGGTATATAATTGGTCACCTAAAGTCTAACACGAAGCTCAGCCCTCGACATCCTCAGTGGAGCCACCACTGTGAGAGACCGCACTACTTGAGGTGTGCTCTCAAAAAGAGATTCGGGTGCCTAGGGCACCTCTCTTTTGGGGTAATTGTGTGGAGTCGTTATTTATTTTTTTTATAAAAAAATAAGAAAAAATAAAATGCAACTTACATGTCCAAAAATACCTCAAATTTATTAATTGATTATACAAATACAACTTGGACCTCAAATTTATTAATTGATTATGCGAATACGACTTGGTAGAATAACTTTACAAGGCTTTGGTCCTAAATACAATCTATGTAAAAATTAAAAAGCTTTGATTCTAGTTACAATCTACCAAAACAAAAGATAAAGCACTAGTCTACTATCCAAAAACCTAAGTTTGGGGGCTAGGTTACAGAATGGGAATGTGTTAGGCACCCATTTCGCCCAGACAGAGTCTGGTCTTCTAGACTCTAAATGACCATTATATACCCTTTTGTATGATATTGAATGATATGCTATAATACATGTAACAAACACTTACTTGACAAAATTAATTTAAACAAATTTGTCTTATGAATATGCCCTCTTCTCAAAGAAAAAAAAAAGAAAAAGAAAAATCAGATTTGTTTTTTAAATGTTAAGAAAAATGAAATTTGATTAATAAAAATTAGATCTGTTTTGTAGAGATAAAAATGTGATTGGGTTAATAAAAATTAGATCTGTTTTATAAGAAAAAAAGAAAAAAAAAAAAGATTTGATTGATTAAAATCAAATCTTTTTTATAAGAGAGAGAGAGAGAGAGAGAGAAAAAAAAAAAAAAAAAAAGAGATGATTGATTAAAAATCATATCTGTTTTATAAGAGAAAAAAAAATAGATTTGATTGATTAAAAATCATATCTGTTTTATAAGAGAGAGAGAGAGAGAGAGAGAGAGAGAGAGATTTGATTGAATAAAAATCAGATCTGTTTTATAAGAGAGAAAAAAAAATGGGATTTTTAAAAGAGGATCCATATTCATAATTCGAATCTATTATGCATGCATCACATATTTATGGAATGACATGGAAAAAAAAAAAAAAAAACCTTAACCTAACTATTAATTCATTCTTTGAAAATTCAAAATTTGCAGTTTTTATTTAAGAAGAAAACTATTTCAGAAAAATTTTCAAATCTATATTTAATGAAAATACAGATATGATTTTTTATTTTTTTATTTTTAATTTAGAAAAAGCTTTGGTGATTAATTGCAGATCTTGAATTTAAAAAAAAAAAAAATTAAATTGCGAACATGTTAATCAATTAGAGAAAATCCCAACCAAACATGTGAACATGGCATATATGAATTGTAAACAAGATCATAATGAAATCAAACACATGTTAAACAAAAACCATGCAATGGACAACACAACATATCAATTAAGAGAAAAGAAAAAAAACAAATACAAGAACGAAATTAAATACCTACTTGCATGAATATGACCTTCAATGGGAGAATATTTTAGAAATCAAAGAAATTTTCACCTCTTTGAGATCTAAAATATTTCACTAACAAAAAAAAAGTTCTTAAAGCCAAAACTTCCAGAACTCATTAACGAAAGGGGAGCAAAGAAGTCAGAAAAGAGAAGGCCCTCATTTATGATCTTTTTCCTCTATTTATAGAGGTTGGGATGCTTAAAAAAAATCAGTTGAATGAGATCAGATACGAATTGGAACACGTTCTTATCTCTAAAAATTCAAAAAAGATAGGTTTTATCTTAATCAGAAGGTTCCTGGGCTAAACCACGAATTTGGGCCAATCGGCACTCTAAGAGTGCCGACTGGCCCTCTTGGGTGAGCCCCCCTTTTCAATTTTGGTTCGATTTAAACTCTTTTTTTGATTATTTTTTAGTTAGGAATTGCACCTAGATGCATTTTTAATTCATATTCTAAAAATTAATCCCTTTTTCTTGATAATCAAGTCTTTAAAGTAATAATTATCTGATAGATAAATATTCTAAAAAGACTTAATTATCAACAATTTCTTATTATCTGATTATCTATTTTATTTCCATGCAAGCAGGCTTATTTTTGACAAAAACCAACAACCAATCACAGAATTATTTAATTAATTTTAATTGCTTAACCAATAAGAGTAAATTTAAATTAATCACATGTGATCGGTTCCACTCAAACAAAATGCTATTAGACCGTGAAAACTTGATCATGTGTTATCTTTCAATCCAACGGTCTGATGTGGAAATCGGACATATCATCGTAACCGTTAGAATATCAAGATCATTTTTATGATATGCAATGAATGAATTAAAGCATGTAATGCAACTATAATTTTTTTCGAGTATATGAATGGTCATTCTAGCCATCTTCTAAGATTAAATTATGGGTGCAAAATTGAGTGTCTACAGTGACAAAGACCGCGTGCCGGATGGCGGTAGGAAAGCCCTAATCCTATGAGACAACTTTGCGTTCTCGCTCATCCCTTTCCTCAACTTGGCCTCCACGGCCTCCTCCTTGGCGGAAAGCTTGATATCGTTCGGGTTCATATCACCAAGAATGGGTAGCAACAGTAGGTTTGACACATCCTCCAAGGTCACAGTGATCTCGCCGCAAGAAAGGAAGAAGGTATGATAGGCGCTACACCACCGGTGGACTAAATGGTGGAGGTTGAAAAAATCCCGATAGTTGGACAAACACTGGGATGAAATGATGGCCTTTAACACACCGGCCTGCTGTAATACTGTCATAAAACCCACAGCGAACAACTCTGTGTCTACCCACTTTTTCCAACCCAAACATGTGCTCGACCCGAATTCGAAGAGAATGGGCACGAGTAGTGAACTTCCTTTACAAATATCAAGATCGGGAATGATGAAAGCCAACGGGGCCCGAGAAACCTCTGTGTCACGACGGTAAACGGAAAACCACATGCGACCCGGCAGCAAAGGTGAATAGTCACCGGGTACTACGAGGAGTGGATATGAGTGCCGTACCATGGGTCAATGAGAGGACACTCACTACCCGGATCACGACCACCTTCCTTCTCTTTGGAGTGGTTTGATTCGGAATGGGGAGCCATTGCACCCACAATTTTGGCAAGCGGATCGTTGGCGGCAACCTATTTCCCTTTATGGCATGAATAACCATCACCTTTTGCTGGCGACATGAAAGATGACTTGAACGGAGAAGATGATAAAAGTGGCGTGAAAGGGAACAACGGGTCAGCTGTCAAAAGAGGCATCATATTAATGAAGCGGAAGTAGTGTTTCGGAATTATTGCTAAATTGGGAAATTCGAAGAGACAAATCTGTTCATGGTGGGAAAGGAAACAAGGCGGGGTCCATTGTTTAAAAAACCCGCGAAATAAAAGAAAAGAAAAAAGAAAAAGGGAAGAAGAAGATAATAGTAAACAAATAATAAGCATTCACATATGAATTATAAGAGCAATCCACATGCTTAGGGGGCTAAATGTTGATGCCCACTTTTGACAGAGGACCCAACAATAGAAGAAGCTCAACAATATGAAGAAAGTGAGAAGAGAAAATAGTAAAGCAAGCCCCAGCAGGCAGGAATGGCAGGATTGATGGCCAACAGGTCCACAAGAATGAAAAGAGGTAAAGATGGAGTAAGTGGGTCGAGGAAGCCCAAGGAATGAAGTGCTAAGCCCATCGGACTAGTAAGAAGTAGAGAGAGAATAAACGGGCCGAAGAAGCCTAGGAAATGAGTTAGTAAACTCAATGGGCTGGCCTAAAACCCAATAAGTCCAAGTAGTAATGAGAAGTCAAAATGTGGTAATTGGACCGAGGAAGCCCAAAGGATTTAGCAAAAAGCCCATGGGAGTAATAGAGATAAAGAGGTAGTAAATGGGCCAGGGAAGCCCGAAGAATGAGGTAATGAAATGGGTTGGTACAGTAGGAATGTTGGCCAACAAAGCCCAAGAGAGGTAAAAAAGTGAAAGGTAGGCCTGAGAAGCCTTGAGCAGAAAACTTACAAGAGAGGGTGTTGACCATGAGTCCATGATAAAATATGAAGCAAAAGGAGGAAAAAGCTATACTAGGCATGATGGAATGACATGGCAGGAGCAATGGCCAAGAGGGCCACAGATGCAAGAAAGGAGAATATGGGCTCGGCAAGAAGATGATAACTCTTGCCCAAGTAATGCCTAGTCTAAAGAAGAGATGAAAGACAGAGAATATGAGCCCATATGTCCTTCACGCCACAAGAGTTAAACACCCACCAGAATGTATAGTAGAATCAGAAACACACAAAGGCAACAACAAAGGTGTGAAGGCCAAAAAAGGAACAAATTCAGATGGAAGTGGAGCATACACACAGGGCCTAAGCACCACCGACTTGTACCCAGCCAATACATCAAAGGTGGGTCATAGGTCAAGGGTATCAGAGAGTGTGGTCTAGCGGTGGGGAGAAATAGGGGGTCTATCTTGGGGTTCTCGCTCAAACTTCTTTTGGGAAAGATGTCCTACTAGGATGGCATATCACCTAAAAGAAGTATAAGTGGGAACCACTTGATGCATGCCATAGAGGTAGGTGAATGAGAGGTTTAACCCTTATTTAGATGAAAATAGTGAAAACAGAGAGAGGTAAGAAACAAGACAAGCTATTTTTTTCTAGGAATGAGGAGTGGTGCAAGCAACACAGTGCAATAGTAGTGACTGGGTAGCCGGCAAGCCAATGGGTAGTCTTGGAAGGACGCCCACAACAAGCCAAAAGGCGTAGAAGGGTAAAAATGGTAAATCCTGTCATGACAAATAGTATAAAAGGTGGTAGTTGTGAACAGTGAAAAGGGGGGAGGGGGGGATCCATCACGAAAAGAAGTAGAGGTAGAACAACGAAGAAAAAGAGAGAAGAAAAGGAAAACACACAGAACTAGAGAAAAGCAAGAGTGGTAGGAATAGAGGCATGCATCAATACGCTACCTATTTCTCTCCCTCTTGACAAACCCATTCTCTGAGAGTTTAAGAGTTAAAGTTCAAGCCATCTTGGTCCTTTTTCCAAAGTGTGTAATCTCTATGGTAGAAGCCTCCTTTGAGGTTACTTACATTGGAGATTGGCTCCCTTTTTGGACTTGTGTTTGCTGAGAAGCTAAGCCCATTTATCTAGCAAACAAGTTTTACTCTTGTGATTGCCGAATGATTAGCTTGTTATGTTATTATTGAACTTCTTGCTATAACATTGTTATTTGCAGTTGTATTATTCTGCCATAACCTTGCTAGATTTCTTTGTCCTTTTATTTAGGTGCTAGTATCATTTGTCAAGTGTTATAGTTATTCTGCCATATTGTATTCCCTGTTGTAATGTCTATAACAATTGCTTATGCCATGGGCACGCCATACACTCAAGACTCCTGTCAAGGCGTGTCTATACTAGGATGGCTCAACTTGTGTGCAAACTGGCCTAAGGTGTGTTTCACTTAGG
Source organism: Quercus alba (assembly GCA_036321655.1). Taxonomy (NCBI): domain Eukaryota; kingdom Viridiplantae; phylum Streptophyta; class Magnoliopsida; order Fagales; family Fagaceae; genus Quercus; species Quercus alba. The sequence goes on from CM070301.1 coordinate 63,758,607, forward strand.
CCGGTCCCAACTTACTACCTCAAAATCAGAGGCGGTGGTACAATAGAAGAGATCAAAGCCCAACAACACAAAATGCCCACCACAATTGTCTTTTCTATTTTTCTATTTTTATTAAGCATAATAACCCACTATTGTTTGGTTACACACAACAAATAAATATCAATGCTTTCGTTATTGATGACTTATCTTTAACAAGAATTAGGATTTCCCAGCTTCCTTGTTGGTGCGTGGTCCTCAAAATTGGGTCCCTCCAAATTGTTTATCTATTAAAATCAATGTGGATGGCATTGTTGGCCCTTATTATTCTTCTATGGCTACAATAGCTGGGAATTGGAGAAGTGAGTTAGTGTTTGCTTGCTCCCAAAAGGTAAACACTACCTTCCCTCTTTAAGTTAAAGTTAGTGCAATTAACGCTCCATTTGTTTCGAAGTAAAATATTTTCAAGAAAATATTTTCACATTTTACAGTGTTTGTCTTGTAGTAAAACATTTTCAGTCAACAAAATAACCAAGGCAAATTTGTGTAAAATATTTTACACTTGAAATATTGGTAAAACATTTTACATTTTGCCATGTCTCTCAGCCCGATGCTCTACCTATCTTTCTCACTCTCACACTATCAGTATTTTCTTCAAAACTTAGTCCACCACAGTCCTTCTCTCCCACCCATCACCAGCTCCTCCCTTTGCCGACGCTACACATCACCAACTTCACTTGAGTTTTTGTTTTTGTTTTTTGTTTTTTTTTTTTACCTATGATCCTCCATTGTTGTTGTCAGCTCCACCATTTCTTGGCCACCTCCACTGTCATCAACTCATCCACAGGTACTTAGTTTTAATTTTTTTCCTTTACTGCCGAGTGGGTTACTGATCTGGGTTTTTGCTCCGTTTGGGTCTAGTGTGGCTACTTTTGTGGGCTGTCGTGGATGGTTGGGATAGATTGTGGGTCATGGTGGTGGCTCGTGGTGGCGAAGGGTGGGTAGCTAAGATGGTTTGTGGGTTGCTGTGGTGGCTGTGTTGTGGTGGTGGTTGGCTGTGAGAAATATGCCAACAACGATTTTTGTGATAACTCCGTTGAGAATTTTGCACTTTCTTTTGCAATCATCCACGATTCTATACTTGCATTTTAAAAAAAATTTAAAACACTTAGATTCTTTATTACAATTTTAGGAATTCTGCATTGTTGCAAAGGAAGAAAAAAACGGCATTTTTAACAATAAAAAGAAGCCTCAAAGCCTCTCTTCAAAGTTCTCTCTCTGTTGGTGTCAGTGTGAGTTTTTGTTAAGTAATTGGGGTGTTTATGTTACATTTTTATTAGAGATTTTAGGAATTTTTGGCATATTTGTTTTGTTTCATTTTTTTTTTCTTCTTCCAGTGTTGAACTTGATTTTCAGGATTCAAGGTAGTCTTTTTTGTAGTCCTTGTAAACCAAAACTATTTTGTCCTCAATCCCAATGGTTTTAAGATAGTCTTTTTTGTAGTCCTTGTAGACTTTGATGCTCCATCCATCTCTATGTATTTTTTGGAAGTTAACAAATAATTTTTTTGGTCCATTTTACATTGAGCCAAGTACTAAAAAATATTTTACACAACATTTTCATGTACACAGTCAAACATGGTAAAATGAAAATATTTTCCTGCAAATATTTTACATCAAAACAAACAGAGCATAAATGGCAAATCATGTGTTATTGGAGAATCTTAAGCTAAATTTTTTACAACTACAGTAAATTAGTATAAATACCAATTGACTGTAGCAAGTTGTCAAAAATAAAATACAATATTTTATTAAGATTATATCTCTTCCTTCAATTAAAAAACTCAAATTCTTTCGCTTCCTTTATTATTTTAATGAATTGTTTTTATTATTTTAAATGAAGTGATAAAAAATAAAAAAAAATAAAAAACATTTGATATTTGGTGTATTATAAAGTGTGGTGGTAAAATAGATAAAGTAACTTTTTAAGGTGCTAAAAGCTAAAATTTTTAGCACCACCACTATGAATACTCTAAGTTCAATAACAACAAAAATCCTAGCTAGCTTAGTATTAAAAAAAATTATTTTGTTTTTGTTTTTGTCTTTGTTGGTAAATGATTGCATCTTAATGTATTTAGAAACAATGATTTTGAGTATTTATAATTTTTTAATATTATATGAATGTCTTTTTTTCTTTCTTTCTTTTTTCTTTTTTTTACACTTTGGCCTTCATTAGCTTAAAATCCTAGGTCCGTCCTTGGATGTTGGTAACTTCCTCTCATGTTTTGAGTCTATTAGAGTGAAGCTTGTTCTTTTGTATAGCTTTGCTTTTTTCTTTGGTTTATAAATCATTCTTTCATAAAAAAATAAATAAATAAATAAAGAAGTTAGGGGCAGCTCCAATTCCCACAATCATGGATGTATCAAAAACATGGGATTCGAGAGTTCAATAGTACGAGATTTACCTCTAGCATGTTTCAGAATGTTGTTTGGGTGTATTGACTTTGGTGTCTTGTAATAGGTGCGACCATGTAGGAAAACCATGTAAGAAAGGCCATTAACATTCGGGCCTGGGCTATCACTTCCAAACCTACTTAGGGCCTAGGCTTAAGGCTCACTATACAAAAAAATATCTATTTAAAAGGGGAATTAAGGACTCCAAAGTTGTACGTGTGTTCCAAAAATGTCCCAAAAATTGAATGTTTTAAATGGAAAGAAAAATTGGTGTGTTTTGTTTTCTTTCCCCCACCTCTAAAATTTCCCTCAGAATATTGAGTTAATAGGAATCAAACCCAATTAAAATTCTAAATAATTACTAAAATAATTGCTGTGTCCCTGTGTCCCTAATAATTGATGTACCCAAGACAGCCTTCCGTACAAGATATGGTCATTATGAATTTTTGGTGATGCCTTTTGGCTTAACCAATGCACCAACAGCCTTTATGGACTTGATGAATAGGGTGTTCAAACCCTTCTTACATAAATTTGTTGTAGTGTTTATTGATGATATCTTGATATATTCCAAGAGTGTGGAGGAGCATGAGAATCACTTGAGGCTTGTACTACAACTATTGCAGGAGAGGAAGTTGTATGCAAAGCTTAAAAAATGTGAATTTTGGCTAGAAAGTGTTGCATTCCTTGGGCATGTTGTATCTAAAGATGGGATTGCTGTTGACCCTAAGAAAGTGGAAGCAGTAGTTGAATGGATTAGACCGAACAGTGTGACAGAGATTCATAGCTTTTTGGGACTGGTTGGTTATTACAGGAGGTTTGTTGAAGGATTTTCTCACTTAGCCATGCCTTTGACTCGCTTGACCCAAAAGGGAGCTAAGTTTGAGTGGACCGAAAAGTGTGAAGAAAGTTTCCAGGAATTGAAGAGAAGGTTGGTGTCAGTGCCCATTCTCACCATACCCTCAGGTAGTGGAGGTTTCACCATTTATAGTGATGCCTCTAGGAAAGGCTTGGGGTGCGTTCTTATGCAACATAGAAAGGTAGTGGCCTATGCCTCTAGACAGTTGAAGCCTTATAAGCAAAATTATCCCACACATGACTTGGAGTTAGCTACAGTGGTTTTTGCTCTAAAAATTTGGAGGCACTATTTGTATGGAAAACAATGTGAGATATTCACTGATCACAAGAGCCTCAAGTACCTCTTTACTCAAAAGGAGTTGGAATATGAGACAAAGAAGATGGTTGGAGCTATTAAAGGACTATGATCTGACTATTAGTTACCATCTTGGCAAAGCCAATGTGGTAGCTGATGCCTTAAGTAGGAAGTCTGCAGGAAATTTGGCAACATTGTTGACTACACAAAAACACATCTTGGAAGATTTGAGGAAAATAAGGATAGAAGTACGGTTTCATGAAGCAGAGGCACATCTGGCAAACCTTAGAGTTCAGTCTACCTTGATTGAAAGAATAAAGATTGCACAAAGTAATGACCCACAGTTGCAGAAGATAAGAGATTTGATAAATCTAGGCTCTCCATCTGAGTTTTGCATTCATGAGGACGGATCCTTGAGATTTGGTAATCGGCTTTGTGTACCAAATGATCCAGACCTTAAGGCAGAAATTCTAAAAAAGGCTCATAACACGAGTTACACGATACACCCAGGAGGCACTAAGATGTATCAGGATTTAAGGGAGACTTTTTGGTGGAAAAACATGAAGAGGGAGATTGCTCAATACGTTGCTCAATGTCTAGTGTGTCAACAAGTCAAGATGGAGCATCAAAAACCAGCTGGATTTTTGCAACCTCTTCCCATTCCAGAATGAAAGTGGGAGGGCATTACTATGGACTTTGTGACGGGACTGCCTAGAACCCCTACTGGTAAAGATGCAATTTGGGTGATTGTGGATCGGTTGACAAGATCTGCACACTTTTTGGCCATTAGGGTGGATTTCTCACTCGAAAGGTTAGCTAGATTGTATATTAATGAAATAGTGAGATTGCATGGTGCACCTGCATCCATTGTGTCTGATAGAGACCGAAGATTTGTGTCTCAATTTTGGGAGAGCGTGCATAAGGCAATGGGTACTAACTTGAAGTTTATCACAGCCTTTCACCCTCAAACAGATGGACTTTCAGAAAGAATTATACAAACATTGGAAGATATGCTGAGAGCTTGTGTAATTGATTTCAAAGGTTCATGGGATGAACATCTACCTTTGGTGGAGTTTGCATATAATAATAGCTACCAAGCAAGTATTAAAGCAGCACCATATGAGGCTTTGTATGGTAGGAAGTGTAGGTCCCTTATATGTTGGGATGATGTTGGAGAAAGAAGATTTTTGGGTCCTGAGATTGTACAGCAAACGATAGATAAAATTCAAGTGATTAAAGAGCGGCTCCAAACAGCTCAGAGTAGGCAAAAGAGTTATGCAGATGTTAGAAGAAGGAAATTAGAGTTCCAAGTGGGTGATCATGTGTTCTTGAGGATTTCACCTACTAAAGGAGTTATGAGATTTGGTTTTCGAGGTAAGTTGAGCCCTCGTTTTGTAGGACCTTTTGAAGTCTTGGAGAGGATGGGTAAAGTTGCTTATAGGCTTGCCTTACCACCTTCCTTATCAGGGGTACATAATGTTTTCCATGTCTCAATGTTGAGGAAATATATTCCAGACCCCAGTCATGTAGTAGATTATGAGCCTCTAAAGTTAAGAGATGATTTAACTTATGAAGAGCAACCAGTTAAAATTGTGGACAAGAAGGAGCAAGAGTTGAAGCGTCGTACCATACATTATGTCAAGGTTCAATGGAGGAACCAGTCTATGAGAGAGGCTACATGGGAGTTAGAAGATGAAATGAAGGAAAAATACCCATATCTTTTTGAGGACTCAGGTATGTCAAGTTTAGAGGACTAAACTTCTTTTAAGTGGGGGAGATTGTGATGCCCCAATTTGATTGATTTGTGATGTGTGTGGGTGTGTGATGAGTCCCACATCGGGTATTTACTGGGTAGATCTGGGCTTTATTAACAACTACAAGGAGCCTCAATTGTGACTAGTTTTTTTGAGGTATAACGCAGATGTGGCTAATGCTTTTTCTTGGGTCGTTATATATGGTATCAGAGCTGGCCCGGTAACCCTGTGTAAGCTTGGAGACACTACCCCGCAAAGTGAGCCCTAACGAGGACGTTAGGGATTTAAGTGGGGGAGATTGTGATGTCCCAATTTGATTGATTGTGTGATGTGTGTGGGTGTGTGATGAGTCCCACATCGGGTATTTACTGGGTAGATCTGGGCTTTATTAACAACTACAAGGAGCCTCAATTGTGACTAGTCCTTTTAAGGTATAGCGCAGATGTGGCTAGCGTTTTTTCTTGGGTCGTTACAGTAATAATATCCTTAATTAGAAACTATTGTTCTACACTTTAAAAGTTATTTTATTCCTGTAATATTATAATTTTAAGTGGATTAGCTATTTTCAATTGCAAAGAGTTGTTGAAAAACCTAAATACAGATGCTTAATTAGTAATATTGTATCTCAAAAACAAGACAAATGATTTTAAAGAAAAAATTATAATATATAAAATTAAATAAATATTTTTCAATTACTATTAATTAATGTAGAAAGCTCCATTTAAACTCATTGTCTTAACTCTTAAGCCCCAAAATATATTTGTTCTCATTGATCCTGAATATCTCTAATTTCTTCCCCTTTTTAAGGGTATGTGAAATATGTGAATTTTTTTGTGGGCAAAATTACATGACATTTATTTATTTATTTTGTGTAGGTTGCAATTACATGCAATAAATTTGATTTTTAAATGTTATATGCCTTACATTTAAATAAAAATTGAAAGAAATAAAAGGAATAAATATTAAATTGGAAGGTAGATGTTATCCCATAAAAACGTCCAAAAAGCAAAACAATTGTCCATCCCTCATCAAGCAAATATACGAAAAAATTATGAAAAATAAAATTATGCTTTTTTAAAATACTAAAATTGTTTATTAAAACCTGACCACTTAGGTTTCAACTTTAAATGTAAAAAACAATATCCATCTAAATTCCATAAATTCCCTAAAAAAGAAAAATAAAGCAAAAGTAAATGAACAAAGATTAACCTATATAATATAGCATATGTAATTAGCACTCTATGCCATATGGCCATTGCCATCTCTCTTGTCTTGTGTTGACGAGTCATCAGCAATTGCAACCTCACCTTCACCTTCTTCTTCCTCCACCAAAATCTGAAAATCAGAATCCATATAGTCTTCATAGAAATCCATTTGGCCACCTATCCCTCTAGTCACCATAACCACCCTATTCTTCCTCCTCTGACCTCTTCCTTCTTCCTCGACAACCGGCATACTGAAACGACAAATTGGGCACGACCCTTGTACCTTGAGCCATGACTCGATGCAGCTCGAGTGAAACTTGTGCTTGCAAGGCATCTCTCGAGCCTCCCCACCTCTCTCGTACCCTTCCAAGCAAACCGCACAGTGCTCATCCTTAAGGCTTAAAGATTCCAACCTTGGCATGGCCTCGATTGAGTCCTTCGACGCTGGCAAAGCCCTTCCTCCTCGATTCTCCGACATCGAACTGTCGTCGTTCAGCCAGGTGGCAACCTCGAATATGAGTAGGCATTGCATACATTCGAGGTTTACCACCAGATGGGTCATGCCCAGGCTCCCTGCTTCATGAACTAAACGACTGATACGTTGGACAATGAGGCTGAGGCTCTCTTGGGTTTGGGGTTCAGACATGTTTGAAATTCACTCACACAATCACAAAAACAGAGACAAAGATGGTGTTATGAGATGTGAGACACAATTTATAGAGGAGAAAAACCGAAGGTTTAGACTTCAGAATCTGATAGAAGTTTTACAACAAAAGCTTAAGCTGGAAAAATTATCCTCTGATATGTTCTCACAGATTAGTAGACAGTAGATACGCTTATCTATCTCGCATGTGCAACTCATAGTCCGTTTAAAAAAACATAGTCATCTTAAAATACAATATTTTTGACATGCTGGCATGGTAAGATATATATTTGGATTACTGTTACTACGCATAATGGTTGGTTTTCTTCATCTAATTATACAAAGTAATGTTAAGATAGAACCTGTTATGCATGCTTACATGAAAAAGATGTATATTAAATTAGAATTATATTTGTGGGGCCCAAATGATTTATGGGCCGGACCCATCTATCCGGGGGAATCCAAAGGCCCAAGCCGAGGAGGGTTGAGGTCCGGACTCGATAGGATAACCTTTGGATGCAGCCGAGGGCAGTTCGGTCCTCGGCAGACCCAAAGTTCCTCTGCAGAAAGAAGGGTAGAAATGGTATCGGATTGAAGCTTGAAAGAAAGATCTAAAATATCTGGGGAAAGCTGCTGTTACTGCCAGTCAATGCTCTGAACCTGACAGGAGCCGCCTTCTTTGGCTTTTACTAACCTCCCCAACAACTTTGAATATAGACTGATGGGACAAGTATCAGCCTGGGAAATATTGACCCTATACGTGGACGAAGGACAGTGAACACATGCGAGGATAAAAGGAAAGATCAGGAATCTAAAAGAGGGGCTGGGAAAAATGGCCAAGAAAAAAGAGCCTCCCAGCCCACCTCCAGGAGAACGACTCTAGGGGTGTCGATCATTTAACTCTGTATGTACGCCCTGAAAAACCCACCGCCTATCGATCAAGGCCTAGCCTTTCAAACCCACGCTCTACAAATGATATTGTTAGGGCCGTTTTACGTGCGAACCCGACCCAGTTGCGGTCCGCCACGAATCGTGACCCTACAATTGGCGCCGTCTGTGGGGAAGGCTTGCGTGTTGGCACAGGTGGTAGGTTGAAAACCTTCCTCTGTTATTTCTAACCGTTGGTTATCTAGTTCAGGTACGAAACCTCACTAGGGGCTACGTTTCTTGACGAGGGGCTTAGCTGAAGAGCTAAGTCCCCTAAAAGCTAAAGGCTCCTCGTATAGAATAAACTAGTCGCTTGGTAACGTTAACCGTATAGTTAAGCTCAAGGGGCTTGGCTGAAGAGCTGATTCCCCTAGAGCTAAAGGCAAGCCAAGGCCCCAGTTTGTAAAGAAAACTAGGTTTTGGACAGAACCAAGGCATTGCATAGTCCTCGGACTCAAGCCTGGGGAAACCAACTACCTGGATGTAAAGAAAACTAGGTTTTGGACAGAACCAAGGCATTGCATAGTCCTCGGACTCAAGCCTGGGGAAACCAACTACCTGGATGTAAAGAAAACTAGGTTTTGGACAGAACCAAGGCATTGCATAGTCCTCGGACTCAAGCCTGGGGAAACCAACTACCTGGATGTAAAGAAAACTAGGTTTTGGACAGAACCAAGGCATTGCATAGTCCTCGGACTCAAGCCTGGGGAAACCAACTACCTGGATGTAAAGAAAACTAGGTTTTGGACAGAACCAAGGCATTGCATAGTCCTCGGACTCAAGCCTGGGGAAACCAACTACCTGGATGTAAAGAAAACTAGGTTTTGGACAGAGCCAAGGCATTGCATGGTCCTCGGACTCAAGCCTGGGGAAACCAACTACCTGGATGTAAAGAAAACTAGGTTTTGGACAGAACCAAGGCATTGCATGGTCCTCGGACTCAAGCCTGGGGAAACCAACTACCTGGATGTAAAGAAAACTAGGTTTTGGACAGAACCAAGGCATTGCATAGTCCTCGGACTCAAGCCTGGGGAAACCAACTACCTGGATGTAAAGAAAACTAGGTTTTGGACAGAACCAAGGCATTGCATGGTCCTCGGACTCAAGCCTGGGGAAACCAACTACCTGGATGTAAAGAAAACTAGGTTTTGGACAACTTCCTGGATGTGTAACCAACTATTTAAAAAAAAAATGGCACGTAAACCTCAAAATCCAACTCGGGAGGACTCCTAGGTCGCAAATGGGTTAATACCTCGAAAGCATAGATTCCACAATCTGCCCTCGGGCCCCTGGAGTCAAAGGGGTTGATCCGATACGACGCAAATTCATGATCCAAAAACACAATCAAGGTCCCTTGCTACTTAGCTGCCCTCTCAGACGGATTATTTAGAGGTTAACGTTCTCGGACATTGGTCTGGCACGCATCGCGTAGTGCTCAGCGCTAATCCCGGTTAGTTCCAAGAGTGTAGTTTATTGAAAGTTACTATTGTTGTGCTTGCTAATATTTGCGAGTTAAGATTAGTGGGAATCTGTGTTAAAGCATTCTTTCTGCCTGGAATATCCCTAAGGGCAAACTTGCATTTAGTATTCATGCATAAAGTAGATGTTACAGAGAAGAAAGGTATGTATGGAGAAGTAGGCACATCTCTTATTAAGACAAGGGAGTAGTACAGTGTACAATAAAAGCTGATAAAAAGCTTACATTAAAACTGACTACCTAAGCAGAAGAAAATACAAGCGAGTGGAGAGAAAGCCGTGGGGACAGCTCAGAAGAGAGGTTGGCTACTGCGCCAAGTGGTTGCTGTCCAAAGAAGCTATCCCTCGACACTTTTGCATGCTCATAACTCAGGCAGCCAAAGAGCCTGACCTTAGGCTAACACCATCTACAGAAAAGGCGCAGGGAGCCGGAATTTGGGAAGCCCCCGCAAGAATTTGCCGGCTACAAGGTAGACAGTGCTGATGGTGGAAATTCCTTCTTCGGACATACCAAAAATCTGGTATGACCAGAACCTGCTTCGGATTTTGACTGAAAGGGGGGGAGATACCCTCCCCCCTCCGTAGAAGTGTAACTTTCTCTTAAGTTTATGCTTTCTTGGCCCGTGTATCACTCCTTCGGGTCTCGGGAGGACACGGTGCCTCCGCGGAGGATGAGGTTCTTTTTCTCTAACCCTCGCCTCAAACATAATTTCCTCAGCGAAGAAGCTGAAGGATTTGTGTGCAGGAAAAGCAACTTTCTCTCCTATTTATATCAAAAGATCAGATAAGTATCATTTAATTCATGCAGCGTCCCAAGGAACGCTACAGACAAAATATCTCTGGCTCGGTTTCCAATGTCGTCTGCAGCCTTGAAGATAAAGGAGTCTCGGGAAGGCGCACCTCGAATATCGGGACACCCGAATAATATCGCGTGACCTAAAAATACGGAATTACCCCCTAAACTTGGGCCCAATCAATTCACGGCCCAGGCCCGATTCAGCACAAGGGCCCGGGGATAGAATCTAGGTCTTGCATAGTCCTCGGACCTGAGCCAATGGGGAAACCAAATACTTAGATAAGAAAAGTTTTGAATTCCGTAGGATGGGCTACTTGATAAAAACGCCAAGTCGCTTAGTATGCGGTGTAAACACCCGGGAAGGTTAAGGCCAATAAAGGGGTCAGGAAGGTGTTGGGACACCCCAGCATTTAGTCATATAAAAGGGCTATTCATTTGGCAGGGGATATGTCCTCGGACGATTATTTCTCACACGGCATCAAGCCTTCGGTTCTCTCCTCGGCTAGTTCCAGGTAAGTACTATTTCTTTTACGGGTCGGCCTCATCGAGCTAAGCACTTCTATTAAGGTCATGGCAACATCCCTTTATTATTAAGTATTTTAGTTTTAGTCATCGTTGATTTAGATACTACATCATTACGCCGAGCAGTGCTTGCAAATTTATAAAAACTTAGAGACATAACATGCGAAATGAGATAAACAACGATTTTTATTAATATAAAAATTATTACAACGTACAAAAAGGGGCTCAAACAAGCCTATACAAAACATGAACTGTCTAAACAACAATTACAACCGTAGTACAGGAAAATGAACTGTCAGGCGCTTCTTAAACCCGTCTTCAAAAGTTTCTTCAATCTCTGCATCATCGTTGTCTGTACTAAGAGAGGAACTCATTTCAAAAAGAAAAAGGATGAAGAAGAGAGAAATAGTAAGGAAGAAATCAATGAAGAAGATGGAGGATGTGAAGGAAGAAAATGGAGGACATGAGTAAAAGAAGGAGGAGAAGAGGAGGGAGAGAGATGTAGAGACAAAGAGAGGAACAAAAGATAGAAAAGAAACAGCACCAGGGCGGAACCGGTGCTGGGAAGACCATAAGAAGAGGGAGGGGAGGGCACCAAGGAGCAAAAGAGGGAGAAGCAGAAACACTTAGTCCCTGCCTCAGCCCTGACTCTTAACATGCTGGTGCCATATTAGGTACGCTCGTGAGGAGCCGGATGGTAATGATCTTGGGTGCTCTCGACTCAGTCACGCCAAAAGTTTGACGTGACGAGCCCTTGCTTCGGATTTTGACTAGAAGAAGGATGAAGTTGATTTTGAGTCTTCGCCACCCTTGTCCCGATCGAGCCATGATAAGCTTTATCGGAAAGTGGCGTTTTTGGGAGGGGTGGGGCTTTTGCATTCTTTTTGTTATTATGGTAAAGTGTTTTACGATTAAGTGTATAAACCAGTGGGTAAACCGAATCCTAAGGGAGGCGAAGTATTTCAGAATCTCAGGGAGATGAAAAGGGATTCTTGACGAAACAATAACCTCTTCTTGTCCTACTTATACAAAAGGCGGAGTGGGGGGGGGGGCATTTAACGGGTTCAGATCTCCAAAGGAATCTACGAACCCAAACACGCCGGTTCCACTTCCCTACCTCGTCAAAATAAACCGTCGAATTAAGGCAGTTCCGTGAATGGAGGCCATTAAAAGCGCGCCTAGAATATCCAAACGATAAGAACGCGTCTAGAATAAAATCAAAGGACCGTCTTACAGACCGGTGCGTTTCTTGGGCAGATGAAGAGCCGCCAGTATTACTGATGGGCCGAATCAACTGGGCCGTAGCAAGGGGCTCGATATTACCAAAACCCCCCTTTCCAACCAGAAGGTTGGACAGCCGGGTTTTGAGGGGCTGTTGTGGGGCCCAAATGATTTATGGGCCGGACCCATCTATCCGGGGGAATCCAAAGGCCCAAGCCGAGGAGGGTTGAGGCCCGGACTCGATAGGATGACCTTTGGATGCAGCCGAGGGCAGTTCGGTCCTCGGCAGACCCAAAGTTCCTCTGCAGAAAGAAGGGTAGAAATGGTATCGGATTGAAGCTTGAAAGAAAGATCTAAAATATCTGGGGAAAGCTGCTGTTACTGCCAGTCAATGCTCTGAACCTGACAGGAGCCGCCTTCTTTGGCTTTTACTAACCTCCCCAACAACTTTGAATATAGACTGATGGGACAAGTATCAGCCTGGGAAATATTGACCCTATACGTGGACGAAGGACAGTGAACACATGCGAGGATAAAAGGAAAGATCAGGAATCTAAAAGAGGGGCTGGGAAAAATGGCCAAGAAAAAAGAGCCTCCCAGCCCACCTCCAGGAGAACGACTCTAGGGGTGTCGATCATTTAACTCTGTATGTACGCCCTGAAAAACCCACCGCCTATCGATCAAGGCCTAGCCTTTCAAACCCACGCTCTACAAATGATATTGTTAGGGCCGTTTTACGTGCGAACCCGACCCAGTTGCGGTCCGCCACGAATCGTGACCCTACAATATTATACTGATATATTCAAGAATATTGTAGTTTTTTTTTTTTTAGTTAAATTAAGACTTAAAATTATTTTTAGTGCAGACATATAGTATTCAATTTTTTATCTCTCAACTATCAAATTATGAAAAAATATAATATTATTTATATATATATATATATATTTATATTATCATCAATCACACTATACCATCTTAAAAATTATAAAATTTTTTATATATGGATCTATACACAAAAACATCTGTGATTACTACAATTTTAATTTATTTTATTGAAAATAATAACCTTGTTTGTACTTTTATTTTGTATAAACTTAGACTAAAGAGGGTATGTAATCAATGTCAGAGCCACCCACGTACATGGTCCCCCCCCCCCCCTCCCCTTTAATTTTTATTCTTATCTATATATATATATATATATATATATAAAACCGAAGTTTTTGAAACTCTCACAATTTTCCACGTCAGCATTACTAAATAAATAAAAAAAAAAAACAAAAAATCTAATTTTACTATAAAACCAGAAAAAAAATTCTCTGCCACTTAAAAGAAAACCCTATAATACATCTTCTATTACTCTCTCTTCTCACAACGTCTCTTCCTTCCTACCCATTTGACAATTCCTCCTCTGTCTCTTCGTTCTCATCTAAACACAGACCTTCCCCTTTAACCTCTCACTAATTCGTTTCTCTCATAAGTTTCTAATGGTGGATTCAACTCAACCAAACCCTTCGCACAATCTGGGTTTCATCCTTAATACTCTGTTTTTAAGTTTCTAATGGTAGATTCAACTCAACCAAACCCTTCGCACAATCTGGGTTTCATCCTTAATACTTTTTTTTTTTTTTTTTTTTTTTTAGACCAGATTCTCTCCGCAAACGTTATTGGTAAGTTTTTTTTTATTTTATTTTGTTCTATAATTTTGGTTGTTAAATATGATTTAGGGTTTCGTTTCAACCAAACCCTTCGCACAATCTGGGTTTCATCTTTAATACTTTGTTTTTGTTTTTTATTTTTTATTTTTTTTTTCAGACCAGATTCTCTCCGCAAACGTTACTGGTAAGTTTTTTATTTTGTTCTATAATTTTGGTTGTTAAATATGATTTAGGGTTTCGTTTCAACCAAACCCTTCGCACAATCTGGGTTTCATCCTTAATACTTTGTTTTTAAGTTTCTAATGGTGGATTCAACTCAACCAAACCCTTCGCACAATCTGGGTTTCATCCTTAATACTCTGTTTTTTTTTTTTTTTTTTTTTTTTCCAGACCAGATTCTCTCCGCAAACGTTACTGGTAAGTTTTTTTTTTTTTTTTTTTTTCTATAATTTTGGTTGTTAAATATGATTTAGGGTTTCGTTTCAACCAAACCCTTCGCACAATCTAGGTTTCATCCTCAATACTCTATTTGTGTTTGGATTTAATATGAGTTTCTGGGTTTATATACAAATGCAAGTATATTAATTTAATTATTGAATAATTAACTTTCTGTTGTAGATTATTGAATTATTTTAGCCTCATGTGGATTTGTGGTTAATTATATATACTTGGTGGCAGTATTCAATTTTGATCTTAGCCTTCCAATCCTATAGGCTTTGCTTTCATGTGTTTCAATTTCATGGCTTTTTTTTTTTTTTTTTTTTTTTTTTTTTTGCCTATCTGGGATTTATGGTTTCATGATTGGGCTATATTTTATACTACCTCATGTATTGTTTTCATAAACTGCTAATTCATGGTAAACTAGAATGTTTTTATTGTGAAGTGAATGTGACAGTGGTTTTGGGTTTTGAAGGTTTTCTGTTTTACTATGATATGGACATTAGCAAAAGATTTTTAAGTTTATTTTGAGAGTGATGTTATGGTTAGCTCAAAAACCCATTTAATGTTTGTACTGCCCTAAATTTATATGTGGGTTATGCATTGTCTCCATTGTGAATGATTAATTTCATTAAATGTCTTTCTTATATTTGGAGGTTTTTGAAATTAAAAAAATTAATAGTTTGGAGAGTTGTGAAATAAATATCATTGTTCTTTAAATTTAAGGTAGTTGTGAATTTCCAAGTTCTTCATCATGATAATATTCGACATCATTTTCACTGTCCTCACATATGTGCGGTTCTATTTTTTGGTTCAATTTCAAAGAAATAAAAACTAATTGTTTACCCGTGCATGTTTTATGTTTAGTTTAATTATTATTTCATCTCAAGTTTACCATTGTTTTTATTACTTCTTTATCTAATTTTTATGGGTATGTAGAATTTGTACTTTATCAAAGAATCATGCTTTTTTTTTTTTTTTTTTAATAATAAATTTGATAAGAATCTTCTTCAAGAGCAACATCTAGATTTTTGAGGGGTTTTGATTGATTCTTTGTTTGGTTTCAAACCCTAGCTTCTTTTCCAATGTCCTCCTTCTGCAACCTTGGCTTCGCTGTTTATCTACAACTTTTATTTGTTAGTTATGGTAAGGTTTGTATTTTAAATTTTGGTATAACCATGGAAGCTAAGATTGGTTCCTACTACTGACTTTTATTTTCTATTTTCTGCCATGCACAACGAAGGATTGAACCTATAAAGTTTAGAAGCTATCTACAAATTCCAACAATAGCAAATTGAAAAGGTAGAGCTGTGTTATTTTTTCTTCCATATCTATTTTTGAAGCATATTTTGAGAGACTTTACTGTGATCCAAGCTGATATATTGATTATTGAATCTAATAGGCAAATAATGGTTTAAACTTCGTGTTTTTGATGAATTTGGGGATACCCAAATTATATTTTTTTAAATTTGATGATTTGTCTACACAAATCTAATGGACTATTCTGTGCATTGTTATAGATCTTGACTCAATATTGTTCAAAATCCTAAATTCCTTGATGTGTGCTCTAGCAAATTTTCATTTGAAAGTCAGATTACTTTGAAATTTTATAGGATTTATCAAGATGTTCAAATTTATTATATATGTCCTTTCCCATTTCGCATTTTTTTTATTTTTCTTTTTTTTTTTTGGGTGAATGATCTCAATCTATGTAGCAGATTGCAATTGTTATTGACTACAAGTATTTTTTACATGGGCTGCCAATGGACTCTGATTATCATAATTGGGTATTATCTGAGTTTTCTTATAAACACTCTCTTTCTTTTTGTATCATTATGTGCATGTTTGTATTTTTTGTTTTAATAATAATTTTGGTTTGGTTAATAAGAAAGTGTAGGGATAAGTTTTGGATTTTTATTTAGTATGTTTGGGATTCAAGCATCTTTATATAGTTGTTTGGGATAGAGTTTAACAGGGATGGTGAAGGCTCAGCGTGCTAGGAGAATGCCTTTGAGAAGAGGTGATGGATTCCAAAACCTTATGGTAGGAAACATGTAAATGTTCAATTTCAATGAATAAAAACTCAAGTCATAAATTTTTCATGGTTGTTTGCAGTTGTTCCTCTGAATGATTATTTGATTTGAAGTTTTCTTTCATTCTTTTCTTCTAGGTTTGGTAAGGTCTGGGAAGAGTCGTTCACTTTTCCAAAAAAGGCCTGGGAAGAGTTGTAGACTTTGTTGGATGAAATATGTGGAAACTTTTAGAAATAAGACAAAACTATACTCAAGCTTTATTCATAATTTAATGAATGGATAATTCAAAACAATTACACTTATTTTTTATTTGTTCCTTTTAAATGTTGTTACACATAATATGTTTATATATTGATTGCTGCACCATTATTATGTGATAAAAGTATTTCCATGTATCATTTGGCTGCCACATCTATAAAACCCTAAAACTTAATACCACATGCAGAACACGTATAAACTTCAACATCAATGATGTGCTAGCGGTGATTAAAGCTTGCAAAGTGTTCCATAATTATTATGAAGTGAGAAAAAACTTGGTAAAATTGTTAATGTCTATTTAGGATCATTACATATAGATATCATGTCAATTTGTCCTGACAAGAATCTTTCTCTTTTTTTTTTTCCTTAATCTTAAAGTTTTAATAAAAAAATTTAATTGATTTAAAAATATAAAGTTTCATCCAACTGAAACTGTTTGGCCACAAAACCTAGCTACTCCTCTCACGCTTTTATATGCTTTTATTGAGAATTACAGTTGGAAACATAAAACCCAACAAAAACTTGGTACTCTCTCTTCTCTGTTTTCCATCTCTACTACTTTTTATTTTTATTTTTTATTCTTAACTTTTGCATTGCAACAAGTGTTGTAGAGGATCCAAAAGAAGTATATGTGAAGCCCTAGAAAGCCATTACGATGCGATTCAAATCTTAGTGCTAAAGACCAGCAATGGAGCCTATTGATTGTCTGTGCATGGTTTGTATGGGTTTTATATAATTATTATTTGCAGTTGTGATATAGGAATTTGAGTTAGAGAACATGCAACCCTTTAATTTGAAGTTAGGAATTTGCTTTTGATAATCAAGTGTGCTATTCATAAATCACCATTGAATTTCCAATAAATCTCTACAAATTCTAAAGCACAATTATTTCTTATGATATTCCCCCTTTGGTTCTTAAATCTTTTGGTATGTGGCTATAAATTTTCCACAAATTAAATTCATATACAACCTAAGGCACATTTATTTCTTATGATAATCCCCTTTTGGTTCTTAAAATTTTTGGTATGTGGTTATATATCTTGACAAGTTCTAAAATTATCTTGAGCTTCTTCAGTTTATGAATCTTTGTTTTCATGGTTGATTGATTTTTTTCCCCTTCACATGAAGGATTTTGCCTTGAATGTTGTTGGTTTAATACCAGATGAACTACTTTGAATTTCTTCTTCAATAGGTATGATTTTATGTTTTACGGTTACAATGACGATAGACATGGGATGAGTACCAGTAGTAAAGATGAGATTACTTTAGATTTATCTCAAGATAACAATTGAGTTAAAGCAAAATTTTACATAGAAGTTAAAAGTAGTAACTAATATGCAAAAGAGAATGAAGATCAAAATTGACATGATATCTTTCTGGTAAATTACATATAGGATCTTAGTAATAACCAAATTCCACCTTGATGAGTTGTTGGACATGAAATTTTTCTTTATATCATTTTGATGGTAATTTTATTCTCAAATAACATTTTGCGATGAATATTGTATATTTTATGTTTATCTTGATAAGTTATGATGTTTTTTCATTTTAAATTTTATTTTAAGTAAAGTGAAATATATTCCGTGCATCGCACGGGTTAGCGACTAGTTATTATAATATATGTATATTTTAATTTTTTTACCCAAAAATAATAAGAGTTATCCAAAATAGGAAAATATTGATCAATTACTCTAGTAATTCAAAAAATAAATAAAAATCTAAGACTAGATGTTCTCCTCCTTTCTTGGGGAGTTTTTTTTTTTATGTATCCCTTGTTAAAGTTCTTTTACCATGTATTTATGTTGCTCTGTCTCTTGCTAATATTGCAAAATAGAATGAGGCGGGCATTGTTTAATTAGAAAAATGCCATTTTTTTTCTTTCCCATTATATAATGTGATTCTGAATAAATAAAATCTACTATCATTTCTTCATAAAAGAGAATAAGTTGATATACAATCACAATAGAGTTTCATTTATAAGAATTAAGTAGTAAATTTTATAAATAAATATTAGAACTCCTCAATTTTTAATCATTAAGATTCTTACAAATTAGTTAGCATTGGTGATAATTTCTATTCTCAAAATTTTATTAAACATAAAGCAAGAAAGAAAGAAAAAAGTCAGACTTCATTTGTAACATTTTAAGTTTGATTTTTTAAAGCATCAATATCGAAATAACAATTGATGAGGTTTCGCAAAATAATTGATGATACTGATGATACTGTTTCGAATCCTTTCATCATAATTGATAATTTTTATTAATTTATATGAAATATTAGTTATTGAATATAACTTTGATGGAAGATGCTAAGTTTCTTTCTTTCTTTTTTTGGGTATATTTGTATAGCAAACCTTACAACTTTTATATGTTCATTAGGTTTAAGAAAATTATAGGTTCTCTTAAAAATGATTGTGTGTATGAAATTTATCTTGTATTAATCCAATGATTGTATTATGTACATATGAATGGCAATACCAATTTTTATTTTAAAATGCAATATATTAAAGGATATTATTTTAGCAAAGTTTTTTTTTTTTTAATGTAACATGAAAAATAAAGAGTACGAATTATAAAATTAATAAAATTTCTGAATTTTTTTTTTATTGTTTCTAGACTGTTTTTGTTTATCAACATGAGAAATTAATAACTCATACTCATTCAGGAGGAGTCTCTCCTCTCACAGGGGGTGTGAGCCCATGTGTGCAACTCATCATATAGCCCACAATCTTTGTGAATTGTGAGAGGAATGACAACTCTCTTTTCTTTCCTTTTATTTATTTATTTTTATTATTTTTATTTGAGTAATAGAAGGGAGGACTCTTCTAATTGAGGGAAAATTATTGAATATTCCAGGAGTATTATAAATGCATATTCTTCTTCTTTTACATGAATTGTGGGTCCCACAAATTAAATTTATGGTAGGACTCACAATTCATGTGAGAGGGAGGAGTACACATTCATGGTACTCCGGAAGTACTCAATAATTGTTCCTAATTGAATAGGAGTAAATAATTTTTCAATAAATATATATAAAACCGAAGTCGTAGAAGCTTCCACAATTTTCTATATCATCATTATTTTTAAATATCAATATTATAAAACAAAAATTCTAATTTTAATAACTATTTCTCCCCAATACTCCTTCTCCTTCCTTATTAAAACCCAATCAACTCTTTCTCCTCTCATCTTCCTCTATATCACAAGCGCAACACAATCCAAAACCAAACCAAAACAGTAATCATAAGCACAAAACCAAAGCACAGACCCAAACCAAAAGTTTCTCCAAAAAAAAAAAAAAAAAAAAAAAAAAAAACCCCAAAATAATCCCATCTCCCTCTTCGTCATCTTCCTCCTTATTCCATCCACCTAGAAACTCCATTAAAACACCTCTGAAATTCCAACCACCCAGAAACTCTATTAAAACACCTCTAAAATTCCAACCACCCAGAAACACCCATTAACAGCAAAACCGATGGCCATCCACAGCTACCCACGGCCACGCACGACCCCACGCCGGTTTGAAGCCACCCATGCCGATCTAAAGCCCACCCACCCAAAGCTGATTTTGAGAAGAGAGAGGCTTCATTGTGAGCCATGAGAGGAAGAGAGTAGAGAGTGTGAGAGAAAGAGATGAAAAAAAAAAAAAAAAAAAAAAAAAAAAAAAAAAGAGGCTTCATCGTGAGCCGTGAGAGGAAGAGAGTAGAGAGTGTGAGAGTAAGAGATGAGAAAAAAGAAGAAAGAGGTCAGAGGAGTCTGAAGTGAGAGGAAGAGAGAAGGTAGAGAGAACGCAGAATAGAGAGAGAGAAACAGTGAGAGAGAGATGACATTTATGACACCATCACATGCCTTATAATTCACAAAACTGCCATTACAACATTTTATAAAAATATTTCTTTTAAATAAATAATCAAATAATCATTTTTAAATATTTTAACTTAATAATAACAGTAAATAAATTCTGACATAAAAAAAAAAAGTAGTAAACAAATGACTTTATTTCAATTTAGGGAAAAAAAAAAAAACTTATTTTAGCCCAAAAATAGTAGAAGTAATTACCATATTATTATTGTCTAAAGTCTAACTGAAATGCACAAAAAAAATTGCATAGGTGATAGCTTAAACTCTTTATTCAATTTTTTTTTTAATAAAAAAATTTAAGTAATAGCTTAAATTCTTCATTCATTATTGGATTTTTTTTCATAATCAATAGTTTTTCCGTGCATCACACGGATTAGCGACTAGTTTTTCAATAAAAATCAAAACTTACTACTAAATAATTCATTTTATATATATATATATATATATATATATTTTTTTTTTTTCAGTTGAAGACACTAGACAATACCATTGACTAGCGGCAATTACGGTTTAGGAAAAAAAAAAAAACAAAAAACAAAAACAAAAACAAAAACAAACATGTTAGGAACGCAAATTTTCATATTCATTAAGACAATACATTATGAGTGGTCAACCATTTATTTAGTAACATTATTTTTATTACACGAGTCTACCATTGACGTCACCTTTATTGTTCTCTAATCACAATTTTGGAATTTTAATTCTTTTATTGTAACGTGAGCAATGAAAACTTGAATAAAGGAATAGAAGAGGTGAGGGACCCACAGCCTTCCCACATGCCCGTGCAAAATTCCAATAAAATTAATGAAGTAGATACTGCCTTTTCCCAAGGGCAGCATGGCATGTTTTCCTTTACTGCTATGGAGGCTCCTTTATCGGACATAACCAATCAAGCAGTTGCACAGCCTCTGAATAATGCAAAAAAGAAAAAATGGGCGAGATTGTTGCGTGAGGTGGGGGACTCAGACAATGGTAGTGCAATGGAGATCTCGGAAAATAGGCGTCCAGAGTTGGAGCCTTCTGAACTTGCAGTGAAGAAGAAGAAAAGAGTTGATGCACTGGGTGGTGGAAAGAAGGAAAATTCTCAGGTGGTGGCTGGTATCCAGCACCACCAGTTACAATGAGTTACCTTAGCTGGAACTGTCATGGGCTTGGGAACCCACAGACAGAAGGCGAACTTGCTGACTTGGTTGGCAAAAAAGATCCCAAAATGGTCTTCCTAATGGAGACCAAAGTTGAAAAGGAGGTTATTGAGAGAATTAGCCATAAACTGCAGTATTCTAATTTCTTTGTTGTTCCTCGCCATAATAAGGGCGGGGGGCTAACTCTTTTGTGGAAAGATAATTTTATGCTGGATGTTCTTACTTCTTCTGATAATCACATTGATGGAGTGGTGGATCAAGGAATGAATGACGCCTGGCGGTTCACTGGTTTCTACAGAGATCCTGACACTGCTAGCCGGGACAATTCCTGGAATCTACTTAGAGATTTAAGCCAAAGACAAAATTTACCTTGGATTTGTGTAGGGGATTTCAATGAGATTCTCAGACTTGAAGAGAAGCAAGGGTGGTTGGTTAGACCAGAAAGGCAGATGCAAGGATTTCGGGATGCTTTGGATTTTTGTGGGTTTAAAGACCTTGGGTTCAATGGCTTTCCATTCACTTGGTGTAATAGAAGACCGGGGGATCATAATGTTTGGATTAGGCTTGATCATGGGGTAGCAACAGTGGATTGGTGTTTAAGGTTCCCAACATCACGCATCCACCATTTGGAGTGTTTTCACTCGGATCATAGACCTATCCTTCTCATCTCCGATGCTGAACAAAAAAGATTTTACAGGAAAGGGAGGCAGTTTCGTTTTGAAGTGATGTGGGTAAAAGACAAGACATGTGAGGAAGTGATTAAAGATTCATGGGCTGGTTTGGAGGACTCTAATCCGGTTAGAAAACTGTTGAGGAAGATTACTAGCTGCCAAGACAACCTTCAGACTTGGAATCGAGTCACCTTTGCGAATATAAGGACTACGTTGGCAAAGAAAATGAAGGAGTTGAGTTCTGCAGAGGAAGCGGGTTTATACAGTACTAATCCGACCATGATTGAGAAGCTTCGTGATGATATTCAAATGCTTAAGGTGAAGGAGGAAACTATGTGGAAACAACGATCCCATATTGAGTGGCTCAAGGAGGGGGACTAAAATACTAGGTATTTTCACTACAGGGCAAACCAACGGAATAAACGTAATTACATTCTGGGTTTAGAGGATGATCTTGGTCATTGGCTTGAAGATGAGGAACAAATGGGGCATTTGGCAAGTAGGCCATGTTCACTACTTCGAATCCGGTTGGTTTTGATGATATTTTGTGTGGATTAACACCCACTGTCTCAGATGAGATGAACACTAGCTTGGATAGACCTTTTGTTGCTGAAGAAGTACAGAGAGCTCTTCACCAAATGGCTCCGCTTACAACTCCTGGCCCAGATGGTATGTCTCCTATTTTTTATAAATCTTTTTGGCATATTGTTGGTAAAGATGTCACTGAGGTTGTCCTGAATGCTTTAAACTCAAGTTTTGTTCCAGATTCATTAAACTCCACTTTCATTACTCTTATCCCTAAAATTAAAGATCCTAAGAAAGTCTCAGATTTTAGACCGATTAGCCTTTGTAATGTGGTCTACAAGCTCATTGCAAAGGTGCTGGTTAATCATCTGAAATTGATTTTGCCCTATGTAGTGTCTGATTCTCAGAGTGCTTTTCTTTTGGGGAGGCTTATCACTGATAATGTGCTGGTAGCTTTTGAGACTCTCCACTATTTAAAGCGTCGAACCCAAGGGAAGTCGGGGTATATGGCTCTAAAGCTTGACATGAGCAAAGCTTATGATAGAGTGGAGTGGGGTTTCTTGGAGAGGGCGATGTTGCATTTAGGGTTCTCCGGGAGATTTGTTACTACCATTATGTCTTGTATCAAGTCTGTTTCATACTTAGTTTTGTTTAATGGGGTTCTGGGCAGTGTTATCAAACCAAGTAGGGGGTTACGGCAAGGTGATCCACTCTCCCCTTATTTATTCCTAGTCTGTGCCATGGGGCTGCAGGGCTTGCTCCACAAAGCCGAGGCTGATGGGTCCCTCAGGGGGGTCTCAAAATGTAGGAATGGGCCCCGTGTCTCTCATTTGTTCTTTGCAGACGACAGTGTACTCTTTTGTCGGGTGAAGGAATCAGAATGCCAGGTTATCCTTGATATCTTATCTGTCTATGAAAGGGGATCGGGTCAAAAAATAAATAGAGATAAGACAAACATTTTCTTTAGTTCCAACACTCAACATGATCTTCAAACCAAAATCCAACAGCTTCTGGGAGTTCCAGCTATCAGGCAGTATGAAAAATATTTGGGGTTGCCAGCATTTATGGGAAGAGCTAAGAAACAGGGGTTTGCTTACATCAAGGAACGAATCTGGAAAAAGATTCAGGGATGGAAGGAGAAACTGCTTTCACAAGCAGGCAGGGAGGTGCTTATTAAGTCGGTGATCCAACCTATTCCAACTTATTCTATGAGTTACTTCGAGTTGCCTAAAGGTTTGATAAAGGACATTGAGAGTATGATTCGAAAGTTTTGGTGGGGTTATAGTGGTGATGGTAAAAAAGTGCATTGGGTTAAGTGGGAACGCCTATGCCAAGGCAAGGATTTTGGAGGGTTGGGTTTCAAGGAGATTGAGAAGTTTAATGAGGCCTTACTCGCTAAGCAAGTATGGCGAATGTTGAAAAATCCGGATTCATTGTGCCATAGGGTCTTTAAAGCCCGGTTCTTTCCAAATTGTTCCATTCTTGAAGCTTCAAACTCGACAAGTGGGTCTTATGCATGGAAGAGTATATTAAGTGCCCGGAATGTGGTGCGAAAGGGTGTGGTGTGGCGGATTGGTGATGGCAAGTCGGTGTGTATTAAGTAAGACAAATGGCTCCCGGATCAAGTCTATAAGTCGGTGACTTCGCCCCTACCTTCTATTCCTCCTGATGCAAAGGTAAATCTTCTCATTGATGAGGTAAATGGGAGGTGGAAATATGAGGAGGTCAAACAATTGTTTCTGCCCCATGAAGTTAAGAAGATTTTGAGCATTCCCATTAGTCCTAGATTACCTCATGATAGTCTTATTTGGTCAAAAACTCCTTCGGGTATGTTCTCCACCCGAAGTGCTTATCGTCTGTTGGCTACCGAAGCTTCAGCCAGCAGTCCTAGTAGCTCAAATCAGCACCCCCAGAGGCAGCTTTGGAGAGGTGTTTGGATGCTACATACCCCCAATAAAGTGAAGCATTTTATTTGGCGTGCTTGCAACAACTCTCTCCCGACGTTGGACAACCTGTTTCGCCGCCAAATAGTCTCCTCTGATTGTTGCAACATCTGTCATGCCCACCCTGAAGATATCCTGCATGTAGTATGGGGCTGTATAGAGGTAGCAAACATGTGGAAGGAGCTCAGCTGGGCACACCTCTCGGTTCCCCACCATCCAAGGGAGTTTACTAACCTTTTCTCAAGTTTTTTACAGGTTACAGAGGACTACAGAGTGGAAATATTTTCCATTGCAGCCTGGATGCTCTGGACTCGAAGAAATTCACTTAGTCTTGGTTGCCCGACTCGGCCATTGAACCAGATTTTTTCTGAGGCTGGCAGACTCCTGCGTGACTTCCTTGAAGCTCATGATGAAGACCCCAGCCCAGCTCCGATTCCAGGTCCTATCCACGCAAAGTGGACTGTTCCGTCCCAGACAAGATACAAAGCCAATTTCGATGCAGCCCTGTTCAAGCACAACGACTCAGCTGGTTTGGGAGTTATCATTCGTGACGTCAACGGTGCAGTCATTGGTGCCTTAGCGATGAGAATTCCACTCCCCCATTCAGTTGCTACAGCTGAAGCTCTAGCCTGTAGAAGAGCTGTGCAGTTTGCCGCTGAAATCGGACTCCATGAGGTGACCTTTGAAGGTGATGCAGCAGTGGTTATCAACGCCATCACAGCTGGTGCCACAGAACACTCCTCGTATGGCCATATTATTGAAGACATCCTTGCTCAAGCTGCCACTTTTTCTTCTTTTGATTTTTGCTATGTTAGTCGGTCTTGTAACAGAGTTGCTGATTCTTTGGCCAAACATGCTAAGTCCGGTTTAGACTTGCAAGTTTGGTTGGAAGACTGCCCTCAGGACGTAGCCTTGTTGGTCTTAGACGATATTTCATGATTTTCTTTTTAAAGTCTAATAAAAGCACAGCCCAATTTTGGGTCTGGTTTCTCAAAAAAAAAAAAAAATAATAATAATAATAATTCTTTTATTGTTTACTGATTCTATCATTGAAGAAATCCCCCGCGGATACCTTCTGACAAGGCTCCACCTTGTTTTGCAAGAATCTGTAGGACAAATCAATCCATTGATCAAACAACATATGTCATCGCCAGCAATCCGGGTAATCAAAAAAGTTGTGCAAGGCACTGACATCTTGAGTGGGAGGCTTATATTTAGGGGCAGAACCAAGAAATATTAATTCGTAATTCATCAATGTAATTCTTATTAGTGCTTAATAAAAAACTAAATGACCAATTGAGTATCTTTAAGGTTTTTTTTTTTTTCTCCCTACATTTCTTTTATTCCTTTGAACAATCATAAGTTCATAAAATTCAAGAAATTAAATATATGAATATAACAAAATTAATTAGACTACATCTACAAGAAGACATAAATTATGAATAAAATATAAATAAATTCAAGATCACTTTTGTATTTGGTTGTTTGGGTAGAAGCCGAAATAAAATTATGAACAAAGCCTATAAATTGGTTTATTAGTTAAAGGAAAAGAATTAAATAAATTCATAGAAATGTAAAAATGAGAAGTAGAATTTAGTACCTCTCAAGATTTTAAAGTCATTTTTGCTAATCTTCAAATGAGCTGAAGAGACTATAAAGAAAAATGGAGGAGCTAAATGTTGAGTGAGAATGTGAGCACAAAGCACTGGTGGAAGTTTACAAAGGTGGGATTGGGAGGCAAATAGCTTGAAAGGGTGGGACTTTTGAACAAGGTATGGAAGCTTCGAATTGAAAAAATAAAGCTTCGAATAATTTTAGAAGATTGTTGTATTCTCATGTTAAGAGAAATGTCAATAGTGTAGCTCATAATCTAGCGAAACATGCTATACGCATACCAGATTTTCAAGTATAAATGGAAGATGTACCTTTTCATATTGTTTCGTTTTTACATTCGAATGTAACTCATTTACATTAATAAAAGTACTCAAGTTCATTCTAAAAAAAAAAAAGCCTGATATGTTGGGAAATTTTCTAAAAAGTAAAAGCTAAAAAGTAAGTTTGAAAGGACCATATGTGGACAAATAACACCAAGGACACACCCTCTCCCACACCCAAATCTACATTATACTTACATGTTAACTCTTGATTCGATTTCAGCATTTTTATAAGAATCCATCACATGTACAAGAAGATGCTAAAATTCAATTGACACACAAGCAGAGTGTAAATTTCAGTGTAGAAAATGGTGTGTCCTTAGTGTTACTTATGTGGACAGGTGAGGGGTCCAAAAGTCCAAATTTGTCATATTGGGGGAGGCCATGGCTTCTCCAATATCCAATGTAGTTTCATTCTTGCTTATATTATCTTGTAAAGAAACATGATCATATCTTTTGATATTGGGTCCTAAACATGGTTGACTATGTAATAAAAGGTCATAAGTTTTATACTTTTATGTCACAATATAAAATGTTCCTGATTTAACAACTCCATGATTTATAGGGGTGGCAACGGGGTAGAGTAAAGCGAGCTGCCATGCCCCACGAGGCCTCACCCTGCCCTGTAAGATCCCACCCCGCCCCACAATTATTATATATTAAAATGCAATTAAATTGATCACAACAAATAAAACTAAATTGAAATCAAAGTGTGGAGGGCGCAATCTACAGGGCTGGGCAACCTAAATCATTCCTTGCCCCACCATAAGTGAAGGAAAAACCTCTCTTGATCCCCCTACCACCTCTACAAGGCAAGGAAAATCTGTGGGGTAGAGTAGGTCAAGACAAGTCAAAGTGTGGTGGAGTAAAATTGCCATCTCCAACCATGAAATATATGAACAAGAGTGTATTTTAAAGATTGAATGGATGTGGTCCAAATGAGACTTAGGGGAGATGAAATGGGGTTGTATTACATCAACTCTTGTTCCCTTTGTTTAAGGTATCGTATAGAGTCATTTGATGGATTGTCCCAATTTCAAATAAGGCTTTAGAATAAATTTTTTGATAATTACTATTTAATTCATGAGGGGATTATTGTTATGAGATGTGACGAATGATTTTTTATTTTTTTTTTAATTTTTTTATAGAAGGAATGGTAGCTATTTGATTTGACTAAACATTTATTTTTTTTGCTTGTACGAGCATCATGTTGGGGCCCGGTTGTTTAGCCTATGTAAGGTTACATGGACAAGGCCTAGTGTAAAGTCAGGGCCCAGCCCATCAAACTTCATAAGGTTACAAGGTTAGGGGTCAATATCACGTTGGGGCCTGAACAGAAGGGAACAATAATGTCTTGAGAGAAATCGTCTATTGAGCACCATTTAGCAACAGTTGCAAGTTTCAAGAAAGTCACATCAGTTACGAGAAATTGGTCCCATCTAGTTAGAAATATATCCCAAAGAGACCTACCAACATGGAAAACCACCCTCTCATCATAACAACCCCACTAAAGGAAGTCTATAAATGAAGGTTGATAGTAAAAGGTTGGGGGTTGGCAATTTGAGAGTGACACACGATGGAAAATTGACGAACAACAAATGAGAGAGGAAAGGTTTCAATTAGATAGAACTTGGCCTTCTCGAGAAACATACACACTATTGAAAAGAGTAGAGGGTGGGCTTTAAGAACCTTCCCCTGGGCTATTGGATTGGTTCAAGGAAGACTTTCCTATTGTAGGAAACTCCATACCCATCAAAAACAAGTAAATTGGGAGTCTGACCCAAAACTTCTTAGTCATCTTGGGCTCAAGCACCACATAGCTCTAGTGATGATTTTTTTAATACTTGTGTTTGAAATTTTATTTTATTTTATTTTTGGTTTTTTTTATTTATTTATTTTTTTTAATGAGTCATTTGGCTAACTTAAATAATATATGTGGATGGTTTTTTTTGACAGCCACATCTTTAAATGAATTACCTATATTATTTAGCAATTAAGTTAGTTTTATATATCATCAAATTCTTTATATTGTAGATATCAAGATCCAATATTAATTATTCATTGTCTAATTATTCATAATATATAATCCTACCTGGAGTGAAAGTGATGTTACTAACCTTCTCTAAGGTTGAACTAGAATAATTGGTTGTGCTCTTCCTGTCATATTTAATTTCTTCTTTATACATTTTTTATTTAGATATCATAGTCTTGTCTCATCTTTGTTAATAGTTTTATACTTTTATTGATGTCGAAATCTGCAAAGATAATTCCCGTGACAACTGGTTAAGAGATTTCTACATGATGAACTTGATCTTCATGACTAAAAACCGTTGAAATAGAACCAAATTTTACAAATTAGGTGACCGCATCACATGACATTACATAATTTTCTCAAGTAGTATTAATGAAGCCCACGTGTACGTTCAGATGTTCCAACCACCTGCACGGCTTCACCGTGCATTATTGTTCCCTTTTCCCTTCTTGTTCTTACAGTTTCATGTATTGTAATTACATTCTCTCTTACCAAGAGCTACATAATTCAACGAGAACGAAAACCTTGTTACGTTTTTAACATAGACATCAAAAGTTTAAATTCCTTACTCCCTTGCTCCATTGTAATTATTGAATCAACAAAAAAATTTATACACTCCTAATAGAGTTTAAAGTTTTTATGCATCACTCCCAACAGTATAATCCCTTCCAGATTTTGTTACGCATTTTCTATGCCCCCAACGGCATCCGTGACCCATTAATCCCCATGTTCTGCTCTCTTTCTCACTAAGAAATACTATTTCTATATATTTTGTTTGGCTTGCTAAATAGAAGACTGTTCCTTGTGTGCTGTCCCCAAACTGAAAGAAAAGTTGTATTTTTTTGAAGCATCAGGATGGTTCCAGCTCCAACAATAATAGATGTAAAAAAAACATGGGATTCCAGAGCTTAGTAGTAAGAGCCATCCCAAGTCTGCACAACCCAACTAGAAACCCTCTATCTTACCTCTTATCAAGCCTACCCATGGAATATCATATATGCTTTTATCAAATAATTGTACAGGTAAGATGGTAAACGGGAAAATGCAGGCATATATATAGAGGAGCTTCTTATTCAAGCAGAAAAAAAACTTAGAATACCCTTTCGAGGTTTCTTCCTCAACTAATTACATTATACTACCGGGAAATATACATCATAAAACTGCCAGGAGACAGAACCTTCCGTGGAAGTAGAGTTCCTATTACAGCTTCTCACCAATAACCAGGAAGAATTTTCCATAGTCAGCAGGGACTGGTGATAAGTGTGTTTCTAGATTACGGTTCCACAGGGAATCAAGGCATCTTTGATCACAGTGACAATTCCACTCTTAATGAAATAACCATCTGTTTCCCTTGCAGCTTCTTGTACATTGTCACCGTTAAGAATCTGAGAATATTTGTACACATTAAAATTCAAGTTAACATTAGATACATTAGCATCTTTATGTGATTACTATGTCCAGAGAAAAAGAAAAGAAGGAAACAAAATAGATGTGAAAGAAGCTAATCAACATAAATGATGAGCACGACATTATATACAGTGTGCAACCAGAAATACCAAAGATAGATGAGCGTGTGTGCATAGGCACAAGCCACACAACTTTGATGTATTTTCTTACTCAGAAAAATAACTATCAATTTCACCAGAAAATAATTAGAAGCTCGAGTTTCCAATTTAACATTGACTTCCTCAGAGGAAAAATGAGGTTTTGGTGGAGTATCAGCTGATATCTAACCCCACCCACCCGCCCCCTTTCTTCCCCCAGCCCCCACCCCACCACCCCACCAAAAAAAAAAAAAAAGAGAGAGAGAGAGAGAGAAAGAAAAAATGAAATGAAAAGAGACATAATAACAATGATGAGACTTCAGAATAGAAACAATTCAAAAGATTCATGCTAAGTTGATAAGATCATAACCTTCACATTGTCCCCAATTCGAGCATTCTTGTCAATTATAGCTCTCTTGATGTGAGAGTTCTTGCCAATTCCTATTGGAACACTACCCTTTGCAGCTAGAAACCTCCTGTCAGCAGCAGTCTGAAACAAAACAATAACAAATTGACAATCAGAATCAGTGCATCACTCAAGTCCATTCAACCCCAATATCCTCTCAACAAACAAAGCACAATGTTTCTAAGCACAGCTACTCATCTTGATTTATACACCAAAAAGAAAAAGACAAAAATAAAAAGGAAAATTGATAAGTCAAATCTCAACTTAAAAGATGAAAACAACAGGTTGTAAATCCTTTAGCAGGTATTACCTCATAATAATCAGCTCCCATCAACAGTGTGTCTTCGATGATTGCACCCTCTGATATGCAAGACCGGAGCCCAACCACAGAATGGTGAATTTTACAGTTCTGCATACAGGATTGTAACTTCTTTAAATTATTTGGTACCAGATTTGTCACAATACAAAATACATAGTTTTCAAATATTGAAGAGGCAAGGGTATAATACAATGAACATCCTAGTCAACTACAACCTATAAGCAGGTTGCAGATGTAACCCACCGATAACTTACCTTTATTACACAGCCCTCACCAATAACACTATCTGTGACATCAGCATCAAGCATTTTGGATGGAGGCAAATACCTGGGTTGGGTGTAGATAGGAGATGATCGATCATAGAAGCTGTAACAGAGAGTACAAAATCATGTAAACATATCAAAATTAAGATCAAGGTGATAGCATGAAAAACCACTAATGGGTGTGCAAAAACTGTAACATCCACGAACAATATTTAGAACAAGCACTACCTAAAATCTGGCACTGGCTTTTTGGTGATCCCCAAGTTTGCATTATAAAAAGCCTCAATCGTACCAATGTCCTCCCAGTAACCGTCATACAAGTAAGCTTGCACCTACAGAGGTCATGAAGCAAGAAGAAATTAATCCTCTAGGAGGCACAACTCCAGAGAAGTGAAAATGCAACATTAATATTAGACTGCAGTGTAGCTCAAATTGCTGATTGCACACATTAGAATGTGCTATAATGTGGAAAAATCTAAAGGGTTTGGCATATGCAGAGGAGCATTGGATCAGCACACCTATGACTTATGCTTCTAACCATGCATTTTTTCCATATATATTGCTCATGTGTGTGTGCGTGTGCAATGCAATAATGCTCATCATTGGGATGGTACATACTACACATGTTTAAGCAAGATAGCTTCAACATAGATATATTAGCGAACAGAGAAATCCATTCATAATTTTTTTTTCATTCTTCCCTCCTGATGAGATCCTTCCTAATTGTTTTATTGTTACAAAAGAAAGAACCTCATTGATTGATCGGAATGCATCCAGAGGGTAATTTGGAAGAAAAATGTGATTGAAATGATACGTACTCTCATCCCAATGGAAGTTGCACCAGGAATAACTTCACTTCCAAAATCATTTGCTCCAGGAAACTTCTCTCGAAGCAGATCTAACATCACATCTTTGCTGACAACATATATACCCATACTAGCAATGTAAGGCATCTCCTTCGCTCTCTCATCATCGAGACCTAAAATGGTAGTATCAACCTAGAACAAAACAAGGAATTGAGTGAAATACACAGCTGCCTTCACCTACCAACATCACAATTATAATTTTTTTAACCAATAGAAATTCCTACATTACAACACTTAAATCACGAGCAGCAAAAGCTGCAAACAACACAGCAGCTAAACAATACATGCTACCCAATCAAGTAGACAGCAAAACAGAGCATGAGATTCTTCCTTATCATTTTCATTGGTAAATTACACACGCAATCAATTGATCTTGAACTTAGGATCTCACCCTCCACCTTACTATTACAAGGGGAAAAGGTGGCATATAAGATAGAACTCAACATTTTAATATAACATATAGACATAGTTTGAATAAACATTTTAACAATAAGTTCAAAAAAGCTTGTAGTAATTCACAATCTAAGTTCTTGGAAGGCCAGGAAGAGCATTTAGTAACAGAGAAAGAAGCTGGTACCTTCATAGCTTTGAGTTGCTCTCCTTTGGGTTTCTCGGCAAATTCAACAATGCGGCCTTCTTCATCAATCTTCATCAGACCAAATGCAGTGGCACGCTTTTCATCCATGGGCAGAGCAGCCACAGTGATATCAGCATCAGTTTCCCTGTGTGCTTGAATAAATTTCTCATAATCCATTCGGTACAAATGGTCCCCAGCAAGAACCAGGAATTCCAGCACATTGTGCTCCTCAAAGAGCCACAAGTACTGCCTTACCGCATCAGCAGTACCCTGTAAATATCACCAAAACCAATAGTGTCATTTTGATAACATGTAAACTAATATTGGTCCAAATCTAAATGAAAAATTTGTGCATTTATGATTATCTATAAGGCTAAATCCACAAGCCTTGCCACTCAACGGCATTGCATGATCTTCTTTACGAGGAGAATCAAGGTTAAAATCCCCCTCCCCCACTTGCAACAATTAAATTATCAAAAATAACTATAAGACCAAAATATTCTGTCTCTAAAATACAAGTACCGTATGAGTTCTATTTATATCCTCAAAGTTCAAAAAGTTCTAATTGTCCCAGAAAATTTAAAATGCTCTTCATTTTTTCCTTTTGTCCCTTTCTTTAAGCTCAAGGGGGAAAAAAATGACACATTGATGATATTTCAGAAACAAAAATACAACCTAAACAATATAATTTTTTATCCTAAAATATACTCCCTCTATCCCAAATTGTTAGTTCTAGTTAGAAAACCCAACTTTTTAAGAGAATGTGATTTAATGTATGAAATGGTACAACATTCAATTTAAACTCTAGTAAATGAGGAAGATTTAACTTTTTGAATAAAGTAAAGGGTAACGGTAGGAAGTTAACAACATTGTGTTCATTAACTTTTCAAAGAGGACTATACTTTGGGACATCCCATAATGGTATAGAGGACCAACAATATGAAACGCAGAGACAAGTATAGGTTCTACGTTCACCCCTTAATAAATAAAATTAAAAATGTGTGGACCGAATGACGAAATTAGTAACATTTCAAATTTTCATGGATGAAAATAGGTCCAATTAACATTTAGGTACAAATACTATACATTTCAAAATAATATTTTTGCGTATCTATAATAATTAGGGGTCTTGTTAACACGTAAAAGTACATTAAGTATTCAATTATGAGCCACTATAATACCCCCTTTTGACTTTATTATTTTTTTTTTTCAAAAACGTAAATTAAACACCATTATGATGATTGATGAAGTACAATTAATTATTAAATACACTTTTTTTGCTTAAATTTTTTTATAAATATGTATTAAATTGACTTTATCACAGTCCTTAACAACAAAATTGATTCATTCATAATTGAAAATCAAATATAGTAAAAGAGAAATGATTGTTGAAAAAAAAAAGGGTACCTGGAACCAATTGGGATTCTCAGGACTCTGTTGGGCAGCGAGGACTTCGACAAATCCTTCGGTTTTGTAACCACCCATGTTGCTGGCATACGCACGTGAGAGATGTCGGTTGAGAGAGGCTGAATTGAACTGAGTAAGCACATAGATCTTCGACACATTACTGTTGAGACAATTGCTCACTGGAATATCTATCAGCCTGTAATTCGCTCCCAATGGCACAGCTGGCTTCGCTCTCTTCTTCGTCAATGGGTACAACCTCGTCCCTGCTCCACCTCCTAAGATTATCCCCAGCACACTCTGACACAACATTTTTATAATAATGTGTTAATAGTTTCACAAAACCTCAAATCTCGTATTTAAAGACTTTACCAGTTGTGCTGACGGGATCTCACAATTGATAAAGTCACTTGTGATCGAATACGAGATATTGGTTTTAACCCGTTTACATTAAAAATCAATTGATGTCTTGTCGACAAAATGTAATCATGATGAAGTAGACATCATATGTTGAAAGAAAAAAAGGTTTAAGAATGGCTTACTCGGCTGGCATCGGGGTCTAGACAAGTCTGGGAGTTTTTGGAATCGGAAACGGCTTTTGGAGACACGATTCTGGAGCATCTTCTGTAGTAGGTTGATGTTTGGCTGCTGCTGCGGCGGTTATGGATTCCAAATGCGGCGAGGTTGGTGTCGCCGTTACAGAGATTGGAAGCTGAGAATGAGAGGTTTCTTGGGTTGTCGGTGTGACCCAATTTCCATTTCCGGGTGTCTTTTGAAGAGTTGGATCCGTTTGATGATGATGATGGGAGTTTCACCGCTCCAATCGATGCCATTGACGCCATTTTTGTTTGATTTTGTGAGAGAGAGAGAGAGTAGTGAGAGGAGAGTGTGGCTGTGAAGCTACTAGATACTATCACTGTACGTGTGTGGACTATATGTCTATAAGCGGTGGTGGAGACGTGGAGTGTGCTCTCCTATTTTTGACTATTTTTTAGATATTTTCTTTTTTTTTAGTAATAATTATACAGTGAGATATTATTTTTATTTTTATTTTTTTATATATAAATATAATGTTGATGTCACATCCTTTATTAGACTATCTTGTTCTCTACCTTAAATTTAATGTATCCTGCTGGATACTCATAACATACTTGAAAAAAAAAAAAAAAAAACATCTTAATTGGACATTTTGTTTTTGTCTCAGATTTTTTTCATGAACCTAATCTTATATATTTTTTTAAACATTATACAAATAAACTACAAAAATATATATATATATATAAAAAATTAAAGTCACTCTTAAGATAGCTGGCTTTATGTTATGCTGGCCTAGACTTGACATAAAAATTTTAGGTTCAATTTATAACATTATTTATTTATGAAGGTTTTGAGATTCTCATAAATAAAGTGAAATAGTGGTACAAAAAATAGTAATGCTATTTTCATCTAAACTTATTATTAACATTACTTTTTAAACTACCACTAAAAATTTACTATATCAATAAATGTCAAGTTTCTTATCAAATATTTTGTGTCTAAAAACTATTTATAAAAAATTATCAGAGGGAAAGAAATTCTATAGTTTTATTATAAAATAAATTTTCAAATTTAAAAATAAAAAATTGAAAAATAAAAAAGTGAGAGAGATGCGTCCTTGGGAATCGTTTTGAGTTACACATTGGAGATTTCCCTTCATATTACGCAACGGACCTGATTGACTCCTTTTGCTTCAGATACGCGCACCGTTGGTTCTATCGGTGTCGGGGGTACTTTCGGTATTTCGGGTTTAATTTTTTAATGGTATGAGTATGATTTTGTGAGAGAACAAAGTCACAAAGGGCCAAAGAAGATTTTGGCATTGTTAATTAATTGGTGGAGGTGGCGATCATATATATATTTATTCCAAATTGCAATCCTCACATGACACATCACTTCACTTCACCACCGTCTATTCTTTTTTTAAATAATTACAAAATATATTATTATAATACTAGTTGCTTATTTTATACAGTATTAAAATAGGAATATCTGGGAAAGAGACGAGTGAGCATACATGAATGACCCTATCATTGAAAGGGATCGAAATTGAACATGTGACTCCAGTAATGATGATTCTCAAAAAAAAAAAAAAAGCTCCAGTAATGAAAGCTGAAAGGGTGTTTGGTACTCCCGGAGCACGAAGAATGGTGTTCCCTCCTCTCACATTCATGGTGGAGTCCGCTCATTAAATTTATGGTGGGATCTACCATAAATGTGAGAGGAGGGAGCACCATTTCACTATACTCCGGGACTACCTAAGAATTTTCCGTTTGGTACATATATTTAAAAACTGAAAATCGTTGTTTGAAAATATATGTGGAAATATGTGTGGATAAAAAAGTGTGTGAAAATACATATAATATTGCTTAAAAACTAAAAATTATTGTTTGAAAACATGTACCAAACACCTGAACCTCAGAAACTCATGCTAGCGTATAGTATTTCTAACTTTTTATCAAAAAAACAAAAAAAGACAAGCTTATAGTAATATACATGACTTCAATTTTCTTTCTTTTATTTTTTGTTAGCAAAAACAAGTTCAAAAATATTGTAGTTTGAATTGTCTATTCTAACCTAGGATCCAATCTTCCCTTTCCCATTGATATAGCTATTGTTGATACCCAAATTTTCACACTTTGGATCAATAAATAAGGCCCAAAATCCAGCAAGCCAAATCTTGGAGAATTGAAAGAAACAAGAATTATAACTCAAATCCATGTACAAACTAAATTGGCTAAGAGTTACCTAAGAAAACAAAGGTATTGTTGTAGAATACCTGGATATGAGAATAAGTGGGCCCATAAGTAACCCAAAACCCTTACATCAAGGGAATGTTATAAAGTAAGCCCAAAATGGCCTAACCCATTTGTATAAAAAAGTTAGAAGAAGCTAGAGAAACCTAGAACCCTTGTTGGGCATTTCAATGAGAAGAGAAAGCATAGTAGAACAAAGAGAAGGAGAAAAACTACATGATAAAGTAGAGAAAAGTAAAGCCAATTGGAAAAGTGAGAGACCTAATAAGGGAGACTTCCCAAGTCCCAACTACAGAAGAGAAACCAACATATAAAGTAAGGGAAGCTAGGTATTTCAAAGAGAAAGCATAAAGGAGGAAAAAGATGTTGCGAAATGAGAAAATTCTCAGATATTAAATGCTACAAAATATCCAACAAGTAAAACATTACAGAATAGGGAAATTCCCAGGTTTCAAGTTGCAAAATAAGATCTAAGGCAAAGCAAGGTAGGCGAATGCGTTCACCCAATCTGTATCTTAGACATACAGAGGAGGTTTAACTTGTCATTGTCGAAATTCAGGGAGGTGTGGTCTGGTAGGGGGGATGAAGATCCTTGTTATGGTAATCTGTCGCAACTCTTTAGAGATTGCTTTTGCTGGGAAAAGCATTCATACCAAAAGAGGAAAAAGTTGTGGATTATCACTAGGTGCATGTTTTAGGTTCAGTTCACACCAAGCCAAATAGCATTAATGGTCTTCCACAATTTACATTAAATAAAAACCAAATTGTAACCATAAACCCACCAAAAACCAAAGAACTCTTCTGTGGTTGTAACCTAAAAAGAGAGGAAAAATAGTTAGACAAACATGGGCTCGAGAAATCAAAGGAAAAGCAAAAAGGGGTAA
Source organism: Quercus alba (assembly GCA_036321655.1). Classification (NCBI taxonomy): domain Eukaryota; kingdom Viridiplantae; phylum Streptophyta; class Magnoliopsida; order Fagales; family Fagaceae; genus Quercus; species Quercus alba. The sequence continues at coordinate 63,796,276 of CM070301.1, forward strand.
AAGACCTGCTCAATTTCAATTATAAAAGGAGTACATATCACTTGCCTAAAGGGAGAGGTAACACAAAGGGAAGAGGGAAAAAGAGAAAACAAAAAAGGAGGAAATGAATGAGAAAATGTAAGGAGAGAATATAATAAATAAGAGAAAATTAGTAGAAAAAAGGTTGAGAATTTGTACACATTAGTGTACTTGCACCCTTCCACAAAATACACCTAGATTGAGAAATTACCATAGAATAGTAGTATTGACATACATCACTAGGAAAACTCTCTCTCCCATAAGACGCATCTCTCTTAAGTTTTTCAATATTCATCTTAATATAGCCAATCTAACTCACATTCCAAATGTCACAGTTTTGTGCCAACTCTAGGCAATAAGACCATGTGAGTTGGAGTTGAAATCTTTTTAGCCCGATTCATTTTGCAGAATGTATTGTTATATCTGTGTGTGTGTGTGTGTGTGTGTGTAAATATATTATATTTGAGAATATGCATGTATGCTAACATGTTGTAAACTAACATTTGCTTAGTGAATACTTTCTTTGGGTTTTAATATATTTTTTTGTGCAGAATTATAATAGTAGAGGAAGAAGAGTAATGATTGTTAGGGTACATTTTTTTTACACCTAATTTTATTTAAGTATCACCTATTTATTTTCAAACACCACTAAGAAGTTATTGGGCTTTCACAAAATATTTTTTGCCCTATTATTATGTTAACCACAAATATTTCATATCTTATTATCTAAATTGGGTCATGATATAAATTATCACAAAAAGTCCAAAAAACTCATATCTTATCAAATTTTACTATTATTATTTAGTTAAGCGCAAAACCGACCCTATGAGCCCAATGCACACATCCCATTATTTTTTTTAAAACCCAATGCTACTAATGCTTGGCAATATTTCAAAATTCCAATCCTCATTGGCAATATATCAAAAGCCCAATTCTCATTGGTAATATTAAAAGCCTAAGCTAGCTACTTGACACTATTTTGTAAAAAAGTTCAAAGTTATTAATACTTGGCAAAATACTATATCATAAGTATTTCACTTAAAGTCCAATGATTAACAACGTTTTAAGTTCTTAAACCTGTTACTACAATATTACAAACCTATGAAATCCTTCTTATAAAACCCATGGTAACTATTTATGTTACGTAACACTATTCATTTTTCCAAAACCCATGGTAAACATATATCAAGCCCATGGAGAATTAGGAATTTGTGTTACTAATATAAAAGCCTATGGAAAGTTATGATTATTTAGTTTAGACCTATGACATTTATTTATTTCAACCATATTATAAACCCATGGAATTTATATAAGAACCCATGGTCACTATTTATCTTATACATTCTTAATATTTATTTCCAAAACTCATGATAATTTTTCACCTTATTATGATTATCTATAGAAAAACCCATGAGAATATCATATTATTCCACTATAGTGGATCCATGGATATTGCCTCTATTTAAAACCTATGGTAAATATTATTCTCAAGAAATTTTGGAGGTCATTATTTAAAAGCTCCAAAGAAAATATCATTTACAAAAATAATCCATAGCAAAAATTATGAGAAACTATAAAAATTGTTCTTTAAAGCCCATGAAAATTAATACCCAAAACCTATCATAAATATTTATTAAAGCTCATGGATTCATTTTATTTCTACTAAAAACTAAAGCCCATGTGGAATAAAAATCAATGGCAATATATGGTAACTTTGTCCATTTTGTAAGGCTCACAATGAGAAAGCAAAATGATAGGTCCAAGTGGAGAGAACCACCAAGTTAGAGGCCTACCAAAATACTCATCCCTCATGGCCAAGCCCAACATTAAACCTCTGCCAAAACAGCCCATGAGAGCAAATTGACCCCGCTAGAAAACTCCATTTAGTTCTACCTTTCGCTGGAGGTCATCTCAAGAAGCAACCAGGTTCTTAAACCAGATTAGGAGTTGGCCACCTATCCCACTGCTAACTCTGACGTGAACAGTACCACAGATTGACACCTAAAGGCTAATGGGTAATAAATACCCTTTTTCCCTAAGTTTTGGTCACAACTCAAGGAAGCCATAACCAAGACCTCCAAGCTCATGAAATCCTCAACCAACTAGTTTATCTTATTACTAAAAATGTATGTAATTGGTTCATGAACCAAGCCCATGAATCATATAGAGGAAATTTAGGAAAAAGTGGTTTGAAGGGCATAATGGGGTATCCAACAGAAGCTTCTAGCAGAGGCATCAATGGTTGACACTTGGCTTGGAGTGTCAACCAACCCTTTTGAGCTTTGATCCTAGTGGTAGCATGCAAGATCTCTAGTCCTCATACTTGTGCTAATCCCGTTGGACAAAATTATCTCCAAATCCCAACATTTAATGCCTAGATTAGGAGCATCTCAGCCTCCAGCTCCATTACCCAAATAAGCAAAACACCCAAAAAGCAAGTCTCACCATTTTGGGCCAAATCTCAAAAAATATATTCTAAGATTTTGCTACTGTCAGACCTAGTCCTTTCTATATTTTGATAATCAATCCCTTAAGCTTTATTATAAAAGGAAACTACCATCAACTCGTGGAGGACAACAATCTTATCATAAAATTCCTCACCCATCATACTATTTTTCAGCCCATAAGTTAGTTCCTTAGTTTAGAAACTAGCCTTTAGTTTATAAATGCTCATATACACTTACCCATAAACATCACATTCTATCTTCTCAGAAAATCCCAGCACCTTAAAATAGTCATAAACAGCCCCTCTTTACACCATACCTGAAAATGGCTAAACATCACTTCATCTCTCTTTCATATTTCCATATATTCACTCATACTTTCCATAAAGTCATTTCCATCACTTACCATACATATATATTCATCATTATGGGCATGATATGGCACATGGAGATCTTGTTTAAACATTTGCTGCACTAGATGGACACTCGCTCTCCCCCTTCATTTCATCATATTTTCCCTTTTTTACTTGTAATTATGAAGCCTTTAATCCTTATTTATTGTTATTATGATGAATATTATAATGTTTTGGATACTATGGAAGTTTTCCCTTATGTTGACGTAATAATAATAAGGAAAACATATGATTTTTACCATGTAAACGTGCTTATTAACCTGTCAGACGTCTATCGCAGGAGGTCTATCATATTCACTATTGGATCGTTTTCCCTCTTGTGTACTTGTTATAATGGGCCCACTTTTATATTAACCAACTATGGAGGAAATGCATGATTTTTACTATGCAAATACATTTATTGGTTTTCCAAATATCTACCGTTGGATATTTCTCTTGCTTACTGCTAAACTATTATTTAAGCACTTGTTGTAGTAGGCTATCATTTGTGCTAGCTTATCTTTGCAGGAGATATTTTTGGGGCCTTATTTTAATCTTTGTTGGATGCAACCTAGACCTTGAGCAAAATGGTTCTTTCACACTTCACCGATAGCCTTTGGGCCATGTTCCAAGCTTAAAGTCGAGTTTCAGTCTTGACTCCCCTAACATCATGTGGGCGACGAAAAATGCCCCTAACAATGATTAATCTGCAAAAAATGGATAACAACCCATTATATTGAGTAAATCTCGTTGCACAGCAAAAAAAATGTTTCTTCTGTAGAAAGTGGAGAACCCTTCAGTGATAGTATAAAAGGAGAATAAGCTCATTTTGTAGCTGCACTCCTTGGACAAAACTTAATATTTGTGCACAGACTAGAAGCGGCAGAATAAGACCCTAAAGCCCATTCCGTGAAAGCGTCAGGCTTGACATCCTTCTTAGAAAAAGACCAAACTAAAAGATGTCTAATATTATCAAGACACGTGTCTAACGCTTTGTTTGTTTCGATGTAAAATATTTTACCGTAAAATGTTTTCAAGTGTTTGGAACGAAAAAACACATGAAAATGCAAACCACCATCAGCCACCCCAAATGAGCAAAAACCACCAATAGCCATCCCAAATTGAGCATAAACCATTAAACCACCCCCAAACACCCCAAAAACCAGATCTGGAAGAGAGGAAAAAGACAGCCACCACCTAAAAATCTGACCATTAAACCACAAATCTGAGCATAAACCATCACCAATCCACAACGAGCATTAAACCATAAATCCGATCAAACAACTCCATAACCACCCAAAAAAAAAAAAAAAAAACCACGAAATAAAAACCAATTTCAGATCACAGTTTCATTTTATCTTTGCTCGCCACTATTGCACCTTCCAAACGTTGATGGTAGATCACAACCGTAGCACTTTAGCACCTTCCTTTGATCGCAGCTATCCAGATCATGCTAGAAAGCTTCCTTGACCACCACCAGCATCACAACTCCCCACCAAGAAGCCTCCTCATGGCTTTCTTTTTCTGTGCTAGATGTGTATGAGAGAAGGGAGATAGATCTGACGATGGGGGCGCTGACGGAAGCTAGAGTTGACCAGTGGTGCCTCAGACTTGGAGTCAAAGATTGGTGGGAAAGGGGATCGGAAGTGGCTAGGATTTTGGAAAGAAATTTGATTTGGAAGAGTTTAAGCGTAAAGTGAGTAGGAGTGAAGATGGTGATAAGTATCGGGGCATAAGGGTGTGAGCAAATGTATAATATTTTACCAAAATTTTAAGTGTAAAATATTTTACAAAAATTTGCTTAAGTTGATTTAGTTGACTGAAAATATTTTATTTTTGACCAAATATTTTACTGCAAAACAAACACAGTAAAATTGGAAAATATTTTCTTGAAAATATTTTACATCAAAACAAACGGAGTGTAAGTGTAAAACATGAAAAAATGACCCTCAACCATTATATAAAAAAAAATTACAATAATAATAATAAAAATAATAAAAGAAAGTAATTAAAAAGTTCAAATATTGAAAATGGAGAATATCACAACTTATGTTTTGATGTGTATTTATCATGACGTAGTGTATTGATGTTGTGTGATTTTCTTTAAAACAGTTCATAATTAAAAATTAAAAAAAAAAAGACAAAAAAAGAAAAGAAAAGTAGTAAGTAACAAAACACGTTTGCCTCTTAAAGATAACCCTTGAATTCATAAGAAGAGAGCCTAGAATTTACCAAAAAATAATAAAGACTTTGAAAACTTATTAAACTAAATAATAAACTTCAATTTTCATTTATAGGCTTAGAGGTAAATTTAAAAGCTCCGTAAAAGTTAACTGATAAGAAAATATATACTAAAACTGATCCTAATTAATATCCTATCATAATGGAGCCTTAATTTGACTTTTAAAAACATTAAATGCATAAAAAACTCAAGGACATAATAACCATAAACCTAAAATTCTGAAAATTACCACCAAAAAAAAATTGCAAATTCCCTTCTACATCAAATCTCTCCACTTGGAAAAAACTCGCCATCAAGTTAATATTTGAGATCTAAAATCCTCTGTTTCAAGCAAACAAATATTTTGAATACTCTAGTCCCTTCATCTTTGCAACTCATCAAGGGAATAAATAAATCAACTTGATATTTTTTCTCTTTGGTCCTTATGCAATTAACTAGATTTAGCAAATAAGAGTCAGCAATCCAATCAATCTTTCAACCCCAATAAAATCGGTAAAATTTGATGTGTTTCCTTCCACTAAAATAATAGGATATTGAGATTCACAATCATCTAATTTGGTTTCATTGAGATCTTTGACAATGCTCTCTACAATTTATGTCTCATGATCTTTTACTTCACTGTAATCTTCATCAATTGACTTAAGGCTCAGTAAAACTTGACTGGCAAGAATATATTTTTTAAAAACATATCCTAATTGTTGCTCTACCATAATATAACCCTAATTTGACTCTCTTTTTTTGGGTCTAGGAAACCCCTAATTTGACTTAAAAAGCATTTAATGCACCTAAATCAAAGAAATATTAAATCCTAACCTAAAATTTCAAAATTACATATTTAAAAATATCAAAATTAATAAATAGAAAAAAAATTAAATTGCATATTGTATCCTACATCATATCATTTTAATAATGGTATCATATCAAGTTACACTTGTTATAACTTCTTATTTATGTTATATCACTTAATAATTTTTTATTAGATTAATATTTATAAAATTATACCCCTTTGGATTCTAAGTTCTCGTTCTTCTTAATGTATACAATAAATTTCATGATCAATTGTTATTTACTAGTTAATTTATAAACTCATGTTTTATGTATGATTTTAAAATATAAAAGAAAAGTCAATTTAACTATTTTTATAAATGAGAGAGCTATTGTTCTTTATTTATATTCAAATTTTGTAAAATAAAAGTATAGAAAAGAAAATATAATTTAATAGTGAAATTTTCAAAAACATAGATATATATATATATATATATATATATCTCAAGTGGCATTTAGTATTGCCAAAAGTTACCTTAAGAGTGAGTGTTGCATCATTAATTTTTGGTAGCTTATTGGTGTGACAAAAAGATAAAAATTAGTTTATTTTAAATAAACTAACTTTATTATAGGTAAAATTTAGGTACAATACTTAGATGCTATTTTTTAGGTTCATCTTTTAAAATTCAGTTATGTGGATTTTTTCTCATGGGATGAAAGTTTGTTTTTTAATTAAGTAGTCACATGGCTGAATCTTAAGAGGGAAACCTAAGGAACAGCATCTAAGGTACTGTACATAAATTTTATCCTTTTATTATATATTTCGTAAATGGTGAGGCAAAAAGCAAAAAAATAAAAGCTTTTATAATTCGACCAAACGAAAGTATATTAATTTGGATTGTTACAAAGAATATGGTAATTGTGTGTTTGATTCTTCTTCAAGATCCCAGGATTAAGAACCATTTATAATGAAATGCATTCACCAAACCAGGCATACAAAGGGAAAATTTGTCCGATGTAGGAGTGACAAATTGATACGTACAAAAGCTATCATATTCCCTTTTTTTTTTTTTTTTTTCTTCTTGCTAAACAAAAGCTATCATATGCAGGCAAATTAAAACAAGTTCATTTAATAATTTTCAACTTTTCTCTTCCAACTAGCAAGATTTCTACAAAGTTTTGGGCTACATTACAAGAAATCTGGGTTTAGGCGACATTTTAAAAACCCAAAAAACGTCACTATAGACACAAATGGTCTATAGCAACGTTTCGAAAAACGTCGCCATATGTTATGCTTTAGTGGCATTTAAAAACTTTTAGTGACGTTTTATAATATTACATTTTGGTATATAATGTTGCAAAATACATTTAGCGACGTTTCAAAAATGCCGCAAATAATCACACCTATAGCGATGTTTCAAAAACGTCGCAAAAGCATTTGTCCCCTTGTTTTTTAGTAACATTTTCAAAATGTCGCTATAGGATTGATTATTTGTAGCGTTTTAAAGGTGTCGCTAAAAAGGATTTCCTCTTACTTTTTAGTGATGTTTTTAAAGCGTCACAAAACTTGCTCATTTTTTTTTTTTTTAAATATTAAAAATGCTGCTTAAAATTGAACAATAACTAACACAAGCTTGTAATAAATCAAATATACCTATTGATCATCAATATTCCACAATAACACATTAACCATAGATTCAATATATATATATATATATATATATATATGTTTAATACCAATACATATATCATCTTGAATTGAACAAAATACTTGTCTACCTACAAAAAAAAAAAAAAAACAACCACCTAGACTATGACAATATTAAACAAAGTACAATACTTCCAAAATAAATGTGGTTGTAACAAAACACTTGTCTACCTATACCAAAAAAAAAAAAAAAAACCACCACCCAAACTATGACAATATTATAAACAAAGTACAATAGTTCCAAAATAATTGTGGTTGTTCAAAATAACTATGAAATAGCCCATGGAGTCCTTAAAATACTGCATGTACCGCTATATGCTAGTTTCTTGATAGGATGAAGCCTGTGACCTGTAAGGAGTTGGAGATTGATGATCTAAACTGAAACCACCCTGAATACAAATTAAAGTATCTAATAAGTTCATAAAGTAATCATTTCGAGTAACAAAATAATAGTTGCTATACTTAAAAAATTTAAAAACCAAATACATTCTTAAAACATTAAAATTAATACCCAACTAGCTTCTGAAGAATGATTTTGTTGATTTTGCACTAGTTGCATCAATTGGGTCATTCGCTCCTCCAAGATTTTATAACAATTCACTTTCTCAGTCAAAAAAGCCACTTGATTCTTCAATTGAGTCACTTCAGCATCCCTTTCTTGGCTTCTTACTTGAGCAATTGCAAGAGTGCTCTTGGCAGGATGCATACTTGGAGTTGGGCCAAATCCCACACCTCGAACACGACCATTGCGCTCATTACCAAACACTTGAGCATATACATCATCTGGTGCCCATGCAATACTACCAGTAAGGTCGGATGACTGCACACGATTTGAGGACTCACTCAACAGTTCGTTGATTTTTTCCTAATATTCAAAATTTGAACACAATAACACATTAGAAATTAACAATGTTAATAGATTCAATATTACACTTAGCAAATCATGATATTACTTACAATGTTGCCTACAGGATGCCCAAGCATTGTTACCTAAATTATGGTCATTTCATTTATTTAATTAGGAATAATGGTTTCATACAAACTTAAGAACAATCTAATAAGTCATTTACAAGATAATTATTAAGTCATTACCATTTCTTCTGCATATGAAGCAAAGTTTTTTGAACCACCAGTATGTACATTTGTTTGCTTGGAACGACTGTTCTTGTTTTTCAAAGCAATGGAGAGAATGTTTCAATAATTATATGATAAAGCTACCACTATCCAATGATGCCAATACAAAAATGTAGCTAGTCACTAAATTTAGATTTTATTATCTTCCTCTCTTTGAAGAATGTTTCTAACTAATCCATGAGTAGCATCACATTGAAATGTGAAGCATTGACCAAGTTTACTATTGGCATAATTTTCCAATTTTAGGGATGAGGTGGGTTTTGCAAATAACGAAAGTATTAAATAGTAGAAAAGATGTTTGTGACAAACGAATCTTTGTTCATAATTGGTAGTCATTATAATTATTATAACTTTTGCAAATTTGTGACAAATGAGTATTAGTTCATAATTGTAGTCATGGTAATTAGTATAAGTTTTGCACTGAGACACTATGCTCCTCTTAATACGTTAGAAATACTCAATATCTTTTTGTTTGATTGAATTGAAATTTGTTAATAATAATAATTATTTGGAATTGGTAGTAGTTCTATTCCTTGTTTTGTTTCTCATTAAAAGATGCTAGAAAGACTCAATCAAGTGTCAACCATATCCATCCAAATTTCCAAATTTAATAAACACTTCCAATATCAATTACAATGACCTTATAACACCATGCAAGTCACACGCTTGCTCCAACACAACAATCCACCCAATATAATTATCATAATCATAAATATAAAATGCTTACAAAGTATTGAAGTCCAAAAATTAATCAACAAGTATAACTCAAAAATATCCATCCAAATTTTCAAAAAATAATAAACACTTCCAATATAAATGTAAACCGCCTTATAGCACCATGCAAGCCACCTGCTTGCTCCAACTCAACAATCCACCCCAACACAATCATCAACATCTCAAGTACAAATTTTTAAGCAAAAATTACTTACTATGCTCAACCCAAGCACGCACCTTTCCAAAAATATAAATTCCAAACTTATCACAATAAGTGAGTGGTTAACCTGCAAAATAAAAGAGGACACTTAAATGATGTGGAAGGCAAATAAGGGTACATTGCAAAAAATTTTAATGAGTCAGGACTTGGTACAATTAGGCAGAAAAATTAAAGACTACTTTGCAAATAATATTTGAAGTTTAATTGTATCCAAACTTTGTCATTTGGTACACATAAGAAAACTTACCCATTATGCTTGTAGTTGCACGATTTTCCTGGTCCAAACCCTACTGATCAGGCCTTGGCCCAAGACGCAACACACAATAAATCTTTGTAGAGGATGGGTCAAAGAACTTAGCCTCAGTGCACTTAGTTAGTCTGATGCATGGACAATATTATTGCAGAAACAAAAACACAAGCATGGATATCTAACAGAAAATTCTATTTCCTGAGTATCGAATACCTTTTTCGTCCCCCTCTTTGAGGGACTCCACTACATTATATAGCTCTTTCATTCTTATCTGAACCTTACACTTGTTGATCATCTAAGCCCCCACTTGAGCACATGTCTTATCAGGCGCCCTTATCACTCCCTTGTGAGTTACAGTGGCCAAGGTAGTACTGTTCAAGGGTCTTTTCCTCATTAATGCGGCCAAGAGGGTGGTTGTGACACATTTAATGTGGTGGTGGCAGCTTTCCATGAGATATTTTGGGTTTTATTCTTTTTTATATGCTTGGAGGATGAACTGCAATGGTTGGGGCGAGCTCTTGGTCCGGACTTCGTAATGTCCGAGGAGGTGTTACTCCTCGGACAGGTTTCTTTTACCGCAGTTGGGCTTGAATAATGTCTTGGCTATGACTTCTCCTCGGACATGATGCTTCTCGGACGGGCCCGTATTTAACTAGCCCATTATTTTAGGCCGGGCCCCACAATAGCCCCTCAAAACTCCGATTTTTATCTCCTTCCGAGGAGAAAAGCGGGGTTTTGATGTTAGTGAGAGGATGGAAGTAAGGAGGGCTTGGGGCGCGCGTGCGGGCAGTTACTTTGGACGCGCTACAATTTACGAGGCGCGGCCATTTACTTCCGGAGGCTTTCTGTCCCCTTCATCCAACGGTGAGGCGTGGATCGAACGGCCATCATTATTTCTCGAATTTTTAGGCAGGAGCGATCTTTTCTCTCTCCTCCCGGCTATATAAGACGTCAGAGAGGCTCCCTTTTTCTTTTTTTATCCGTACGTCAGAATAGAGACCTCTAGAGAACTCCAGTGCCCAGAAATCCTTGAGCACCTCCTTCCTTCAAATCTTCATAATCGTTTCTGCGAAGCGCCCTCCATAGAAGAGCTTTCCGATCACCTCACCGGTCATTTGAGAAGATATCTGTAAGTTCTGTTCGCTTCGTCGCTTCGATTTCTTCCTCGGATTTTGTTTTTCTCCTCGGTCTTTATTTTCATTCCTCCAGTACAGCTCAGATGGGTAGATTCGAAAAATTAGTAAATACTCCGGCCGCTATGGAGGCCTTTAAGGCAAAATACCACATTCCCCCGGGGGTGGGGCTGCAGTACTGTCCTCTTGAAGGAGTATTGACAGATAGAGGCGAGGGAGAAGTTGTTATCCCCATGATTGCTTTCATAGAGGGAGGAATGACACTTCTCATGTGTAGGATTACAAGGGAATACATGTTCAACCATAGGTTGACGCCGCATCAGTGTGCCCCAAATATGTTCAAGATACTAGGCTGTGTAGATGTCCTAGACGAGCGGATGAATCTAGGCCTTACTTGGCACGATGTGGTTTATCTGTACGAGTGTCACCGCATCGAGAACGGAGGGTATTATCTTAAATCCCGATCCGAGGTCATTAGGTTGATCTCTTGTCTCCCAATATCCAATAAGACCGTGAAGAATGATTTCCTTATTGTTTCGGGGGAGTGGTTCGATGGTATTCATTGTCCAACTCGGGTAGGAATCTCAGGTGTGGCGTCTTTAAGGCCAATCCTTTTCGGGAAAGGGTTTAGTATTGGGGGGGTTATTTTTCTCGTTTTCTTTACAATTGGAAAATTTCATGAACTAATCCCACTTTTCTTGGACGTTTGCAGATAAAGTTCATGTCGCTCCTCGGCTAAACCTCGTGAATGTGCCGGCGTTGAACTACCTTCTGAGGTCGGAAATTTACGTTATTGAGGACGGACAGTTACGTGCGGCTCATCTGGTTCTGGGCTATCAACCTCTAAGCCGCTCTTTCCAAGCTATCGGTCACGCCATAAGGGCTGGTAGTCCGAGGTTGGCTAGGATTGACGTGTCTAAGACCGGGTTCCTAGCTCGACGTGATCTTCCACCAGTCGTACTACCCGGCGTTCGAGATCCCTATCTAGCAGAGCAACTACCTCTGCCAGACGAGCCTGGCGTTGCTGTTCCGGTTGAAGGGGAAACCGAATCATCTCGTCTTTCCCTTGAGGAAGAGATAGACGAGTTCTATTTTGAGGAGGAGGTTCAGCAAACCCCCTTGGTTGAGCTTTCTGATCCTGAAGGAGAGCAGGACCAACACTCCGCAGTTGGTGCTCCCTTAATCATAACCTGCTCGGACGACCCCTCGGACGAAGAGATAGAACCCATGGCCGGGAAGGGAAAAACTTTACGGGAGTTGATGGCCTCCCGAGGGAAAGGCCAATCATCAAAAGGTCAATCATCAAAAGGACTAACCCAGTCACAAGCCCAAACCTTTCCTCCTGTGGTCTCTCAGATTCCCTCGGACCTAGGCCTTAAGGTTAATCCAGACCTGAAGAAGAAAAGGCCGGTTGACACTCCTGAGGAGGGTGAGGTGGTTGTCCAGCCGACCAAGCAGCAAAAAACCACCCGGGCGCCAAGGAGCAGAAGGGGTAACTCCGCGGAAAGCTGGGATGAGGAGAACCTTGCTGAGGTGCGCGCTACCCCGTGTACATGGAGCCCCAAGTTGGAGCTAGATGGGGTTGCCATCCCCTACAATGCGTCGATCCGAGAGTATAACCGGGGCCGAGCAGGGTACGTAGCTGATGCCTTGGAGCAACCCCTACTCCTTCCTCGGGATATGGAGGTCTACAGGCGGTTCTCTCAGCCCGAGATTTTCCTATCCCTCAAAAGGGATCTCGCGATGGTAAGTGACCCTTTTACTATTTTATTAACTTATTTAACCCTATCAAATTTTAAACCAATCTTGTTTCGTTCGCAGATTACTCAGCAGGTATTTGTGGCAGAGGAGTTTTGTCGTGATAATTGCAGTCGGGCTGAGGCTGAGACCCAGTCTCGGATGGAGATGGAGAAATCCTTGGGGTCCCTCAAGCACGATCACCTTGAACTCACGGAGAAGTTCAAGGAGTCGGAGAAATGGCGCAAGAGTACAGAGGCCGGTTTGAAAAGTGCTGAGACCCAGGCGGAGGATCAGCGCAAAGAGCAGTACTCGACCCAGATCAACCTTGCCACCGAGAAGCAGGCAACGCTGGATCTCAAGATTGCCCTGCAAAAAGTCGAGGATGAGTTGCGGCGGGTCAAAGAGGAGGCTCAGCTGATCCGAGAGGCTGCAGAGGCTGAAAAGAGCGCTTCTTGTCAGCTCGGGGTCCAAGAAACGGAGGCCAGGCTATCCGAGGAGATCCCCGAGGTATGCAGGGACTACTGCAGCATCTTATGGGCTCATGCCCTTGATGCTGCAGGAGTTCCTGCGGATTCGGCGCTAAGACTGCCCGAGAACATCTTCTATCCTCAGGAGATCCGAGAGAATCCTGATGGCACCCAAGCGGCTTCGGAGCAGGATCTGGCGGTGCCTAATGCCGTCCCTGTGCCTGATAAAGCGAAGGATCCTGCCACGGACCCTACCATCGAGGCTCCTTCTCCTCAGCCAGAGCAGAAAGAAGATCCTCCTGCTAAGGCTTAGCTTTTAGGCTTTTAATTTTTGTATTCCCTTTTTTTTTGAATGAGAGTTGTCCTGTTTTTGGTGTTCTTTTGTAAGGACCTCTCTTTGTATTGATCTCGGAATATTAATATAAAATGTTTCCTTCGTTTTTTATGGATTTATGCTGGTACCATCCCTTTATTTAACGCTTGCAATGATATAAACGGTCAAGGTAAAGAGGATGTCATGTAGCGAATTTGAATGAGAGTTGCAATGGTGCTAGACTGTGCACACGCCTTACAATGATTTCCCTTAGGTAATAGTTTTCCAAACTGTCATAAGTAATAATTTCCCCTAAGTCTGTGGTCCGAGGAGCCACGCAGGACTTAGGTTCTGTTTAAAACTTGTATAAATTGTTGCAAGTAATAATTTCCCCTAAGTCTGTGGTTCGAGGAGCCATACAGGACTTAGGTTCTGTTTAAAACTTGTATAAATTGTCATAAGTAATAATTTCCCCTAAGTCTGTGGTCCGAGGAGCCATGCAGGACTTAGGTTCTGTTTAAAACTTGTATAAATTGTCATAAGTAATAATTTCCCTTAAGTCTGTGGTCCGAGGATCCATGCAGGACTTAGGTTATGTTTAAAACTATGAATAGTTGCCATAAGTAATAATTTCCCCTAAGTCTGTGGTCCGAGGATCCATGCAGGACTTAGGTTCTGTTTAAAACTTGTATAAATTGTCATAAGTAATAATTTCCTCTAAGTCTGTGGTCCGAGGAGCCATGCAGGACTTAGGTTCTGTTTAAAACTATGAATAGTTGCCATTAGTAATAATTTTCCCTAAGTCTGTGGTCCGAGGAGCCATGCAGGACTTAGGTTCTGTTTAAAACTATGAATAGTTGCCATAAGTAATAATTTCCCCTAAGTCTGTGGTCCGAGGATCTATGCAGGACTTAGGTTCTGTTTAAAACTATGAATAGTCGTAAATAGACCAGTAGGCAAAGGATAATCATGAAACAAAACATGGGCTAAGCCATTTTCATTAATAATAATATCTTCTGAGGTTATTTACATTCCACGGTCAAGGTACAGTTTTTTCATCCAAATCTTCTAGGTAGTAGGCGCCTATCCCGATCACGGATGTGACACGGTATGGTCCTTCCCAACTGGGCCCCAGCTTGCCCCAAGAAGGGTTTTTTGCGTTGCCGAGAATCTTCCTCATCATGTGATCACCTGGACCTAGAGGTCGCAGTTTAACATTGGCATCATACCCTTGTCTCAGCTTCTGGTGATAATAGGCCACATGAATCGTTTCTTTTTCCCTTCTTTCCTCGGCTAGGTCTAGACTTCTTCCCAATAACTCGTCGTTACCGTTTGGGGTAAACGAGTTAGACCTTAGTGTGGGAAAGTTGTTCTCGATTGGGAGCACGGCCTCAGCCCCATAAGTCATTCTCGACCGTTGTGCTAGCTGATGCCCTAGTTCTTCCCACAGACAGCGCCAATTGTAGTTGCACGATTTTCCTGGTCCAAACCCTACTGATCAGGCCTTGGCCCAAGGCGCAACACACAATAAATCTTTGTAGAGGATGGGTCAAAGAACTTAGCCTCAGTGCACTTAGTCAGTCTGATGCATGGACAATATTATTGCAGAAACAAAAACACAAGCATGGATATCTAACAGAAGATTCTATTTCCTGAGTACCGAATACCTTTTTCGTCCCCCTCTTTGAGGGACTCCACTACATTATATAGCTCTTTCATTCTTATCTGAACCTTACACTTGTTGATCATCTAAGCCCCCACTTGAGCACCTGTCTTATCAGACGCCCTTATCACTCCCTTGTGAGTTGCAGTGGCCAAGGTAGTACTGTTCAGGGGTCTTTTCCTCATTAATGCGGCCAAGAGGGTGGTTGTGACACATTTAATGTGGTGGTGGCAGCTTTCCATGAGATATTTTGGGTTTTATTCTTTTTTATATGCTTGGAGGATGAACTGCAATGGTTGGGGCGAGCTCTTGGTCCGGACTTCGTAATGTCCGAGGAGGTGTTACTCCTCGGACAGGTTTCTTTTACCGCAGTTGGGCTTGAATAATGTTTTTGCTATGACTTCTCCTCGGACATGATGCTTCTCGGACGGGCCCGTATTTAACTAGCCCATTATTTTGGGCCGGGCCCCACAATGCTTAAATGTCTCAACTGAAATAGGTGCTCCAAATCAACTCCATATACAGTCACAAACAACCTTTTACTACATTCAATTAAAAAATCAAAACTAAAGCAAATGCGCGTGCACGCACACACATGTTGAATGATGATAATACATTGAAGACATAATTTTTAAGCAAAAATCTTCATCTAATGGAAGAATCTCCTTGTAGACATTAGTGGGTAGTGGGCTCTTTTTAAAAATTAATCTCAAGTTAGCTAAACCAAAAAAACTAATAACCAAAAAAAAAATTCGAAATCTACAAACTATAGAAAAATTAAGTAGAAATAATAAAAAAATACAAGATTTGCATAGTACTTCTTAACATGTAGTCAGCCACATATAAAACCGTCCCAAAACAAACTTATAGTGGGTACATTCGAAATCTTGTATATGTGGGACAACACTATGTGGTTGACTATAGTGGGACAATACTAAGTTAAGAAGTACACCTAGTGGCTATTAATTTATTAATAAAACTGTCCCACATGGTGTATATATGGCTGAGTATTAAGTACACCAAGATTTGCATGGTGTTGTCCCAGTACATTCGAAATCTATTATTTTTTTTTTCTAATTTAATAATTCCAAAATAGAAACTATTTTAACTCTAGTAACTTTAATTTTAAAAGTTAAAAGTGTTTTTTGACAACAAAAAGAGAGAAAAGAAAAGGAAAATGTTCCCCACTTCAAATCCCCTATTTTTCAATGATTAGACTACAAGTTTTTTATTGACTAGATTTTTCTACTCTACTAAATATTAGAAAATGAAAAAAATGATTTTTTAGAAAATATTTTTTGTTGAATCAGATAGTGTTCATCATGACTAAACTTGCCATCAACTAGAAGTCTAGGACCCCATTTGGTTATGTTTTCATCAAGCTTTCACTTTTTAAACATGCATGGAAAACACCTAGTGTATAAATAATTATTAGGAGGCACTTTTTCCACATGCATGGAAAACACCTAGTGTATAAATAATTAATAGGAGACACTTTGCTATATATATTGAAAAAAAAAAGAAAAAAAGAAGCATCCTAGCTATTAATAAGGATCCATCCCTTGCCATTGATTTCAAAATATGGGTATAATATTGAAAAAATGTAATTGGGAGCCATTGAAGTTTTGTTTTGGTCTTACGGTGAAATAACTTTGGCTTTTGCAACAACACGTACTGTTTTGCTCACAAACAGACAAAAATTGACTAAACCAATGTAACTGTAGAAATGGCTATAGACACTTTTTATATAGTTAGTAGATTTAGTCTAATATATTAGCCCTTTGAAGTTTTTAACCCAAAAAAAAAAAAAAACTATAGGATTGTTTAAGGGCCATTTTGAATTCCATGCTTCTAGTGGGCTTCTGACCCACTTACAAGAAGAATAGAAGATGGGTTTGTTTGATCCCTTTTGTTCATATGTTGCCTAGCTAGCTAGTGTAGAGATGGGCCAGTCAGACTCAATTCATTGTACCAAAATAATTTTCACTCCCAGGCTTTCATTTCTAGCATTTTTGACATATGTTATCACAATGTCAACATTCCCAAAATAATAATAATAATAATAAATATATAAACTTTCATGGATAAAAAATTATCAATGCTTCCAAGAATTGCATTCACAATAAACATCACATAGAGCCATATTTAAAAAGAAGTCAAGATTAATTAAAAAAAGAAGGTATAATATTGAAAAACAAATATGTACACTCTAAAGAAATACTTACAATGATTTAGCCATGATCCTCAAGTCCTTTTGCACAAGAAGTCAAATCTAAATAAGAGTTTTCTCTACTAATTTCCAACCAAAATAGAAAAACAGCAAAAATTAGCACAAAACTCCATGACCCATTAAAGAAAAACCAAATCAAAGCAAACCCATTAGCTAAAAACAAGTACTTACACTCTAGAGAAACTTGAACAACAAAAAGATTCCAACCAAAACTGAAAAATAGCAAAAATTAGCACAAAAACTCCATGACCCATTAAAGAAATACCCAATCAATGCAAACCCATAAGTCAAGAACAAAGACTTACACTTTGAAGAAACTAGAACAACAAAAAAGAGGGAAAAAAGTATGGTGGTGGTAGTGGGTCTTAGTGGAGGTCAACGACGGCCATGGTGGCTATGGTGGTGGTAGTGGGTGGAAGGCAAAATGTGTGGTGGTGTTGGAGAAAATGGCTTACAAAGGAACAATAGGAACAAAAAAGAAAAGAAGGGGTTAATGAATAGTTGACTGAAGAAAGGAAAAAGTGGGACATGGAGTGGCTAACTAAAAAAAAAAGGGGGAAAGAAGTGTGGGAACTTGAAAAAAGTGGCGGAATGCCAAAAGTTTATAACATATAGCGACGTCGCTATATAGTATTTCTTTTTTAATAAAGTACTAAGCACATTTTCCTTAATAACTATTGTGACGTTTTCAGAAAACGTTGCTATAAACCATAAATGCGCGGCTAAAACTATATTTTTTGTGACGTTTTAAGAAACGCCGCTATTGTTTTGAGTTACAATGACGTTTTTAGAAAAAGGTCGCTAAAATTTCACTCTTTAGCAGCGTTTTTATAAAACGTTACAGTATACCACTTATAGTGACGAATTTAAAAACGTCACTAAAAAAAATGCCGCCTAAACCCAGATTTCTTGTAGTGCTAGTAAATGGTTGGTTAATTAACCAAACTAACATAAATTTGTCTTTATTTCTTGATAAAGAATATCTTTTGTTGTATCGATGTGAATAGAATATCCCTCAGATGCTGTTATTTTCTTGTTCATTCCTCAAAAATTAGCCAAGACTCATGCGTTGGTCTATTCATTATCATTTCCCTTCATAGATCAGCTACAAAAGGAGCAAAGGTACACGCAAACTTCATCACTAGCAACCAAGAAAATAAAATAGACTACAAAAATGGCTTTAAAATTGATGCCCGTGACTCTGCCTGCACGCAATGGAACTAAATCACAACCATTATCGTTGCTGGAATGGGGTTTTTCACTGATGCATACAACCTTTTCTGCATTTCAACAGTCTCAAAACTCTTGGGTTGCCTTTACTACTATGACACTAGCATAGGAAAGCCTAGAAAGCTCCCCCAAAACTTTAACAACGCTGTAATTGGTGTTGCCCTACTTGGTACTCTCATAGGCCACCTAATCTTTGGTTGGATTGCTGACAAACTTGGCCGTAAAAGAGCTTAAAGCGTCACTCTAATTTTCACGGTCATTTGCGCCATATGCTCCGGCTCGTCCTTTGGTGCAAGCAAAGAAACTATCATTGGAACACTTTGTTTCTTCGGGTTCGGGCTAGGGCTCGGTATCAGTGGAGACTATCCCGTCTCCGCCACAATCATGTCCGACTACTCCAACAAAAGAACTCGCGGAGCATTCATTGCCGCGGTGTATGCAATGCAAGGTGTAGGAATTGTATTCGCAGGGCTAGTTCTTATGATACTTTCAGGAACTTTCTTCACTTCTTCCCCGCTGCTTCATTCAAAGATGATCTTGTATTTTCCACACAACTAGAGGCAGATTATCTTTAGAGGATTGTGCTTATGCTTGGAGCTCTTCCAGCACTCTTAACATACTATTTTAGAATGAAAATTCCTGCAAAAAATACGTACACAGCCATAATCGAAAGGAATGCCAAACAAGCCGCTGAGGACATGAGTTGGGCTTTTGACCTTGAACTCAAAAGTTGAATTACATGACAAATTATCGACACTCAAAGCTGCAAACAACTACCCATTATTCTCTCACGAGTTTGTTCATCGACATGGGCGTCATTTGATAGTCACAATGACCACATGGTTCTTATTGGACATATCATTTCATAGCCAAAATTTGAACTAGAAGGATATTTTCCCCGCAATGAATTTAATTGAAAAGCCTGAATTTGTGAATGCAATCAAGGAAGTCTTTCAAACCTCGAGTGCTATGTTTTGTATGGCAATGCTTGGTACCTTCCCTGGTTACTGGCTTACCGTGTTCTTCATTGAAAAGCAAGGCCGGTTTATGATTCAACTTCTTGGGTTCCTCTTTATATTAGTATACATGTTTGTGATGGCGTTCCACCTTAACCACCTCAAGGAACATGAAGAGCTGTTTGCATTGTTATACGGGCTAACGTTTTTCTTTGCAAACTTTGGACCTAATAGCACAACCTTCGTGCTATCAACTGACACTACAACAAACTTGAGTTTTCTCAACATTTTTTTATCTACGGTTACTAAAAAATGTTAATTAAACTCCTAAGTTTCTACGGTTGTACTCAACTGTAGATCAAAATAAGGAAATTAACCTACTTATTTCCACATTGGCACAACTGTTGAAATAGGTGTAAAAAAAAAAAAAAAAAAAAAGTTTAATCCACAGGCTTGATGAATGTAGAAGATAAATTACATCTTTTATCTATAGTTATCAATGTTGAAAATTAGAAACACAGAACTTATATAAAGCTACAGAACAAATCAAAGTTTTATAGATAGCTCTCACAGTTTCTCATTTTCTCTCTAGTAGCTCAAATCTCTCTCACACAACCTAGAAATTTCAAAGCCAATTTCATAGCTCTCAATCATGGAAATTTCGAAGCTCTAGGTCATGGCAATTGCATAGCTATTGGTCTCTCAACGCGGTGGCTCTATCTCATTGTCACTCACAAAATTGAAGTCGAAGTCTTCCATCAACTCCTCTACTCTTCGCCTACCTCATCTAATCTCCCCCAATTTTCTAGGGTTTCAAGCTCAATCGACACGAAGATCATTTTGCCTGATTCGTCTCGATTCTTCAATGGAGGCAAATTCAGTGCATTTTCATGTTTTGTTTATAAATTTTAGTGTTTGGTTCTTGGGAAAATTTTAGGGTGAATATTTAAATTCTCCCTCACTTCCTCTCTCTCCCCAAACCCCCAAGGTTCCCTCTCTCTCTCTCCCTCTGTATATGCCTATATATAGGTTTTTGTATCTTTCTTAGATGGCTTTGTGTTTTGTTTCAGAGTCTACTACAAAGGATGGTCAAGCTAATAAAGTAAGTTTCTTCTAGATTTTGTTCTTTGTTCCATAACTAAACCTAAGTTTCAATTATTCTTATTATTATTAATTGGAATTCTATAGTGTTCACTTACTTTCTGCCGAATTAGTGATCATAGTAGTTTTTTTGTTGTTGTTAATTTATTGTGATTGGTTGATATTGGGGTGTGCTTTACTGCTTGTTTTTGTTCCCATCAAATGTGCTTTAATAATGAATTTTGTTAATTTTTATGAAATAATTCTTGAGATTGAATATGTAGAAGGATATTCTTACTGTTTAATTATCAGCATATGTACAATATATGGTACTGAGCATTGAGAATGAAATTAACTTGTATTTTTTTTTATACTGACTTGCTTTTTTTTTATTAGATACTCTGTTTTTTGTTGGCTGAATCACGAATTCATGTTTCCAATGGCAATGATGGTTGTAGAATGTAAACTTGTATCTTGAGTTGGATGATGGTTGAAACCGTTAGAGATTTATGATAAGTTTTTGTTTAGAAAACACGAGTGTGATACAGTGTTCAGAATGGGATGAAAATACTGACCTCCAAAGAGTCAAAAACTGAGAACACCCAATACTATATCCTGAGCTGGCCAGATAAGCAAGCATGCCAAATTACGAATTTCCCTCATTCGTACCCACAATTGGAAACATTGCAGAAAGAGATGATCAGGTATCAGAGAAAAGATGGGGTTCAAATGACTGCAACACTATACCTGCCACCAGGCTATGATCCGTCAAAAGATGGACCTCTTCCATGTCTGGTTTGGTCTTACCCTAGTGAATTTAAAAGCAAAGATGCTGCTGGACAAGTTCGTGGTTCTCTTAATGAATTTCCTGGAATAGGTGCTACATCAGCCCTTCTTTGGCTGGCTAGAAGGCTTGAATTACCTCTTCCCATTGTTTGTTTATACTCTCTTTTAAAATCTTTGGCATGTCATCATTATTCCCCTTCCTATTGCATCTATCTTCTGGTTTGCTGTGAACATAATGGACCAATTTTCAATTGCTTTGATACTTGCAGGTTTGCTATTCTAAGTGGACCAACGATTCCTATTATTGGTGAGGGTGATGAGGAGGCAAATGACAGGTAGCTTGATACAATTTTTTTAAAGAATGTACTAATAGTTTCAAGGATATGGGAATTTTTATTTATAAAAAAATAAAAATAAAAAGGGATATGGGACTTTCATCCTAGTCATATGATAAAGTAAAATGCCTATAAGCACATATTAGATATTTTCATATGATTGATGACATAAGGAAGTTCATCCCATTCTCTCTCCCTTGAAAGCTAAATCCTTTTTAGGCACTTTATTAATCCTTGGAAGCTTCATTGCTTATGCAGGAATCCGAAAACCCATCATGAATAGCAAGTTATTGATGACTAACTATCTATTTTGATTGGTAAGTTACACACGCACACACACCTAGAGGATCTCAAACCCAGTATTCAGGACCTCATCCTCCATCCCTTTATTATGAGAGGAGAAAGTGCCAATTGAGCTATAGCTAATTGGTTCTTTGGGACAATAGGATCTAATAAGTGGCACTTATTTTACAGTTTTGGGCTTTCATATATGCATTACCAGTTGGTGTAATAAGCTTTGTACTACGTTTTAATATATATATATATATATATATATTAATCTTACTGCACTTTAGGAGAAGTATGAAAAGGAAAAGTATGAAAAGGAATTGAAGGATGCAGCAGCTAGGGAACTCATGCAAGCAGAGGAGGTGGCAATGTTGGATAAGGTTGTAGAGATTTACAACCTCTATTTTAGTTTTGTTTGTTTTTGCTTTATTTTGTTTTATATTTTATTTTTTTTCTTTTATGATATCTTGCTGCAGTTTTTGTATGGTTTTAGGGGCTTTAGTGGAAGGAATATGAATAGGAATGGGGATGGAGCAAATTTGGCACAGGAAACACTTTCTCCTTTCCCATTTAAATATAAGGGAGCTTCTTTGCAAACCTGCCACAACCACTAAATAATGTTGGTGGCCAGGGGTAGAGAAACTTTGCAAAAATTCAACTTACACCTTATATTTAGCTAAACTTTTCAAAAATATATATGGTTCCCCCCCCCCCCCCCCCCACTTATTGAAATTCTAGTTCCACCCCTGTTGGTGGCTGTTGTGAAAATTAATGAAGTTAGGCTGGGTGGAGCCCTTTGTGGCATAAAGATTTTATACCTGTAACATCATTAAACCATTTGGCACTTAAAAATTTAAGATATGTTACTTACCATTTTTTTTTTTAAATTTTGAAAAACTTTTGACTTACTACATTATTCACTAAAACTATTGCATATAGGAATGTACCCATTTCTTGGGATCCATAAGGGCTTCCGTGTTTTAATAATCATGTGAAAATGTCTAGCCTACTTATACGAAGACTAATGAGTATTTTTTTTCTCTGACTTAGTGTTGGATTTGTAGTGTATTTCACAATGTAAAGAAAAGAAAATATGATATAGATGGAGAAAGAGATTCTCTTTATTAGTAGGATAACGACAAACTGAAAAGTAAGAAAGAAGGAGAAAAACACAGAGCTTAAAATCCAAAAACTTGGAAGTTCAGTTTCGTAAGTGTCATTCCCCTCCTTGTTTTGTGGTTTGTCTGTCTTGAAGCATTTCCAGTTATCAACTAATCATAATTTCTTTTGGCTTTAAAAGATCATATGCATCTTTTTTCCATATGTCTTCTCTTGAAAATAATAGTTCATTTATGTCTTCTCTTGAAAATAATTTGCTGATAAGTTATTTGTGTTTGTCATTTGTGTTTGGTAGGCCTTGTCACTGGGAATTCCTTGTCTAAGTAGACCCCACGCCCTTTGAACAATTTAGTGAGAGCTTCTTGTGAAATTTTTCATATGCAGGATATTTCTTTCTTGTCCTATCCGCTCCCCATTGTAAGTTCTTCATAGCTTCAACCTCATCCCCAAAAGAGTTATAAAATATAAATTCAGCAAGTTAAGTTAAATGTAAAAGGGACTGAGATGTATATGATATCCCATAAGAATTTTTACAAAATTTGTCAACATGTAAAATCCATATTATGGATGAATGATTTTACTTAATATAAATTAAATAGTCATTTCCTATTTGACTTTTAATTTTAAAAATTTTAATTTTGTCAACTGTTTTGTCAATTAGGTGTTTATTTTGTCTAATAATAACTTGAATTTTTTTCTTATGTTGACATGTATTGTGTTAAACAGGACTAGTTTGAGCAATATCATGAGTGGGTGATTGAGGCTGAGCATGTGATACTGAGTACTCTAAATTTTGAACTTAATGTGCAACATCCATATGCTCCTCTTAGCTAACCTATTTTGTTAAGATCTCTAAGCTATAGGTTAAAGTGAAAAAGTGCTTAACTGCCTTGAAATAGTAGCAGTCAATGGTCAAGTAGGTAAGGTTGTATATTAAGGGATGGGGAGTGGATGGTGGGGATCCATGTGAGGAGTCATGGACAGCCATGAAATGTCTCTAACATCAGTGAGTTACTTCTCCCCCCAACTGCCTATTTACTGAATTGCTTTTGCTTTTTGGTTATTCAATCAGAATCTCTTAATTCTTTTCTTGTAGAAATCTAAACCACAATTAGTTATCTGGACCAATTGACAATGTCTTTACTGGCTTACAGAATCTTAGAGAGATGTATGTGTTCTTCACCTGATCCTTATATTTCCTTTTCCCTGGCGTTAGAAGTGAAAAGAAAATAATGCTAAGTACAATATTCCATGAATACAAAGTGGATGTTGTTGATGCTAGTAGAACCTTGAGAAGGTATGAAGTTGGTGATGATCTTGATGAAGGTATGTAGCAAATTATGCAACAAACAAGAACTCTCCAAATACCTTTTAGTGTACAAGGATTGGCTATTGTAAATACTTTTAAGTGTACTATTCAAAATAGGTTTTGTGTAGCAAGTAGTGATTCATGTTTCAAATTTAAAAATGTAAAGGGCAATAGACAGAGTAGTTGAGTTATGTTGATTTGTACAATTTGTTTCATTGTGTTAAAAGAGCAGTTGATTGGCTGTTGTAATTCCATTTGGAATTGAACAATTGCGATTACGTTTATGTTTTGAATCAGGTTATTAAATTTTGATCAATATGAAAAAGCGCATTCATAATTTTTTTTATTAAGAAAATACTTATTTCAACGTTTACAAACCATTGAAATTTATCTCAAGGTACCTTTTACCAACGGTTGAGTGTATGTGGAAAAAAGTAACAAGCATACTTTTATAATAATACTTCAACGTTTATTAACCATTGATTAAAGTGTAATAATTTTTTCAACGGTTGCATAGGCGGTAAAAAAATGTTCTCGAAATAGTTATTAATGGCGGTTTTCGACAGTCATTTCAACCATCGAAAATGTTATTTTTGACAGTTTTTAGTACTTTTTTCAATGGTTTCAACCGTTGAAAATAACCAAATTTCTTGTAGTGTGAGTTGTTCCGACCCGGATGAGGTCCTCGTGTCATGCTCTAAGCGCGACTACTGGTAAGGCTAGGGCAATAGTTGGAGCCTTTTGGGTGCAAAACTATACTTCGAATGGTGATCCAGGAAGGATTAAGAAGGCAATGACGATTTTGGCAGTTACCAACATGTTAGGGGTTTTCTTCACATTCTTTGTGACTGAGACCATGGAAATGTCTTTGGAGGAAATATCTGGTGAGGATGAACGTGGCAATGACACAACACAAGAGTCTGCTACACACTCAGTTTCATGGGTTGCAGCAGGAGCTAATTACAGGGAGTCTGTGTGAAAGCATATCAAGTACAAGTGGGAAATCAAATAAGTAAACAAAAGAAATATTGTCATTTGCTCTTATAGCTACTTAATTTGTTTTTTCAATTATACGTGTCTAGATATGTACTACAAATAAGATCTGCTAAATGTTGTAACTTGTGACTTGAAAGAAGCTCGGGCAAAGGGTGAAGCTACTTTTTGTTTTTATTTTTGTGTGTTTTATTTTCTATTTCTTCCTTGTGATAGTGAAGCATTTTTCTATATGTTAGAGATATATATTAGATATATTAGCCCAATGTAATAGGCTTAAGCCCACTCTTGCTTGTACTAGTAATCTAGGGTTTAGTCGTCTATATATACTCATGTTAGGGTTCATTATAACACAGGTTATTGTACTACACTCTTATACATAATAAAGATGTAGCCCTTAAGGGATTCCTCCGTGGATGTAGGCCGACAAGGCTGAACCACGTAACCCTTGTGTTCTCAGTGTTTCTATTCTATGCTTCTCTTTCTGCATCCATTCTAGCATACACAACATGAAATAACACATCGCGTTGCTAATATTAATAATAATAATTAACTTTAACATGATATCAGAGCCAAACTTCGTTCTTGGCATTAAACAAAACATCTCTAGCAAGCAAAGAAGAATATCACATGCACACCACCATCAGAAGTCACGCATGCTTCTCTGCTGGATCTAGAATCCACGACATCTCGCAACCACCATGGCTCAGTGCTGTGTCCAAGATCCACAAACTCAAGCAAAGCCGTGACTTAACTTTTCAAATCTGTGCAAATCCATGCTTCGCCTGATAAAACTAACACCACGGACGTGCTTCATGACCTCCCGCGACAAAAACCAAGAAACTTGGCCCGCAGCGGCAAGCTCACGCACCACCACGCGCTGCTAACAGCTTCGGAACCTAGTTAGATCATAGCCACACGCGCTGCCATGTCGGCCTCCTTGCTCGGCGATCTGTAAAACCCGAGAAGTCCTGCCGTCTATCGCGTTCACACGTGCCAACACGCGCCGCCTGTGTTTCTGGATCTTTCCCACGCATCGCCATGATTTCCTATTGTGTAGCTCATCCATTGGTCACATGCGTCGTCCTATCGGCCATGTCGACCACCGACTTGCCTACGGAAGAAATATGGCTTTACCCCGCTGTTGCACGTGCCTCCACGTGCCACCTGGGTTTCTGGCTTGTCCTCCACGCACCGGTGAACTGCCACGCGTCGAAAACTGCTGCTGATGTCATTTGACGTCATCGGATAACGTCATCACTCCACGTTAGCAACCATGCAAGCACCTCCATATCAGCCCTAGTCCACGTCAGTGACACATTATAGGATGACATCAGCGGCTCTGCTGTTGATCCGTGACCCGACCTGGAAACCCGGAACCGACCCGGACCAGTATTCGTTGACTTTCACCATGGACTAGTTGACTTTGACTTTTGCGTTGACCTTTGACCAAAAGTCAAAATTTCCGACAGGGCCTATCTTGCATTGTTTTTCACGTAGATTCCGATTTTGGACTACGTTTCTTCATTTGAAACTCCGAAATTGGTCAATTGGCATATTCTTCATTGTGGTTTCTTCAAAGGCATCTCCAAGTGATCTTCTCATGCTTATCCAACCTCAGGCCTTCATCGAGCTTCCGCCTTGAGTTTGAGGGAGGGTGTTAGAGATATATATTAGATATATTAGCCCAATGTAATAGGCCCAAGCCCACTCCTGCTTGTACTAGTAATCTAGGGTTTAGTTGTCTATATATACTCATGTTAGGGTTCATTATAACATAGGTTATTGTACTAAACTCTTATACATAATAAAGATGTAGCCCTTAAGGGATTCCTCTATGGATGTAGGTTGACAAGGCTGAACCACGTAATCCTTATATTCTTAGTGTTCCTATTCTATGCTTCTCTTTCTACATCCACTCTAGCATACATAACATGAAATAACACATTGCGTTGCTAATATTAATAATAATAATTAACTTTAAGACTATATATATACATGGGAAATTCTTAAGTGGTACGAAACTACATGGTTAGCTTACTAATCTTGTACTTTGGGCCAATAGAAAAGAACCATGTCATTAAAAATATGGCAAATTACAACTTACTCACTTGTGATTTGGCTGAAATTTAAGTTACCTATATATAGTTTAAAATTTGACACTTTACCTATTTGGGGTTTGACTGAAATTTAAGTTGCCTACCTGTAGTTTAAAATCTTATGATGCTAAGTGTTCAACTAGATTCTTTTTGATCCTATTTGATCTTGTATATATATATATATATATATATATATATATTTATATTGTGTTTTTGGAGAAGAGAGATATAAAAGTTGGGTAATATTACATATTTAGCCATGTTTTTAACCGAGGTGGATTATGGAAATCTAATTAAGCTAACCTTAGGTGGATAAAGTGTCAAATTTCAAACTACAGGTAAACAACTAAAATTTCGGCCAAACCATAGATGAGTTCAATTTTCACAACATGCTACGAGCACTTGGGTTAGGGAGATAAGGGCTTGGGGGAGGGAGAGGGCTTGGCGTAAAAGATGGGATCAATTTTTACGATATGCTGGGTGGGGAGATTGGGGGTGAGAGATGAAGGTTTGTGGAGAAATAATAAATGGAGGATGATAGCAAAGAGGAGTGACAAACTGATAACGTTTTTGGCAAGAACGTGGTGCCAAAATTTGAGTCAGCGGGTGTTTTCCTTCTCCATGTGTGCTTTCTTGGTCTGCGGCAGTGAGTGGGAAAATTGAAGGGAGGTTTTGTTGGTTTATATGCGTAGGAAAGTTGAATGAAAGTTTTAGGCTTGGTTTGGTTGGGGTGTAGCGTTAGTTATGCAAGAACAAAAAAACGCACAAGGGGATTAATTTGTATCGATCACAAGGAGATAATTAAGTGTAGTGATTTATATTTATCTCTTAGAGATATTTATATTTTGGTATTCATATTGAAGAGGAGGAAGAAGGTTTAGAGTTGGGATTAGTACTAAATACCTAAGTTTTCTAAGAAAAAGATAATTAACGATTTTGATATAGAATTATAGAAGTGTATTCTATTTAATATTTGTAAAGCCCATATTTATTGACTTTATTCAGTGAAAATTTTATATTTATTTTCTTTCAATTTAATTGAATATTTCTGGGCTTAATTGTATTTTAGGGTAGAAAGTACTTGATCCATATAAACTTTGTAAAAGTTGCATTCTGAGCTAACTCATGACCTCAGGTGATGAGGTTGCGAATTGCACTGGCAGTCTGCTTTGTATCTTGATCTGTTTTATGTTCACATCAAATAAGCCAAGACACACTCTATGCATGTTGAACATGGTTAGGGTTTGACTATAACCTCCTATTTTCACATTATTCTACTCATCCCACCTTGTATAGAAAGAGAAAGCCTTTGCCTTTGAGCCTAAATACTCTTATCCTTTCTTCTCCATCACTCTCAACATTTGTCATCCCTATGAGATTTATTTATTTATTTATTTTTTATCTCCTTCGTCTCATATACATACAGTTGACCCTTGTGAAATATGAGGTAAGTGATGGAAACTTAGGAAGCCATTTCAAATTCAATTCTATTGGTGCTATTCCATTGGCGGTTCAATGGAGGCGTCTTTGACAAGGTAGGTGGAGAAAAGACTTGGAGTAGTTAGTTATCAGTTGGAGCTTGGAGCGCTCAAGTACATTAGGTGTGTAGGCTTAGATGCATGTCTCATGGTGTTATTGTACTACAATTTTTTACATTATCTAGGGTACCTTCTTTGTGCATGATATCCTTGTAGCTCATGAATAGTGAAGCCAAAAAATTGGTACTTTTTCAAAGTAGATATTTATCTTCATCCTGGAAAAAATGGCATTGCAAGATCTTATCTGCATTGTGAGATATCGCACACACAAGTTTGACAAAAACCAACTTGGAAGTTTGAATCCATGTGAACCAGCCAAGTTCAACAGCCCATAACTTTCAGCACAGAGCTCTAAATGATGCAATACTAGAACCATTGAAAATTTCACTACGACACCTTTCTTGAAACAACAAGAACAAAGAAACAGAGCTCGTTAAGGCCTCTAACCAAGTGCAGGAATTTGGTACCTTGAAGTGGGAAAGTATTGGAAAGTGCTAGAAAATGGGAATAATTGTCGCACTCGTATTAAAGTAGAGCCCAGAAAGCTGAGCCCATTCTAAGGGTGGGCCTAGCACTAGGGGTATCTCC
The DNA here is from genome assembly GCA_036321655.1 of Quercus alba. Taxonomy (NCBI): domain Eukaryota; kingdom Viridiplantae; phylum Streptophyta; class Magnoliopsida; order Fagales; family Fagaceae; genus Quercus; species Quercus alba. The sequence goes on from CM070301.1 coordinate 63,826,030, forward strand.
TTTAAATTCCAGGCCTTCCTCACTCTTCCATAAGCATTAAATATCCTCTTCAATTTCCCCAAACACTCTAAAAATGTCCTGAATTTTCTAGAGCCCTCACCTTCGTACAAAGTCAAAATTCTTCAAGGATAATTTCTAAGCCCTTTTTTTTTTCCACCTCTTTTCCCTTTGTTTTCATGCTCCATTGTTTGAATAAAAATGTTGTGTGCTTGTATGTCTATGGTGTGAATATACTTTGTGGTTCATTTCTAAGTATGTTTAGAGTAGGATTGGATTTTCCATATTATGAACAGTGTTTTAATTTATAGGCATTTATATGGATAAATTGTTGAATATGTGAATATTGGCTTGCTTACCCATTCTTTGTTGGCTTAGACTTTGCTTGACTAAAAAATGGGTATGGTCTATATATATATATATATATATAATCATTGTTGAAATGTTACTTTGCTTAGTAAATCCAATTTCCGCATGCTTCTTTGGATAGGAGTAAATATATACACGTGAACATGTTGGATTTTGAGATTTGTGACATGTTGGTAAATCACCTTGCATAGTATATTCATCTGGTGCTTTTCACTATGGCAAGGTGCCCAATAGTGAGGTGAAAAGTAATAAATAAAGAGAAACAAAATGCTATTAATTAGGAAGAAATGAACATCTGACAGTTTTTTATTTTTTATTTTTTATTTTTATTTTTATTTTAAAACATTATAAATCTAAAGTATAAAAAATAAGTAACTTTTGCAAAGTTATATGATGCGTAATTTGTATGAGGAGAGAAGGGATTAATGTGTGTTGAAATGGATGAGATTCAATTGTTGAATATGTAAGAATTGGACATCTATTAATTGGATTTTTGTTTTCTTAAAGCTAGTTGAATGTGTAACTTAATTAGTTAAAATGCATGAGTGTTCATTACTATGTTGTGGTTATATTCAATAATGGATCCTGATGCCATATCAAAAGCCATCTTTAAAGTTTAAAGTAGTTGGAGCATATAGAGAGGATGGCCTGACCCATGTGCCAGGTGCATGCGTTAATGTTTGTTGTTGGTAATTTATTCTAGTTTGCTAAAGAATTACGTGCCTGAACCCTAACATTTTATAGATTATATCTCTTCAAGTATCTAATTAACAAACACTTTCCAAATTTCATATGGATTTACTAATTAAATGATCACATTTTATCCAGTCGAGAGACAAAAAGTACTTGGTGTATATGAAAATGAATTGAGATTTGGTTCCTGAACAACTTGATTATAAATTAAATATATTGGAATCTAATTTGAGAGAGAGAGAGAGAGAGAGAGAGAGAGATAAATCAACGTTTCTTTGAAATCAATGAAATCCAGCTCTGAACAACCGGATTATTATACAAACATTAAAATTTGCGTTCAATATACCAGCTAAACAACATATGATTCCCATAATTTCAGAAATACATATTATGGGCTTATTGTTTAACTTAAAATCTAAAAGATAACGGACGCTGATTTATTACATTACACATAGCCGCCAAATATCTGTCACCACGTCCTCCAGCTATAGCCAATCGGTGTTCAAAAAACTATCACATAGTTAACAAAAGAACGTCTTGTTGTCCATCTCCACCTCCATGCTGACCATGTGGATGATGTCCTCCGCCATGACCATGTGGGTGATGTCTTCTGCCACCACGATGAGCATGCGGGTGATGTACTCCGCCGTGACCGGGATGAGCATATGGGTGATGTCCTCCGCCATGACCATGCGGGTGATGTCCTCTGCCACCACGATGAGCATGTGGGTGATGTCCTCCGCCACGAGCATGATGAGCACGTGGTTGATGTCCTCCGCCACCATGACAATGCCCTCCTCCTCCTCCTCCATGAGGACCATGACCATGACCGCCGTGATGCCCACCGCCACCAAGACAATGGCCTCCTCCTCCTCCATGAGGACCAAGTCCATGTCCATGTCCTCCATGATGTCCCACAGCGTGGGGTGGAGTATGATGATGATTTCCGTGGTGAGACATTTTGTAATGTATTGCTCAAATCAAAGCTCAGGAAGTGAGTTTATAGTGAGGAAGTTTGTAAGGGGTGTATGTGTATTTATAACTTTATAAATCGTGATGTGAACTGAAGACAAAGCCTAAAAGTCAACCTTGCTAAGCTATTACTTGGAGTGGAAGTTTAAACCGCGTACCCCCACAACCACACGATTTTAATTCGGTCAAACTTGGAGTGGAAGTTTTAAAGTGTTTTATTTTATCACAATGCGGACTGTCCGTGTGAACTTGTGAAATAGAAGTAGATACTTTTCTTCCTAGTTAAGTTAAAGGTGTGGTCGGCTATACCGAGTTTATAGATAATTTTTCGTGCAAACATTTAAAATTTATTAAATGATCAGCTGCATGGTTGGGACTGAAGACAAAGCCTAAAAGTCAACCTTGCTATTACTTGGAGTGGAAGTTTAGCTGATTAAACCGAGTACCTCCACAACCACATGATTTTAATATTATCACAATGCGAACTGTCCGTGTGAAGTTGTGAAATAGAGGTAGACACTCTTCTTCCTAGTTAAGTTAAGTGTGTGGTCGGCTATACCGAGTTTATAGATAATTTGTCGTACAAACATTAAATTTTTTTTAAATGAACAGCTGCATGGTTGGGGTTCCCCTCGCCCATTCATACGTATAATCCAAGTGCATGATTGGGGAGTTGTTTTATTTTTTTGATAAGAATGAATGAGAGCAAAAATTCATTCAACAACTAGCTAGTACTAGCAACATGCGCAAGTCTTTTACGTAATCCTTATCCTTAATTTAACAACACCTCAACGTCATAAGTTCTAGATACAAAATGAAATCTTTTTGTGGATTCCATGTTTAGTATCTTCATCCCATTCTAAACTTGACACTTTTTTTCCCGATATTTCATACAATATAGGTATTTGAAAGATTTTTTTTATTAAAAATAAAAATAAAACCCTAGTATTATTTCCATGCAACGTACGGTTTATTTAAAAATTTATATAATAAAAAATATATAAATAATTAATGAGTCATACAATAACACCATATTAATTTATAAATATATTAAATCACTTTGTACAAACACCATATATGACTCCATCTAAAAAACATGCAATATGACATATCCAATATAAAAAATAAAAATAAAAAATACCTCGTCTTTTTTCTTCGTAGAACCCATTACAGATTTTTTGCAAAATTAAATATTTATGAGTATTTGTCGATACCATATTTTTTCCAACCCCGATTCATGCGTCAAAAAAATTGCAACATTTAAAACCTAGCTCTTTGATAGCAATTAAGACCAAAAACTCTAATTAGGAATGGTAAAAAAGATGACTTTTTGATCTAATCGTCTGATCGAGTTGAATTTGGACCGTCTCATAGGTCATAGTTTTCTCTTCGAAACGATAGTTCGCTGGTCAAAATCAGAATTAAAATGGATGAGATATCAATAAAAGCTCAAGATCCTAATTAAAAGTTTCACTTTTTTTAGGTTAAACATACTATTTTTGGACCAATTTTGTACAAAAAACTGGACAAATTGGACAAGAATTGGAGTGATCCATTTGAACTAGTTTGAAGAATGAAGCTTCGCTTACCTCTCACAAAAAGGGCTTGATGATGTCTACCACGGATTGGAAGGAATGAATTTTCCAAGGAAAAAAGGTCACAAAATTTCCTACACTGTGTCACCTCTGTTCCAGGCGGTATCTTGTCGATTGTAACTCCAAATCTCGCAAGATTGGAACCTATAGAAACTATACATCTGGAGCTTTCAAGAGATATAAAGTTTGAAGAAATCGGATCTCGGAAAGGCCTCCAAACTGGGGGTATAAGTGGGAGGCTATGTGATGGTGTTCCTATAAATACCCTCCCCCCTTTTATTTATTTATTTTGTAAAAGTAAGTTTTTTGGAGGAAAAAAGAAAAAGAAAAATTGGAGTGAAAAAATACTAGAAAAAAAAAAAAACCTTAGAATAATTCAGAATAATTTTCTCTCTCCTTTCTCTAGGAAACCCTTTACAAAAATTCAGCCCCCTCTCATCTTTATTGTAATCTTTATGGATAAGATGTAGGGATGGGGTAGCTTCCTAATAGCTACACCCCCCCCCCCCCCTCTTCCCCTTCTATTTCTTCCTATGCAAACATCATTCATCTTATATACGAAATTCTTTTTCTTTATTTGTTGTCTCTTTACTTTATTGCTTTAAGTTCCTAGCATTTTATTTATGTTGTTGTGTATATCTATCTCTTTACTTCTTTATGCTTATATGATTTGTGGATGGTTGTGATATTACTGTTAAATTCCTAGATGGGTATTGAACCTAAACCTAGACCTAATATAAGAAGTACGCTTATTTTCCCTCACTTTTCCTAGGAATTATTAGTTGTGTTGATTAGGAACTCAAGCACTATTGTCATAGTTTTGTGTTTTTGACCCCACATTCCTATTACCATAAATAAATAAATAAATATATATATATATATGTATATATGTATGTATGTATGTATGTATGTATGACTATGGACAAAACTTAGGAACAATACCTTAGGTGCTGTTCCTTAAGTTATTCTCTTAAGATTCAGCCATTTGGCTACTTAACTAAAAAATACACTTTCATCTCACGAGAAAAAATTTTCATGACAGAATTTTAAAAGTGGAACCTAAGGAATAACACCTAAGTATTATATCTAACTCTTGCCCTTTATATATATATATATATGAGATGGGTTCAAGTTACACTTGGTATAACTCTAAAGAGTTACACATTTTTTAAACCATTGGATTTAAGTATATTTAACGGTAAAAAAAAAAAAAAATTGATCTCATTTATTATCACTTATTTAATACATTTCATACTTATTTCTAAACCCAAAAAACTTTATATGGCTGACTCTTTCTCTCTCCACTGCACGTCTCTCTCTCTCTCTCTTTGCACGTTTCTCTCTCTATCTTTTCCACGATTCTTCCACCTCCATGGCCAGTTCGCCGATAGAAAAAAAAAAAAAAAGCTACAGCCTGCCGTACTTTGTTGAATAACACAACTATTCCTACTTTATATGCTTGAAACTTTTAATGTCATATATTGTTCTTCATCTTTTAATATTGTTCATGGAAGTTGCAAAGATATGATCTAATTCTCTAAGAGGTTGAATAGATGGAAATGTGTGAAATTCTTGTCTGTGGGATCACTTGGGTTTCTCAAAGCAGAGAAGTTGTTGGAGAAGCTAAAGCCTTTACCACCTATTATTTCAAAAGTGTAATTCTTTTATATTTGATTGACGTTATGCAAAGTAAAGAGATTTGTCATTCCCTATTAAAGCTTGGGTATACATTCTTATGCGTGTAAGTTCTTGTCATATTGAAGTGTCTTGTGTTTGATCATGGAGGTTGTCCTGTTCTTGTCCCCTAAGAACTTGTAATTCAATATGCTTCATGTTCCAATAGCACAATCAAAACTCTCTAGCATTACTCTTGTTTTTGGATATACTATGCCAATTCAAAAATTATTTTTACTGCACATCAGAAGTGCAAATGCTAAGATTGTTGTCAAGTAAGGCTTTGTGTGAGATTATATCAAACGTAAGGAAGTCCATACCATATCGGAGGTTATACCGATTTGGCCAGCGGTACAATATATTTTGGATACTGGTCAATACCAGTGTACCGTTTCGAGATTACTGCTAATATATATATATAATTTTAAAATGATAAATTTATGTCACTCATCTAATCAATAACAACAATAATAATATATACTTTAGAAAAACCAACAAGTTCATCAAAAAAAAAAAAAAAAAAAAAAAAAACAACGTAAATATATTTTAGTGTGTAACATTGTACTTATATAGTGTAATATATATATATATATATATATATTTATATTTATATCCCTTTACGTGACTATGGGTGAGTTACTACTGGAGTGGCAAGTTAAAAACAAGTCCCATCAATTTACTTAACATTAATAATAATAATAATAATAATAATAATAATAATAATGTATATATACATCAGTACATGTGCCTGATGCCCTGGTAATGAAAGAAAAAGAAAGTACAAGGGCAAACAGAAAGTTAAGAGCATAGGCCATGTGATTGGTGGAAATGAATTGATACTAAAGACAAGTTTGAAAAATATTCAACACTTTTGAGTGTTTCATAGTTCCACCTAACCATCTAACATCATTGACTAAATATTAGATAAGAAAATTTGAAAGACACAAAGCAGAAAGCACATGGTTGTAGTGCATTAGTAGTGAAGAAACTAAAGACGCAGGAAAAAAGAAGAAGAAGAAGGAGAATAAAGAAGTTGCAGTGGCAACTACAATGGAGAGGAATGGGATCTAAATTAGAAAAGGGTATAGAAGGGAAAAAAATGAAGGATTTGGAGCACAGATCTTAGTCATTAGGCACCAAGTCAGTGAGTCATAGACCCATTTTTCTCATCTTCTTCTTCCTTTTATTTTTCTTTTTTCTTCTTGTTTGTACTGGTCCGAAACATCTTTACAGGCCGAAACAGCTGGATTTCACCAGTATGACTAGTTTGAGGCTGGTACAACCGGTATTTTTTTCGGTACGAAACAAGGGGTGTACTTGTACCAATGCACTGGCCGGTACGGTATATATCGGCCGTACCAGCCAGTACGGTACGAAATTGACTTCCTTGACCAAACATGGCCCTTCCAAATAATACGTACATTTGTTTGGGTTGGTCTATACCAATCAAGGTAAGCTAAAGGAGCTAGGTCCTCCCTGAACGACTGGTACGAGGCTGGTATGACTGGTATTTTTTTCGGTACGAAACAAATGGTGTACTTGTACCGATGCACTGGCCAGTATGGTATATATCGGCCATTCTGGCCGGTACGGTATGAAATTGACTTCCTTGACCAAACGTGGCCCTTCTAAATAATACGTACATTTGTTTGGGTTGGTCTATACCAATCAAGGTAAGCTAAAGGAGCTAGGTCCTCCCTGAATTTGAGTGCATATTGCAATTACTAGAGAATTGGAGTATAGGAGTTCTTAACTATTTATTTAGGAGTCTAATATAAATTTCTAAAGAGGCAATTGAAGTCTGAGGTGACAAAGCCTCAACTGGTATTGTATAGCCTTAAATATTTTTTTTTCTTCTTAGTTTTACTATTACTAGTACTTTTAATTTTTGAGTGTCTATTTATCAATCAGACTCTAGTTAGAAATTTTTAGCTCAGAGAGCATATTGTGACAAAGCAATACATCACAATTCAAATTTTTAACCACTACTTTACATGGTTACTTTCTAGAGTTTTAATCAAACTCAAAGAGTTCCGAATACTTTAGGAAAATTTCAACAACGAATTACTCAATTGGTCTTAATTTTTATCTTTTAACCTGTAGAAACAAATTGACTTACATGTCAACCTTATTTTTTTAAAACTCTAAATAGTAGTTTATAAGGGGAAAAAAAATGTCAACTTTGTACCAATTCATGTGTACTACTTTCTAATGGCAGTCTTTCAATGGTAGCATTTTTTTTTTTTTTTTTTAGATAAAAGCTCGCACATAATATAAGAAATTATTTTTCTGTGTTGTATGTTCCCAATTCAACATGAATATATAATAAGAGAATTCCCACAACAAACAAGGGAATGAATTGAGATTTGGTTCGTGAACCACTTAATTGTTAATTAAATACTATTGGAATCTAATTTTTTATTTTATTTTATTTTAGTCGGAGTATTGGAATCTAATTTGAGAGAGAGAGATGAATCAATGTTTCGTTGAAACCAACGAGATCCATCTCTGAACAACCGGATTATATGTTATCAGACAATTTTGTTGTCACATGCACGAAATCCAATTAGATTACATGCACTAAGTCATTTCAAGTGTTTCCAGCATACGTCTAAATTGATTCAATTTCATCAGAAAACTTATTTTATTTGTACCTCAGCATGCAATGTTGTGAAACGAGTGAATGAGTCGCGTAAGTAATTACGACAGATTTTATTTGTCATAAAAAAAAAAAATGCAGTTGAATTTTGCTTCAGTTCTTTCTTTCTTAATGTTATTGGCATTGGATTGCTCATTTATTGTTTAAACTTGATATTTCTTACATAAACAGATGTTACAGAATGCTCCCATGGACGAAATCCAATTAGATTATATCCACTTTGTCATTTCAAGGTTCGATCCAGCATATGTCTAAATTGTTTCAATTTCATCAGAAAACTTATTTTATTTGTACCTCAGCATGCTAAATTGCGAAAAGAGTGAAACGGTAAGTTTTGCAGAGCTCCCTCGGAAGAAAATTCGATGCCCCCCTTAGGTAAGCTATGCCATTCGCAGCCACGAACCCATTAAAATTGAAGTAGTCCACATATATAAACCTCAAATATGCGTTCAATACACCAGCTAAACAACATATGATTCCCATAATTTCAGAAATACATATTATGGGCTTATTGTTTAACATAAAATCTAGAAGAAAATTGGCACTGATTTATTACATTACATATAGCCTAATATCTGTCAAAACACCAGCTATAGGTGTTGAAAATATCACATCGTTAACAAGAAAACGTGTTGTTGTCCATGTCCGCCACCATGTGGATGATGTCCTCCGCCATGACCATGCGGGTGATGTCCTCTGCCACCACGATGAGCATGCGGGTGATGTACTCGGCCGTGATGAGTATGATGAGCATGTGGTTGATGTCCTCCTCCTCCATGCTGATGCCCTCCTCCTACATGAGGACCATGACCATGACCGCCGTGATGCCCACCGCCACCATGACAATGCCCTCCTCTTCCGCCATGTCCACCGTGATGTCCTACGCCATAACCAAGTCCATGTCCATGTCCATGTCCTCCATGATGTCCCTCACCGTGGGGTGGAGTATGATGATGATTTCCGTGGTGAGACATTTTCTAAAGTATTGCTCAAATCAAAGCTCAGAATAATATTGGAAGTGAGTTTAGTGAGGATGTTGCAAAGGGTGTACGTGTATTTATAATTTCATAAATCGTAATGTGAAGACAAAACCTAAAAGTCAACCTTGCTGTTACTTGGAGTGGAAGTTTAGCTGATTAAACCGCGTACCTCCATAACCGCACGATTATAATTCGGTCATGATTTTATCACAATGCGAACTGTCCGTGTGTGTGTAGTTGTGAAATAGAAGTAGATACTTTTCTTCCTAGTTAAGTTAAATGCATGGTCGGCTATACCGAGTTCATAGATGATTTGTCGTATAAAAATTTAAAATATTTTAAAGGGTCAGCTGCAAGTTCCCCTCACTCATTATCAGTAACATGCGCAAGTCTTATACGTATAATCAAAGTACTTGATTGGGGTTATCAATTTTTCTTGTTGAGAGCAATAATTGATTCAAGAAGGATCTAGTATCAGTAACAATGTAACATGTGCAAGAATTATACGTCATCCTTATCCTTAACTTAACAACACATCAACGTCATCATTCAGCCAAAAAAAAACCAACATCATCAAGTGGATCAGGTAAAGGCAAAGGGATTGAGGTTGCCTTCTCCCCGGTGGGTCACCCAACCCAATCAAAAAGAGAGGCCACTGAAGTCACCAGCCCATTAAAGCCTAAAGGTAAGTAACAAGGTAGATTGGGCTTAGGACCAAACCCAAAACTCAAAGATGAAAGTCAGGCTAATGTTTTGGGCCTTGAACGTAAGGGAAAATTAGATTTTTCAGAGAGAGGAAACAGCGGCTCAGAAAAGAAGAAAGAATGTAAACTCTGCAACCAAACAACGCTGTTTCAAGCGAATCAGATTGTTTCCAGTAAATGCAGATAGAATAATAGAAGAATTACAACAACGCAGATGAAAAAAAATTAACGTACCAAGCTTTAGAGAAGAGAAAAGGTCCTCAACAATAACAACAAAATAAACGAATGCCATTCCTATGAAATTTGGAAGTTGTCATCAGAATATTTCATCAGTATTGTGGTGTAACATACTTTTGGGTCTGAGGTTTTATGATAAACATAGTCAAGCCATGCTTTGATTGAAATTTGCTAACTCATTTCTGCATCTTCTACAATAAAAGAAAAGAAAGTCCACATGAAGCATCAAGGACGTAGCCAGAAATTTTTATTTGGGGGCCAACTTATAATACTAATTTATTAGTTTATACAAACTTTCATAAATTCATACAAACACATACATTGATACACATATAATTTAGTATCTTTCATAGTAAATCCTTAAAATTTTCATTTTTAATATAAGTTACCAACTTTTCTACCAAAGTGAGTAAAAAATTTCAATTGAACTAATGAAGTATTTAAAAATATGAATGATCCAAAACTTTAACAGACACAAGAACACATTTTACAATAAAAAATAAATGTGAGAAAAACAAAATTCTTTATAACTACTAGATCAATTGGACAGTTTTTTTAAGAACATTATTGGACTAGCTCAAATATTTGGGGGGCCCAAATCCCATTTTTGTAGGCTAATAATTAAAATGTTAAATATTTATATATAGTATTAAAATATTTTTAAATTTTTGGGGGGGGGGGGGGGTGCGTGGCCCCCCACTCATACATGTAGCTTCGCCCCTGTGAAGCATGCTTAAAACAATTGTAAATATGAACCTCAAAACCCCACATACAGTATACTAACTAAAACCTGACAATTGTCAAAATTCATCATCTACCACTATAAATTGAAGTAGGAAGGTCATAGCTAAAAATAAATGGTTTTAAACATCATAACATAATGAAAATGATAAATGCAAGAGTCTATAGGATAACACATTGGAATGTAATGGAGACAACAATATGAACCATGAATCAAATTTTGAAGTAAATTTACATATGGTTTATCACATTTGTGGTTTTCTTAATAAGTCCTAGTGATACCCATTGAGAAGCTTCAAATAGGGCAAAAAAAAAAAAATCCTTTCACAAACCTCTTCTTCTAAAGGTATAGATAATAGGTCATACAATATAAGTTGATTGATTTGTGGTAAATTATTATTGAATAAGTTTCAAAACCCCAATATTTATAATTCACTTAAGTCAGAAAGTAAATTCCAAAGTCATAATCTATTTATTCTAAAGACAACCACACACAAATACATTTAAATGCTAATAGGTCTATATAAACAAAATTAAAATGTAAAGAACTAAAACTGAAAGAAGAAGAAGAAGAAGAAATAAGAAATATTAAAAGAATTTCTTACCCCAAAATTCTCAGCTACAAGTTCATGTTGTTTTTCCCATCTTGTCTCTTGCTTTTGCACATATTTTCAAAACTCACTCTAACTGGAAATTCCTAAGCAATCCCAACCAAATGAAAAAAGCCTTAAAAAAACACGAACTTTACATATGAATAGAGAAAAAGACAAACTTTACAAACATACATACATATATACATGGAGAAAGAAAATCAAGTGGGCATAATAAGCAAAACCATCAAATTTTTCAACAAAACAAATATCATGCTGTATTGGCATGAAAAAGAAACAATAAATAATCCAAAGGAAAATAGAAGATTTTCATAAAATAAGGAAAAAAAAGATTTACCAAGCTATTTTTATTGATTCTGACGTCACTTAGACTTTTTGTCAAACACTTTAGGTGATGAAAATCTTCATAATTAGATTATAATTCTAAAGAAAAATAAAATAATATATTAAAAAAATATTTATTATATTTCTATATATTATATGAGGTTAAATTTAATTCGTGCTGATACTTCTCAAGAAATTACCCATTCATAAGAGTATAGATTACTATGTACTGAACGAACCAATGATTATTTATGACAATGTTATGAATATCGTTTTAGAACCCATTTCGGTTTGTCCATTGAAACAGAATATTCTGGTACCGGTTTATTTCGGCGTACCATTTCAAGTTGTTTCAGATTTCCACATATATATATATATATATATATATATCTTTCAATAAATTTTCAAAAGATTATAATAAGTAATTAATTAATTACCAAAGTAACCACAAATAAGAAAATAATGAGGTGATTTTTCATTTTTTAAAATATTATATTTATATATATATATATATATATCTTTCAATAAATTTTTTAAAAGATAATAATAAGTAATTATTTAATTACCAAAGTAATCCACAAATAAGCAAATAATGAGTTGATTATTCATTTTTTAAATACTATTTATATACTATTAATTGGGTGCCTTTTTTAGAACCATGTGTATTTTTTTTTTCTTCTAAACAAGTTGTACTATTTTTAGCCTTAGGTTATGTGGCACTATTTGCTAGAAAAGAAAAAAAAAAACGTGGCACCATTTGCTTGCTTACCCATTTAAGAGATTCCACCTGTCCCACCTAACCTCAGCTCCTTTACCAAGTCCTAGTGTTCAAACTCTTTACTTTGGGTCTGAGTTTTTAACTTTTAACTCACTGCACTCTCTTTGCCGGAAGACTTTTTCTGCCACTCTCTTTGTGCTGCAAAATTCCAAATATGTGAAGGTTGAAGTTTCATGGGTAATACCTCAGGCTCAAAGAATGATCCAAGTTCACCTACGGGTTCTTACCCCTCTCTCTCTCTCTCTCTCTCTCTCTCTCTCTCATCACTTCATTGTTGTGGTTTTTTGGGTTTTATTTGATGCTGTGAGGTAGAATAGAATCTGTGGAACTCAAAAAGTTTTTGCATTTAATGGTGAAAAACATCCTTAGGTTGAAGAAGAAAAAGAAAAAGAAAAAGAAAAAAAAAAGAAAAGCAAAACTCATTCTGGACAAAAATTACATTTCAGCCAAAATTACCAGGTATTGACTGGAATGCCCAAAACTAGTCGAAATTTGATCTGAGGTGGAACAAAGGCTATTCCCGTTCCGGTTTGCATACCGGTACGAAAAATTTCGTCCGTTTCGGCCAGAACGGAACGAAATTCATAACATTGACTCATGAGTCCATAATGGAATCAATTACATACTATTTACAGCAACCTACTAGAAAATGTTATGGTAAAACTTCATTTAAAACAATGTGGTAAAAAACAACATGCGACTTGAGGGATATGGTTGTCTATGGATTCTTACATCCATCATTTTCTTTTTATATTAATTAGATAGGAATGAGGATGCTCTGAGCTCGACATTGTTTATTTTGTTTCACTAGAACCCTCCTTTTTGAGGTCGGGGGTTGGGATGTAAATAGTACATGATCTTAATGGAGTTCGAGTAAAAAAAAGTATTAATTCATTTTTTAAAGGAACAGATCTAGGGTTAGTGTTAACTAATAAGTTGACAACAGCTTCGTAAGTATATTTTCTATATAAAAATCGAAAGGATCCAATTGTCAAATTTATAAGTAAAACCTCTTGGAATTGGTAAAACTCTTTTGATTAAAAGTGTATCACGTAGGAATCAAAATCAACCATTTGTATGATTTTTTGATAAAAAGAAATCACAAAAAGGGTATGTTGTTGTTGTTTTTCGAAACGATTAAAAATCATCAAAGTAATTTCTAAACCTAATGATTCAAAGAAACGATAAAGAATCCTGGATACCCTCTTTTAGAAGTATACTTTCTCCTACTCACAACTGAGTGGGTCCCATAGTTTTTGGGTCCCACCAGCTATGAGTGTGAGAAAATATACAACTGAAACATGATGTATTTTTCCGCTATGTTGAGGTTGGACTGTCTTCACAAAAGATACCAATTTTTTTAATTAATTAATTAATTGATTTTTTGTTCTTTCAAACATTGCCACAACAAAAAAATGAGAGAGGGGCAAAAATTATAGAGACAAAGTGAGAAAAATGGTTAATATGTTAGACAAAATACTATTTTGATTAGCATAATGAAGCTAATGAATCTTTTATCCTAAACCTCGAGTTTCAATTAATACATGCTAGAGGGTAGAGGTTAACTCTAAATGTTTTATTTTGAGTTTCAGATAACAAGATTGGATTGCAAACATTGATTATCAAAAAGAATAATATAATTTAGAAATTAGAATGCACCTGGTGAGGAAGGTAAGGGTTTGAACAAAGCACAAAAGAGAAGCCAAATAGAAATAGAGACAAAATGATAAGGATGTGTTGAGGGGAGAATTTTGATGTTCCTAAATAGAATATAGGATAGCCAAGCCGAAACTTGACGATAGACCCTTGAAATAAAGTCCAAAGGCTTTCGGTGTCGTGTAAGCCCGCCCAAGCAAGAGATAGAGGCTGCACCCTAACAAAAAGACAACAATAAAACCCAATAAACACGTTACTATTGTTAGTTTGTTATATTATTAGTCCTCTTACAGCATCATATTTCAAATCAGTCCTCCAGTGGTAGGGTAATTGCGGTAGGGTAAATTGTATTCAATTATTAAATAAATTTAATAAAGCATTATCTTCAAGAAATTCTTGTGTATTTTGTTCAATAGGGTCCACAGTACTCTCAGCCATCATTACATTAATATGAAGAAAAAAATTCCAATACATTATAGCATCCCATAGTAAAACAATAAGTAAATATTAGTGGCTGCATAGTGATGAAAAAGGAGTTATTTTGGCATGGTATGAAGGGAGAGAGAGATCCCAGCTCAGTACAGCAAGTATTAAACTAAGATTTTGGTGAGTATATGTGCATAAGGCATGAATGATGTAATGTGGGCTATTTTGAGTGAGTGGGATAGGATTAATACTGAGATTAAGGCTTTTTGTGAGTGGAGGGCTATTTGTGACTAGTTGAGAGGCATTTATGAGTTGTGATTGTGTGAAAGGGGGAAAAGAGTATCTGAGATTAGATGAGTGTGGGCTAAAGATGATGAGTGGTGAGCTTAAGGAAAGCTAAACTATGAGCAAAGTAGTAAACAAACCAAGAGTTTCAAAGAGTGTAGCTGTCCTCCAGTGGGCTGGGGTGTTTATGTTTTTATAATGGAGTTTTAGAGAAACATTAATTAACAAGAATCCAACAAACATAGGACTAATCAGAGGTAGTGAATCATGGTTAATCTTCTTGGGACTTTTGGACAGAAGTAGGAGATTTACTTTAGAGGCGACCTTGCTTCTTTGGGTAATGATGGGATTTTTGGAGTGTTTTGCATTAAATGCTAGGATTTCTGGGGTTGAGCCTAATCAATGGGATTAAGGCATGTATCAAAAATGAATCCTAATGCTGAAACTGAGATTTGGTCCTCAAAGAAGTAAGATTCAACACCCCAAGTCAGTGTCAAACTCTAAGTCTACTTCAGGAGTTTCCGCTGGAGATCTCTTTATGCCCTCCAAACCACATGTTCCTAATTTTTCCCCTTTAGGATTCATGGGCTTGGCACATGAATCATGTCTTGAACGTTTTTGACATTTATAGCATCAATTTGTTGAAGTTTGGATAACTTGGTTTCAGCTCCCCTTCCGTTGGAGGTACAGTCTTAAGGAAGATGATAGTGTTCCATCACCCTTTAGACTTCAGCTGACATCACAACCCTTGGGTACTGTTCATGTCAGGTAGAGGGTGATAGAAAAACTGATGGGACGGCCCCTAGTTCATCCTTAAAAACTTGGTTCTCTTGTAGGGGCTTCTAGCTATACTTTGGTTAGGGATGAATAAGGCCTGGTTGCTCACTTTCAAGCCTCTTGCTAGGGACCTTTTTAGGCTGGAACTTTGCTCCATTTCAGCACTTTTAGTTGGGCCACATGGCCCTTTCTTTGCTTGGGCTTGTTCCCTACTCCATGAGATTCTTGGGCCTACAAAATGGGCATTAAAGACATGTTTTGCAATGGATTTTTTACTCCTCGTGGGCTTTAGTTGTTAGTAGAGATAAAAAGAATCTGTGAGCTTTAATAAATATTTATGATAAATTTTGGGTATTAATTTTCATGGGCTTTAAATTACAACTTGTATAGTTTCTCATAATTTTTGCTATGAATTACTTTGTAAATGATATTTTCTTTGGGGCTTTTTAAATAATGACCTCTAATATTTTTCTTGAAAATAATATTTACCATGGGTTTTAAATAAATATGGTAACAACCACTATAATGGAATAATGTGATGTTCTCATGAGTTTCTCTATAGATAATCATAATGGACATGTAGGATAAATAATTACCATGAGTTTTGGTAATAAATATTATGAATGTGGTGATGTAAGATAGATAGTGAACGTGAGTTTATAATATGAAATAAATAAATGTCATGGGTCTAATAATCATAACTTTCCGTGGGCTTTTATAAGATAATTGCCATGGGTTTTGAAAATAGATAATTCATAAATTCCATGAGCTTGTAATATTATAGTAATAGGTTTAAGAATCTAAAGTATTGTTCATTACTGGACTTTTAGTGAAATAACTATGATATAGTATTTTGCCAAGTATTAATAATTTTGGGCTTTTGATAAAATAGTGTCAAGTAATTAGCTTGGGCTTTTAATAGTGCCAACGTAAGTCGGGCTTTTGATATTATCAATGTGAATTGAGCTTTGATATTGCCAATGTGAATTGTGTTTTAATGTTGCCAATGAAAATTGGATTTTAAATATTACCAGTGAGAACTGAGCTTTGATATTACCAATGAGAATTGGGCTTTAATATTATAAATTGCCATGGGTTTTGATTATGGATTTGAATTCCATTGATAAAATTATTTTGCCATGGATTTGAATCATGGGTTTTTTAAATATTGTCAAGTATAAGTATTCTTGGACTTTAAATAAAATAGGATGTGTGTATTGGGTTCATAGGGCCGGTTTTGGGCTTAGCTAAATAATGATAATAGAATTGGATAAAATATTAGTTTTTGGGCTTTTTGTGATAGTTTATATCATGACCCAATTTAGATAATAAGATATGAAATATTTGTAATTAACAAAATAATAGAACAAAAAATATTTGGAAAAACCTAATAACTTATTAGTGGTATAAATAAGTGGTACTCAAATAAAATTAGGTGTAAAAAAAAAAAAGTACCCTAACAGGATGTAAGCTTGGATTTATTAATGAAGGTAGTAAATTGATGAATGAAGGTGGTGACAGGGGATGGTTGGGGGAAACGATGGAGATTGGAGAGAGATTGGGGTTGGAAGTCTGAGATTAGGAAAAAAAAAAAAATTATCAAGTAGTATTTAGTATTGCCAATAATTACTTTTTTTTTTTTTTTGTTGATAAACTTCAATTCATATCTAAACAAGGATGAACAGCGAAGGTAATCTTCCTTACAAACAGTAGCAAGAATTGGGGGAAGATTACCTTTATTTTCCAATAGTTACCTTATTAAGAGCGAGTGTTACATCGTTAATTTTAAAATTAAATATACTCATTTTTATTATATATTTGGTAAATGGTGAGACAAAAAGCAAAAAATTATAAACTTTTATAATTCGACCAGAAGTATATTTGAATACAACTCTCAATATGCTAGGGAAGTATATTTGGACTGTTAACGAGAATATGGTAATAGCGTGTGTGTGTGTTTTTTTTTTTTTTA
Organism: Quercus alba; assembly: GCA_036321655.1. NCBI lineage: Eukaryota > Viridiplantae > Streptophyta > Magnoliopsida > Fagales > Fagaceae > Quercus > Quercus alba. The sequence goes on from CM070301.1 coordinate 63,843,480, forward strand.
GAAAGATAATTACAACATGCTGCTAACCCCGTAGTTCAAATCTTTTCTCCCCTAAATCCCCAAACACTTTGTACAAGAAGATGTGCCAATTCAACTATAAGGCCCTTGGCTTAGTAATAGCATGTTTGATTCTTCTTCAAGATCCCAAGATTAAGAACCATTTATAATGAAATGCATTGACCAAGCTAGGCTGGTACAAGATCAATTTCGATGCCACATGTTTTTTTTTTTTAAAGAGGAGTGACAAACATAGGTTCATATTGATACATACAAAGGCTATCATATTCAGGGAAATTAAAATAGGTTCATTTAATAATTTTCAACTTTGATCTTCTAACTAGTTAGATTTCTACAAAGTTTTGGGGAAGTAAATGGCTGGTGGATTAATCAAACTCTAACACCATATATACTAGTTAAATAATAAATTTGTCTTTTTTGATAAATCTTTTTTTGTTGTTGATAAAAGTAATAAATTTGTCCTTTTTTTATAATATATTTTTTTGATAAAAAATATCTTTTATTGTATCCATGTGAATAGAATATCCATTAAATGCTGTTAATTTCTTCTCATTCCTCCAAAATTAACCTTGGATTATACATTCATTATCTTTTCCCTTCATAGATCAACTATATAAAAGGAGCAAAACTACACACAAACTTCATCAAATAAACCAGATTACAAAAATGGCTTTAAAATTAAAAGTGCTTGAAACCCTTGACTCTGCCCGCATGCAGTGGAACCAAATCGCAACCATTATCATTGCTGGAATGGGGTTTTTCACTGATGCATACAACATTTTCTACATCTCAACAGTTTCAAAACTCTTGGGCTACCTTTACTACGCTGTAATTGGTGTTGCCCTAATTGGTACTCTCGCAGGCTACCTATTCTTTGGTTGGATTGGTGACAAACTTGGCCGTAAAAAAGATTGCAACGTCAGTCTTTAACTCTCACCATCATTTGTGCCATATGCTCTGGCTTGTCCTTTGATGCAAGCAAAGAAACTATTGTCAAAACACTTTGTTTCTTCAGGTTCTGGCTAGGGGTTGGTATCGGTGGAGACTATCCCATCTCGGCCGTGATCATGTCTGAGTACTCCAACAAAAAAACTGGCATAGCATTCATCGCAGTCGTGTATGCAATGCAGGGTGTAAGAATTATATTCGCTAGGCTAGTTCCTATGATGCTTTCAAGAATCTTTCTTCACTTCTACCCCCCCGCTTCATTTAAAGATGATCTTGTAATTTCCACACAACCAGAGGTAGATTATCTTTGGAGGATTGTGCTTATGCTTGGAGTGTTGGCATTTTTTATGGTGTGGGCTAGCATAGTCCTGATTGAGTAAAACTACAAATGGGCCTAATCTATGTAGTTGTAGAGTGAGATAAACATCTCTATATATTTTTTTTAGTAAATAGTAATACTTATTAGGAAACACGAAAATAGTAATATTAGTGTTTTAAACTGACTTTATAATACATTACATAATCAGATTACAACTATAAAAGGGTCTAACTTTTTGTAGTTGTAGATTGAGGTTATAAATAGCGAACACTAGATACACACAACTAATGTGGGATAAACATCCGCTATATATATATATATATATATTTGAATAGACAGTAATACTTATTAGAACACATACGAAAATAGTAATATTAGTGTTTTAAACTGAGTTTATAATATATTACATAACCAGAGTACAACTACAAAATAACCTAACCTTTGTAGTTGTAGACTGTGTTTATAAACAGTGGACACTAGACACACACAATCAATGTGTGATAAACATCCCTATATATTTTTTTAATTATTAAGTAAACAGTAATACTTATTAAAACACATACAAAAATAGTAATATTAGTATTTTCAAACCGAATTTATAATGCATTAATTAGACAAGCTTCGAATTGAGACTCACACATTGCTGGAAAGATCCCTACCAATTAAAACCAAGACAATATGTTGCAAGGAAGAGGAGTACCTAATTTTCCTCTCTCTCTCTCTCTCTCTCTCTCACACACACACACACACACACACACACATACACACACTCCATTGTCAATGTTGATGGAATTTGTGGACTCCGTGTCTCTTATTCTAATTCCTCATCACGAGTATTTTAATAATCTACTCTTTTATTAAGGTGTCAAATGTATGCTAGTGATTCCAAAGTGTTAAAGATCTTTTCCTCGTTTGATTTTGTGAATCTTGAATGAAGTTATTCTATCATGGAGTTTGTTAGAGTGAAAACTCACCTTCAGTGGAAGATATTTTTAAAGAAGTGGCAATGGAATGTCTGGCTTGCCTGCAAGAAAGAAATGGTTTATCGGAGGGCACATTGGTGTGGCACCAGCCTAAAGGTCTACGATGTTTAAATTAAAACTCCAAAGAGCTATGGAAAAGAACAAAGGGAGGTATGGCACGATGGCGTTAAGGATTGATCTTGAAAAAACCTTTGATCGCCTTGAATGGAGTTTTATCATGGAAGTCCTTGTACACTTTAATTTTCCCTCAAATCTCACTGCCATTATTATGGATTGTATCTCTTCAACCTTAGTTTCTATGCTCTTCAATAGTGGTAAGCTCCCTACTTTCAGTCCATCCCGTGGTATCCAACAAGGAGACCTTTTATCGCCATACATTTTCATACTGTGCCTTGAATATCTTGGATTCCTTATCCAAGAAAAAACTGCAAACAAACATGGAAGCCCATCAAAGCCTCTAGATCCAGCCCAGCTTTCTCTCATCTATTTTTGGCCAACGACCTAATGCTCTTCGTCAAGCTAATCTTATGAACAGTGAGGCAATTAATGAAGTGCAAACTATTTTTTGTTGTCTATTTGGACAAAGAGTTAGCAAGGAAAAATCTAGAGTTCTTTTCTTAAAAACACTCCTGATGAGACTAGAAGTGCAATATGTTTTTCTTTGGGCATTTTAGAAGCATGAAAATTTGACAAACATCTGGGGTTCCCGCTAAAATTCTCTAACCGTGGTTCTAGGGATTTTAATTTCATCATTCACAAGGTGCAAGAAAAACAAGCAAGATGGCAAGAAAGTCTCCTCTCCCTTGCTGGTAGGAGGACTCTCATCAAGTCTTCTTCAAGCGCAATTCCTGACTATGTCGTGCAGGGGGCCTTGCTCCCAAGTAGAGTTTGCAAAGAAATTGACCGTGCCAACATGAATTTTCTGTGGGGTTCAACCCCTTAAAAAAGGAAGATGCACCTTGTGAACTGGGACACTATTACACAGCCAAAAGACTATAGTGGGTTGGGTATCCATGAAGAATCTTGCTCTCATTGCTAAACTTAATTGGAAATTGTTGCCAGAGGACCCCTCCCCTTGGGCTCATGTCTTAAAAGCTAAATACCTCTCCAGTAATTCCAGCAGGAACCCATGGGCATCTAAAGGCTCATGCTCCTGCACGTGGGCAGCATGCAAAGCAGCAAAGCCCCTCTTGGATAGCGGATTAAGGAAAGTAATCACCACAGGTGCTTCTACCTCCCTATGGTATGATAACTAGACCTCAAATGGTCCACTAAGAGCCCAATTCATTGGTCCACTCAATATTGGAGAGGAAACTTAGCTAGTAAGTCATGCTATTAATTAGAGAAAACGTTTTGTCCGGAGCTGGCAGAAAAGAGGCTATTTACGCCACCAATCAGGAGCTGCCACGTCATATATACAATGAGACCTCAGTACACTCTATCACACAGGATTGAAGCTCAAATAAAACCAAAAATCACCAAACAGAACAGAACGTGTTCAGAAGCCTTCTCCTCTGACCAACGAAGCTGCCAACGCCTCCTCTCCTCTGCCCAAACAGAGCTGCCACCGCCTCCTCTCCTCTGACCAACGGAGCTCCTCCTCGCCGCTGGAGCCGCCGCGGCGTCGTTCTGAGCCGTCGCCCACGCAACAAAATTATGAAATGTTCAATAGTTCCCTGTTGGTATTTGAAGTATTGTTTTTAGTACAAGGAGTTAGCTTACAAAGTTTACATACATTCATTCAACAGGGAACTGAAATCATTATTGGCTACTAAAATCACATATATTGAGAACAATATCGGTGGTATTGCATAATCTAGCAATTTGGCACGGATTGCATCTTGTCAACATTTCATAGGTTATGTAAAGATGAAATCTCCATTGTATAGCAGACTTTGGTGTCACTTCCCTTAATAATAATAACCACGACTCCACTCCATTACCCAGAAAATAAAATGAAAAAGAAAATAATAAAACTAAAAAATCCATTCACTATGCGTATAAAAAATAAAAAATAAAAATAAAAAAGAAGAAACAAAATCCAAAACCTATACCAGTATGAACAGATTGAAATCCAAAAAAATACAAAGAAAAACCCCAAAAAGTTTCATCCTAAAGAAAATCATGGTTTGAAACCCAAACAAAATTAGCTGGAACAAGAAAACAAGATTCTCATAATAGACAAATCAGATTTCGAAATCAAACCAAAGCAAGTGATTAACGTCCAAAAAACCAAACCCATCAAAATTTCGAAACCTAAGTATTGGGGAGATAACTAATCAAACAATAAAGGGTTAATCGGAACAAACCGCAGTATTTGGGTGAGTGGGCGACGGCTCAGAACGACGCCGCGGCGGCTCCAGCGGCGAGGAGGAGCTCCGTTGGTCAGAGGAGAGGAGGCGGTGGCAGCTCTGTTTGGGCAGAGGAGAGGAGGCGTTGGCAGCTCCGTTGGTCAGAGGAGAAGGCTTCTGAACACGTTCTGTTCTGTTTGGTGATTTTTGGTTTTATTTGAGCTTCAATCCTGTGTGATAGAGTGTACTAAGGTCTCATTGTATATATGACGTGGCAGCTCCTGATTGGTGGCGTAAATAGCCTCTTTTCTGCCAGCTCCGGACAGAACGTTTTCTTTATTAATTATGGTAATTGGAAACTTCAGCTCTCATTTGATCTTCCTGATAATGTTATTAAACTCATCCAAGCTATACCCACAAACTTAGCTTCCTAGGTGGATGATCTGGTTGCTTGGGCCTTCACTAGTAATGGTAACTTCTCCCTTTGAACTGCCTATAATGCAGCAAAAGGTTTAAATGTTTTGAACCCGACCACTTCCTCTCTCTCTTGGATTTGGAAACTCAAAGTCCCTCCAAAATTCACTCTCTTTATATGGATTTGCTCTAATAATAGCATCCCTATTAAAGAAGTTTTGGGTTCAAGAGGTTTAAGCCTGGATCAGCGCTGCTCCATCTGTAATTCACACATTGAGTCCATAAGCCACATGCTCAAAGAATGCCCTACTCAGTCAGCTTTTGGAATCAACTTGGTCATCCTTCAAGGCTATACACCTCCTTTGGCCTCCCTCTCTCAGATTGGATGCATGTCAACTGCACCTCTGTATTGGTCTCTTAGCACCATGGCATTTCATGGCCCACTTTGTTTCTCTTTGGCCTTTGGTCTCTATGGACTAACGGGAATTGTGTCACTTACCAAGAAAAACATCCAAAACAGCAACTACTAAAAGGATGTGTTGCAAAAGCCCTGGAATTCAATTTCCTTACAGCCTCAACCAAACCCTCCTGTGCAAGGCCTCAACTTAATGCCAAATGGTCCAAACCCCCACCGGGTTGGCATAAGCTGAATACTGACGCCTCCATCATCAATGGTCGCACTGGTGTTGGTGGCTTACTTCGAGATTCGAATGGGAACTGGATCCAAGGATTCTCACAACCAGTAGGCACCACAACAGTCCTAATGGCTGAACTATGGGCCTTGTGAGAAGGGCTCTGCATGGCAAAACAATTTAATATTCACAATCTTATAGTGAATGTGGACTCCTTTGACGTAGTTATGCTCATAACCTCCTTATCTTCTACTAATAGACTAACCCAGACTTTAGAGGCTGAATGCAGAGACATTCTCCAAGCTTTCCATCAGGTCCAGCTCACCCCCCTGCTACAGGGAGGCCAACCAAGTAGTTGACTCTCTTGCTAAGATGGGTAGTTTATAATAGGAGGCTTTTGTTTACTATGTTACCCCTCCCCTGTCTATGTTGGATGTATTATTTTTTGATAGCGCTAGTAGCAATGCTCCTAATGTAACTGCTATATCTGAAACTTTTGTAACTATTGAAACCCACTCCTTCTCGGGTTAGTTTTAATAGACTCTTTGTTTAACGAACAAAAATATGGTAGTTTAGAGAGTCAAAAGCAATCTTTGTCTCATGGAGCACGTACCTCTATTTGTGGAGATGTGTTGTCTTTTTATAGTCATATCTTCCAACTATTGGTTGTTTGTCAATTAATGTTGTGCATTTATTTGATCGGAATAATGTCTAACCTAATTAGTGAGGCAACGACTATTTGTCTATTGCTTGGAGTAATTGTAGACAGTTATTCTTCTTTGAATGCTAGCATTAAATGCTGGCTTTGGACGATACTTTTTGCACTTATCAATTATTGCTCCGATTGAAGTGTCCTCTAATTTAATGGGCATGTAGTTGTTGGATAATGGTTATCCGTTACATTATTAAATGCCCTCGTTAGTTGTGCTTTTCATTCATTGTTGGATAGCTGGTGGTAGAAGATGATACTCTTGTATGAAAGGCCTTCTATATAGAACACCTTTATGGTCATCTACTTGAATAGAAGACTTTAATTTCTTGATTTTTTATGTACTAATAGAGCTCTTCCAACATTCTTAACATACTATTGGAGAATGAAATCCTATCATAACCTTGGTCAAATTAGGAACACTATTTCTATGCCATTTTAATGCGAGGGACACGTGGATACCAACTAACCAGCTTTAACATTTACCAAAACAACTTTGTGGTTGTGGATGGAACCATTGGGAGTGACACGGTTGTGTGCATAGTTTTTCCAGATGGGTTCAGTTTTCACAATACGCTTTGGGCGCGTGGGTAAGAGAGATAAGGGCTTAGGGAGGAAGAGGGCTTAGCCTGAAAGACGGGATCAATTTTTACGATGCACTAGGTGGGGAGCTTGGGGATGGGAGATGAAGGTTTGTGGAGAAAATGAAAAGGAGGATAATAGCAAAGAGGAGTGACAAACCAATAACGCTCTGAAAATGTCCTGAATTTTCTATAGCCTCCACCTTCAATGGTAATTTCTAAGCCTTTTTTTTCTACCTCTTTCCCCTTTGTTTTCATGCTCCATTGTTTGAATAAAATGTTGTGTGCTTGTATGTCTATGGTGTGAATATAATTTGTGATTCATTTCCAAGCATGTTTAGAGTAGGATTGGATTTTCCATATTATGAACAGTGTTTTAATTTAAAGGCATTTATATGGATAAATTGTTGAGTACGTGAATATTGGCTTCCTTACCCATTCTTTGATTGCTTGGCTAAAAAAAGGGTATGGTCATATAAATATATATATATATATATATATATAAAAATCATTGTAGTAAATCCAATTTCCACATATTTAGCAACCAAAAAAAAAAAAAAAAAAACCAATTGTAGGAGACAAAATTTTAAGCCAATTATAAAATGCCACATCAAAATTTAGTGGCAAATTCTAAATTAATGTCATTAAATTAATTAAATTAGATGATGACACGTGTCATCCAAATTGACATCACATTGGCATATTGAAATTTGCCACATGTCATTTAGCCCACAAGATAAAGATAAATTTCCTATTCAAAATATATGGATAATTATCTTTATTAAAATAAATAAATAAAATAAAGATAAATTTTTTATTCAAAATTGATAGATAATTATCTTTATTAAAATAAATTAAATAGAGATAATTATTTATCTTTATTGATTATCATCTTTATCAAAATAGATAAATAGAGGTAATTATCTATAAGAAGAATTTGGGCCAATAAAAATCAACTACATACTTTCAAATATATCAATTCAAAGTGGAGCTTATCCTCTAAAGTCATTATAAATAGAGGACATCCCCTCTCATTTTGAAGACAAAGTTTTGAAGAGGCCCAAGTTTTGAAGAAATTCTGTCTCAAGAATCTTTGAAGAACTTGAAGGACAACAAATCTCTAACAATTAGCTCAAGGCTAGAGATTCGTTGTGAAGACCGTTCAATCCATCTTCCAACCAAAGTCAAGAAGATCTCTTGTTTGAGTTCTTTGAAGATTTATTGGAATTAAACTAAAAAAACCTCCATAAGCCTCAACAAAGCCAAATCTTTGAAGCTCAACGGATCATGCCTCTAAAACTCCAAAGAACTTCAACCTAAGAGCCTTCACATTCGAAGACTTGAAGAACAATAAATCTATAATAAGCTCAAAGCTATAAATTTGTTGTGAAGATCGTTCAATCCATCTTCCAACCAAAGTCAAAAAGATCTCTTGTTCGAGTCAAGTTCAAAGAAGATAGAATCAAAGGATATTCTTTTGTAAAAGAATTGAAATAGAAATTGTACTAATTATTTATCAATACAAATTTATATTTGCAAACCATATTTCTTTTCAATTGTTTGATTTTCTGCAATTGGGAAATTTTGTGTTTACACCAATTTCCACATGCTTGTTTGGATAGGAATAAATATATACATGTAAACATGCATGCTGGATTTTGAGATTTGTGACATGTTGATAAACCACCTTGCGTAGTATATTCATTCGGTGGTTTTCATTATGGCTAGGTGCCCAATAGTGAGGTGAAAAGTAATAAATAAAGAGAAACAAAATGCTATTAACTAGGAAAATGAGTTTGAAAGAAATAAACATGTAACAGTTTTTTTTAACCGTTAGAAATCTGAAGTATAAAAAAATGAGTAACTTTTGCAAAGTTATACGATGCGTAGTTTGTACAAGAAGAGAAGGGATTAATGTGTGCTGAAATGGATGAGATCCGATTGTTGAACATGTAAGAATTGGACATCTATTAATTGGATTTTTGTTTTCTTAAAGCGAGTTGAATGTAACTTAATTAGTTAATATGCATGAGTGTCCATTACTATGTTGTGGTTATATTTAATAAAGGATCGCAGTACTTCTTTATTTTGGACTTGTGCACTAGTCTCATGTATGGTGGAATACAGAGTTTTAAACCTGATTCATGATGGGAGGGTGTCCACCATGGAAATTAAGTCTTGGTTCCCTTTTTCACTCAAAACACTAGACAAAATCCTATATCTCTTACTGTTTAAATATTAGGGCAGATTATTGCCATATCGAAAGCCATCTATAAACCAGTTGGAGCATATAGAGAGGATGGCTTGATCCATGCGCCAGGTGCATGCGTGAATGCTTGCTGTTGGTAATTTATTCCGATTTGCTAAAGAAGTACGTGCCTAAACCATAACCTTTTATAGATTATATCTCTCTTCTAGTATCTAAAAAGTGAATTCTAAAATCTTACAGGGACAAACACTTTGCAAATTTCAAATGAATTTACGAATTAATTTATCACATTTTATACCGAGGGAGAAAAAGTACTTAATGTCTGTTGAAATGAATTGAGATTTGGTTCTTGAACAACTTGATTATAAATTAAATATATTGGAATCTAATTTGAGAGAGAGAGAGAGAGAGAGAGAGAGAGAGAGAGAGAGAGAGAGAGAGAGATCAACGTTTCATTGAAAGTTTGAAACCAATGAAATCCAGCTCTGAACAACCGGATTATATAAACATCAAATATGCGTTCATTATACTAGTTAAACAACATATCATTCCCATAATTTCAGAAATACATATTGGGCTTATTGTGTAACATAAAATCTGTCAAAACACCAGCTATAGGTGTTGAAAATATCACATCGTCAACAAGAAAACATATCATTCCCATAATTTCAGAAATACGATTATGGGCGTATTGTTTAACGTAAAAAATAAAAAATAAACAAAGGCACTGATTTATTACAATACATGTAGCCGCCTAAATTCCTAATATCTGTCACCACTCCAGCTATAGCCTATGGGTGTTGAAAAAATATCACATCGTTAACAAGAAAACGTGTTGTTGTCCATGTCCGCCAGCATGTGGATGATGTCCTCCGCCATGACCATGATGAGCATGAGGGTGATGTCCTCCGCCATGACCATGATGAGCATGTGGGTGATGTCCTCTACCACCGTGACAATGCCCTCCTCCTCCACCTCCATGATGATGGCCCCCTCCATGAGGACCATGACCGCCGTGATGCCCACCGCCACCATGACAATGCCCTCCTCTTCCGCCATGGCCATGTCCTCCGTGATGTCCTACGCCATGACCATGACCATGTCCATGTCCTCCATGATGTCCCACACCGTGGGGGGGAGTATGATGATGATTTCCGTGGTGAGACATTTTCTCAAGTATCGCTCAAATCAAAGCTCAGGAAGTGAGTTTATAGTGAGGAAGTTGGTAAGGGGTGTATGTGTATTTATAACTTTATAAGTCGTGATGTGAACTGAAAACAAAGCCTAAAAGTCAACCTTGTTATTACTTGGAGTGGAAGTTTAAACCGCGTACCTCCACAACCACACGATTTTAATTCGGTCGTACTTGGAGGGGAAGTTTTAGTGTTTTATTTTATCACAATGCGAACTGTCCGTGTGAAGTTGTGAAATAGAAGTAGACACTCTTCTTCCTAGTTAAGTTAAATGTGTGGTCGGCTATACCGAGTTTATAGATAATTTGTCGTACAAACATTTAAAATTTTTTAAATGATCAGCTGCATGGTTGGGGTTCACCTTACCCATTCATACGTATAATCAAAGTGCATGATTGGGGTTGTTTTATTTTTATTTTTTGATAAGAATGATTGAGAGCAAAAATTCATTCAACAACTAACTAGTACTAGCAACATGCGCAAGTCTTTTACGTAATCCTTATCCTTAATTTAACAACACCTCAACGTCATAAGGAAGTTCTAGATACAAAATGAAATCTTTTTGTGGATTCCATGTTTAGTATCTTCATCCCATTCTAAACTTGACACTTTTTTTCCTATATTTCATTCAATATAGGTATTTGAAATATTTTTTTAATTAAAAATAAAAATAAAACCCTAGTATTATTTCCATGCAATGTACGGTTTAGTTAAAAAATTTATATGTAAATAAATCAAAACTATATAAATAATTAATGAGTCATACAATAACACCGTATTAATTTATAAATATATTAAATCACTTTGTACAAATACCATTTATGACTCCGTATAAAAAACATGCAATATGACATGTCCAATATAAAAAAATAAAATAAAAAATACCTTGTCTTTTTTTCTTCAAAGAACCCATTATAGATTTTTTGCAAAATTAAATTTTTATGAGTATTTGTCGATACCATATTTTTTCTGACCCTGATTCATGCATCAAAACAATTGCAACATTTAAAACCTCTCTGATAGCAATTAAGACCAAAAACTCTAACTAAGAATGGTAAAAAATTTGACTTCTTGATCTGTCTGTCTGATCGAGTTGAATTTGGACCATCTTATAGGTCATAGTTTTCCCTTCGAAACGATGGTTCACTGGTCAAAATCAGAATTAAAATGGATGAGATATCAACCGTGTAAATTTTTTCGGGTTTAGAAATAAGTATGGAATGAATTAAATAAGAGATAATAAATAAGATAAATTAGAATATTAGAATTAATGAGGGTCTTTTTCTAACCGTTAGATTTACTTAAATCCAATGGTTTAAAAAATGTGTAACTATCTCTCTCTCTCTCTCTCTCTCTCTCTCTCTCTCTCTCTCTATATATATATATATATTAAAGCTATGCAATTTGTCACATAAAGAAAAATGAGATTGATAGATAAAACCATATTGCTTAATTATCTAGGAAGATCAAACCAACCCAAATATAATAAAAGAAGATATAAAAAGAAATGTAAATGAGGAACAATTTGGGGATACTTGTGTTAGACCTTCCACCCGTAGGCAACTTTGGTCATCCGTCCATCCCATAGGTTAGGAAGACTTAGTTTTTGTCATTCACTTTTGGTGATGATTTTGATATAAGACCTGCCCACTTGATAATGATTTGGTTGTCCGTCCATCCCGTAGGTAAGAAGACTTAGTTTTTTGTCATTCCCTTTTGTGGATGACTTAGATATAAGACCTGTCCACTTGATAGCATAGTTTTCAGAACCGGACCGGACTGAGAGGTCGGACCGTGAAAACCGGGAACCGGATTGAAAACCGGTTTTTTAAGTATAAAGAATCGGATTTTTTGTTAATTCCATGAACCGCTAAAATCGGGGTTGGACCGCACGAACCAGTGAGAACCGTGCGGTCCAACCCCTTAGCAATTTAAAAAAAAAAAAAAAAAAACTTAACACAATTTTATTCTACTTAATTAAATTATCCATCTCTTACAAGGAATAAAAAAAAATTATAATTAAAATCCTTCAAACATATTCAACTTTACTTCAAAAATTAATCATAAATTTTTATATTTTCATTGTTATTATTTTATTTTATTAACTTTCTTATTTAATTATTAAATATATGCTTGGAAATCATTAAATTTCCCTCACATATATAGATATATTGTCAATTTTGCTAGTTTTATAAATTTAATATCTATATTTAGGCTTTAATTAATTATGACGTCATCACGGTTCGACCCTGGTTCGACCTTGGTTCGACCTCAAAAACCTTGAACCTCTCCCTTTTACGGTTCAATAAACGGTCCGAGTTTGAAAACCTTGCTTGATAGTGACTTTGGGTAGTATGATTCCTTTTTATCTAACACATTATAAATGAAGAAAGTGCTCTCATTCAAATGGAAAGTTCATAGGAAAACAAGCTAAGTACCAAATGAGCAATAACATCAAAGCAAAAGTTAAGTACCAAAACAAGACACTGATAAGTATTGAAGAGAGTATAAATAAAGACTTAAATCAAAGTTACACGTATTAAACTACTGGAAGTACTTCCTCAAGTGATCGTCCTTCCAAGGATGTAGTGTCCGAGCTTTCTGTCATCTTTTTGATCTAACCGTTAAGTGGTCTTTCACTATCTGTCTGTACGTGGTCATTAGCTTCATTCTTCTTCTCGGGCTGTCATAGTGTCTGCAGCATTAATGTACTTCATGGCCTTAAATAGCATGTTAGTAATAGTTTTGGGGTCATTTTTTAGGACGGAGAAAAGGAATTCTCATTCATGGAGCCCATTTGAAAAGATGTTACAAGGACCATTCATCTACCTCATATATCAAGAGAGCTTCTTTGTAGAACTAGGCTACATATGACCTTAAACTTTCATCTTCTTGTTTCTTAATTTGCATCAAGGCATGTGTTGAGCGATTGTGCCTTTATCCTCCAATGAAATTAGTGACGAAGTCATTGCTTTGCTCTTTAAAGGTTGATATGGATTCTAAACCACACTCTAGCTGGTCCCTTTAAAGTAGTAAGGAAGGCTTGACACATTATCTCATTGGGCATGCCTTGAAAGTTCATAAGAATCTTTCAGGACTTGAGATGATCACAGTGGCGATGCCACATGCAACTCAGGGTATTCTTAGGAACACCTTGACCTAAAAAAAAAAAAACTTGAAATTTTTTTTTTAATTTTTTATATTTGATCTATATTAGGAATACTTTCAATCACAGAATTAGGAACACCCTCAAATTTATAATAATAATAATAAAAAAAAAAGCCCAAAAAAAAAAAAATTTGTAATAGAGCCAAGCCCACGGCAGGCCCAATAGATTACAAAGGTAGCAAACCTTACCCACAGATTCTCCAAAAAAAAAGAAAAAAAGAAAAACATGAAAAACCAAACCCCAATATAGGTAACAGAGCAAATCACTTCTAAATCAGAAATCACTAAAGGCTTTATCAAAGAAAAAGAAATCACTAAACTTCTAAAGGCTTAAAGCAAACTTAAAGACAGCAACGCCATTACGCCTCAGTCCCTCAAAGCAAGAGCAACGCCGCCGCAGATCGGATCCAGTCCAGATCGTCGTCGGAGATCGGTAGTCCAAATCGTCGTCGCTCGTCGCTCGCCCTCATCGCCGTTAGAGATAACTCATCAATCGTCGCGATGTCGCCTCGTCACCGAGTCTGCCTCAGCAGCCTCAGCCTTCAGGCCTCCCTACTCGGCTGCTCCCTCCCTCAAGGTATTTCATTTTTCTCTCTCTTTTTCTCTTTGACTCTCTCTCAGTCTCTCAGTCTCTCATTCTCTCTTTCTCTATTGAATGAAATGAAAATTATAAAATGAATTAAACTCTCTCTCTCTCTCTCTTTATTCTTTAATAAGACTAACTCTCTCTTTTAGTCTTTTGAAATTTGAATTGTGTCTCTCATTGGCCGAACCAAACTTCACCTTTATTAATTTTTTGTTTGTTTTTGACTTTTATCTTTTTGAATGTGTTGCTTTTCATGTGTAGTGTGTTTGCCAGTTTATCTTAATATCTTATCCGTTGGGTTGGTGTGTGTAGTGTGTTGGTGTTGATATTAATTATCTTTTAGACTGGTGTAATGTGTGATTGTGAAATTTTCTGATTGGCAGGGGGCATCAGACATCATTAGGCATGCTTGTCTGTTGAATGGGGTGGGGTGGGATGGGCACATGGAGCCAGGTTGCACACTGCTTTAATTATTGTGCTCACATGAGATGTGTAAATAATATGCACATCAGTGACTGTTTTAGTGTAATGTGCACATCAGCACATGGGGCTAAACAATATAACAAATTATAGCAGTATAATTAATGACAAACAAATTAAAGTAATATAGTTTATTGTTATGCTAAACAACAATTAATAATTTTATAATTAATGAAACAACAATATAACAAATTATAGTTTATAAAAGACAAACAAATTAATGAAACAACTAAACAACAATAATTAATAATTTTATTAATATTTCAAATGAACTTATAATTTATTGGATGTGTATATTGAAAAAAATGTAGCTTGTAGCAATCGAATATATAAAGAATGAACTGCGCAATCGAATGGGAGATCAGTAGATGAATGATTGCTTGATTGTGTATATTGAAAAAGATATAGCTTGTAGCACTGATAATGAGATTATTATTCAACAATTTCAAAATATGAAAACTCGTAAAGACAATTGTAAATTTTATGTATTTGCGTGTTTTTTGATTGTTGTTGTTGTCAATATATAAAATTTTCTTTTTATAAGATTGTGTAATTTATGCTTGTTGAGGAACACCCTGGAAAAAATTCCTAGAGTCGCCACTGGATGATCAAGTGGGTCTTTCATTCCGTCATAGATTTCTAAGGTTGAAATTCGAAACTTTGGTGGTAGAGGACAAGAAATGACTTGCACAGTAGAGGAAGAGTTAGTACGATGGACCAAGTTGTTAAGTGTAGCTGTTTGTTCCTTCATGGCATTCATCATAAGATCCAACCTATCCTTCATTGCCCTCATCTCTACTTCCTATCGTGCGTTACTAACTTCAAGCTTATGAGGCTGCTCATCTTCCCTTCTGGTTCACTTACTAGGAGCATTGCTCTCGACCTCATATTCTCCTTAATGATGGTCACCTCTTGAAGGGTAACTATTGTCACGTTCATGATGATTTCCTTCTTCATGCCGTTGCTCTTAATTTCAGCTGGTTGACTCGTTGCTCAAAGTTCTGATTTTGCTATGCAAGGGTTTGATTTTGCTGGGAAAGTCATTCGATTGCAGCTAAGAATGTTTGTAGTTGTCTCTATATGGTAGTAAGAGGATTTCCTACTTTAGGGTTGACTAATGTCATTAATTGATTCTAGACCATATGACTTTTTGTCTTGGAAGCAAGGTGATGGCCAGTTAAATGTCTGTGCTTGTTGGAATTATACTTAAAAAGTAATAATTCAAGAGAAACACATATAATAAATATATCAATTAACAATTATATCATGTGCATATGTAATAAAATTCAACAATAAGATTATGTTATTCAAGGACCTCACAAGCAATCAAAATGCTTTCCCTAACTAGTCAGGATTAACATGAGTTTTATTTTCTCTTTTCACACCCACTTGCAAGTGTGGCTTTTACAATATTTATAATATTCAGAAAGGACGTGACCACCATAGAATCCTTCCTATCGTAATAACACTTCATGTAACAGATATGTTACATTTATTAATAAACAACTTTGTTAATTAGATTCATTAATGAAGAAGTTCATTAATGTGTTATTACTTTTGTAACTCCATGCTAATACATGGATTCATCTACCGTTCATATCCAAAACTACTAGATTGACAACACCTTTAATAGGAGTTTCAAGTTACTGGTAATGACACGATTGTTTTATTAAAGCCAACACTCAACGTGCATGAATCTAATTATGGAAGGATTTCTGAGATTATTATGCACTAACCATCGAAAGACTAGCCCTTATTGTCTTCCATAGTCTAAGCAATTTTAACTTGCACCTCCTTTCCATCATAGTCCAACAATGTACCTATCAGAATAGGCTATATCATGATGGATATGGTCAAGTCAAGGACTACAATGAATGCATTCATAATCTTAGTCTACTAAATCAAGTAGACCTATTTCAAAATATCAATATCTTACATCACAAAAGTATTGCAAGAGAATGAATATTTATTTGTTAATAATAAAGGCATCATATATATTATGTTGGGCCACATTATTCTAACAGTGCTAGCAATCATCAGAAAACTTGAAGATTGAAAATACTTTTAGAGTGCACTGATGTGATGCTGGCCAAAGACCTTCAAAGGTTAAGTAAAAAAAATTATAGTAATCTCTATGAACTCAAAGAAGTTAAGAGTTTGAGAATTGTATTTTCATGTACCTTAGGTTAAGTAAAAAAAATTATAGTGATCTCTATGAACTCAAAGAAGTTAAGAGTTCGAAAATTTTGTTTTTATGTACCTTGAGATTGTGGTATCTTATTGTTTATATAGGGATCTGGAATAATCTCTTTTTTATTGAATTATAGGGGTTTGGAGTAATCAGTTTTGCTAAATTGTAGGCATTAGCATAGTGGAGATCAAGGGCTAATGGCACTGAGATTATTACGTTCAGTATTCCCATACTTGGCGGTTGCAAAAATGTAGGAGGGCCTTGAACAATGTTTTTTTACACTTAAGCGTTAGCTTTTGAGATGCCCTTACTCTTCCGTCTTTAGAGATGACAGAAGAGTGGTGAAGTTGTACTACTTAATTAGATGGTTTCAGCTGAAGTGGAGTAGATGAACGGGTTAACCAATTCAGACTGGTTAACTTTGCCGGCTTGTGGTTTCAGTTCTCTGAAGCTGACTGACTAATAAAGTTGACTAATGAAAATATGATGTAGAATAGAAATTACTATTTTTTTTTTTAATTTATTGATTTTGGTATTTAATTTGTAATTTTTGTTATTTTAGGTTTAGGGTTATTATTTCCTTATTTTTAGGTGTTTTTAATGTTTTTTAGTTCAAATTTGGTTCCTATTATGGTTAGATATTAATTATAATTTATTTTATAATATATTTTTTTGTCCGTCAAGTTTTATAGAGCCCTCAAATAGACCTCCAAATATGTAAACGTTTTTTTGAACAATTATTCAATCAAGAAAATTCATACTTTTTGTCCCTCTATTTTCTGCTGGATTCCAGACCCCTTTTTGCTTGTGAATTCAAGGAATTCTCATGGATTCAAGATTATTTTTAGAACTAAACATATTCTGTTTCTTGTTTTCTACAAGTAGAAGTGTTCTACTCCATGACGCTTCCACATGCCGCACCAAAATATTCCCCATCAATCAACACGTTGGATAACGAATGAGCATGTAGCTGATGAATACTTAATGAAATATTCCTTAGAGTACCATGACATGCATCAAAACTAGATAACACAATACCATAATATTCTAATAATGTAGCAAAATATAGTAATGGTGCTTTGTAGGGGGAAAAAAAACACTAGTGGCATAAAAAAATGACAAATGTAATCAAAAGAATCTCCTAGGGACAATCGCCTATTGAATTAGAAGCCAATGCTAAATAACTCCTCTATGGACAAAGATCAACTTCAAATTCCCTTTTTTAACTTCTATCAAAATGAAATATCAGGTACAACTTTTATCATTTTTAAATGATAAAAATGAACTAGAATGCAAGAAGAAAAAAAACGAAATATGCAAATAGGTTGGCAATTACCCACTTCAAACTTTCCTTAACTGACAGCAATCTTTGCAGGTAGAAGCTTATCCATTGAAGTTCAAATTGCTAAACCCTATTTTTGGGAATTTGGGATGCTAAAAATTTAACGAGGTCAAAAATGACTTCCAATTAAGAATCATAAGTTCAGAACAGCTTTGCTACCTTCTATAATCATGAAAAGAATACGTAAGGTATGGTACAGATATTCAAAAGGGGCAAATAGAATAAGAAGCTGGGTGGGTTCTGTTACAGAGAAAAAACCAAAATAGAGAAGAACATGGGGGCTGTGGGCTTTCAGAGAAGTTGCACTCAAATTATATATATATATATATATATATATATATATTTTGATAAGTTACACTACTCATATGTCAAATCAATGGTTTACATCAATTTACTCGTAAATTTTCTGAGTTGAAATTAGTTCAAAATTAAAGTTGAGATGTTGAATGTATTGTAAAATGGTATGGTATAAATAATAAAATAGTTTTTGAAATTGTAAAATAAATTTTTTTATAGAAACCGGATGCAAATGCTCTAAAGGTGGATTATAGCTCATCGAAAACCATCTTTAAAGTGGTTGGAGGACATAGAGAGAATTACCTGATCCATGTGATTGTGCTAGTCACTTCTAGGTGCATTCGTTAATGTTTGTTGGAAATTTATTCTAGTTTGCTAAAGAAGTACGAGTCTAAACCCTAATCTTTTATAGCTTATATTTATTCTAGTATGTAACACGTGTATTCTAGAATCTTACTTGAAAAACACTTCGCAAATATCATATGGATTTACTAATTAATTGATCATATTTTATACAGTCCAGGGAGAAAAAGTACTCAATGTATATTAAAATGAATTGAGATGTTTCTCAAAAAAAAAAAAATGAATTGAGATTTGGTTCGTGAACAACTTGATTGTAAATTAAATAATATTGGAATCTAATTTGAGAGAGAGAGAGAGAGAGAGAGAGATCAATTAATGTTTCGTTGAAACCAACGAGATCCATCTCTGAACAACCGGATAATATGTCATCAGACAAATTTTTTGTCACATGCACGAAATCCAATTAGATTACATGCACTAATGTCATTTCAAGTGTTTCCAGCATACGTCTAAATTGATTCAATTTCATCAGAAAACTTTATTTTATTTGTACCTCATCATGCATAGTTGTGAAACGAGTGAATAAGTCGTGAAGACAAACCAAGTAATTACAAACAGCTTTTATTTGTAAAAAAAAAAAAAAAAATCTTCAGTTCTTTCTTTCTTAATGTTATTGGCATTGGATTACTCATTTATTATTTAAACTTGATATTTCTTACATAAACAGATATTACAGAACGCACCCATACGGACGAAATCCAATTAGATTACACACACTTTGTCATTTCAAGGTTCGATCCAGCGTATGTCTAAATTGTTTCAATTTCATCAGAAAACTTATTTTATTTGTACCTCAGCATGCTAAATAGCGAAAAGAGTGAAACGGTAAATTTTGCAGAGCTCCCTCGGAAGAAAATTCGATGCCCCCCCTTAGGTAAGCTATGCCATTGGCAGCCATGAAACCCATTAAAATTAAAGCAGTCCACAAATATAAACCTCAAATATGCGTTCAATACACAAGCTAAACAACATATGATTCCCATAATTTCAGAAATACATATTATGGGCTTATTGTTTAACTTTAAAGTCTAGAAGAAAATGGACACTGATTTATTACATTACATATAGCCTAATATCTGTCACCACACCAGCTATAGGTGTTGAAAATATCACATCGTTAACAAGAAAACGTGTTGTTGTCCATGTCCGCCATCATGTGGATGATGTCCTCCGCCACCACGATGAGCATGAGGGTGATGTCCTCCGCCACCACGATGAGCATGTGGGTGATGTCCTCCGCCATGAGCATGTGGTCGATGTCCTCCACCACCATGACAATGCCCTCCTCCTCCTCCTCCATGAGGACCATGACCATGACCATGACCGCCGTGATGCCCACCGCCACCATGGCAATGTCCTCCTCTTCCGCCATGTCCATGTCCACCGTGATGTCCTATGCCATGACCATGTCCATGTCCTCCATGATGTCCCTCAACGTGGGGTGGAGTATGATGATGATTTCCGTGGTGAGACATTTTCTAATGTATGGCTCAAATCAAAGCTCAGAATAATATTGGAAGTGAGTTTAGTGCGGAAGTTGCTAAGGGTGTATGTGTATTTATAATTTTACAAATCGTAATGTGAAGAAAGAACCTAAAAGTCAACCTTGCTATTACTTGGAGTGGAAGTTTAGCTGATTAAACCGGGTACCTCCAGAACCTAAAAGTCAACCTTGCATCAGTTGCGTGTTAGTGTTTTATTTTATCACAATGCGAACTGTCCGTGTGTGTGAAGTTGTGAAATTAATCGAAGTAGATACTTTGCTTCCTAGTTAAGTTAAATATTTGTATGGTCGGCTATACCGAGTTCATAGATGATTTGTCGTACAAAAATTTAAAATATTTTAAAGGATCGGCTGCAAGTTCACCTCACTCATTATCAGTAACACGCGCAAGTCTTATACGTATATTCAACGTACTTGAGTGGGGTTCTCAGTTTTTCTTGTTGAGAGCAATAATTGATTCAAGAATTATCTAGTACTAGTATCAGTAACAATGTAACATGCGCAACTCTTGTAAGTCATCCTTATCTTTGACTTGGGTGTGTTTGGTTGGAGTGAAACAGAGAAGATGGAAAATAGCGAAAGAAAAATAAGATGAAAAATGTTGTTTTTTATTGTTTAGTTGGGGAAGAAAAATAGGAGAGACAGAAAATAGGGAAGAAAGTTTTCTCCCCTAGACCCACTTTTTTAATCCTCCCAAATCGGGAGGAAAATGTGGAGAGAAAAGTGCTGTGAAAGCACTTTTACACAAATACCCCTCACCTACCGCTCATTCGTGACCTGATGACTTGATTTTTGCCTCTTCTTAATTCTTATCACTTTTGCCTCTTCTCATCCTTACCTTCACAGCTCTCTCTCTCTCTCTCTCTCTCTCTCTCTCTCTCTCTCTCTCTCTCTCTCTCTCTCTCTCTCTCTCTCTCAATGTGACCTAATCAACATTCTATTGTTTCTTGCGTCCAGGTTTTGTATGACATTGAGATTTTTTTTTTTTTTTTCTCATTCGTTTATCTACCATGTATTATGTACATGTCCTTTGGAAAAGCGTAAACTTTTTTTTATAAAATTGTCTTAGCTAAAAGGACCTTATAATAATTGAGGGGGAAAAAAACAAATAAAAACACTATTGTATGTACACTATAAATTTGTATGACCACGTTTTTGCCCAATTAAATTTATATGTACACTATTGTAATTTTTACATTATAATAATAAAAAAAAAATAAAAATTTATATGTATGATGTGGTAAATTTTATATTATTTAATAAGTACAAATAAATCTATTTCTTACATATTATGTAATTGTACGGTACCGAGATCTCAGGCCCATACAAGCCCCGGGCCCTTTCCCAATTGTACAGTGCGCTGACCCCAGGCCCATACAGGCCCTGGGCCTAGTCCCATACTGGCTTTGGGCGCAGGCCCAGCAGAAAGGTCCAGTCATCCTGCGCTCTTCCCGGGGCTTCCATAAATAACAGACAAGTGTAGGGTATTAAGTCCCAAGGGGCGCTCGGTCAAACGTTCCCGGTCATGTACGTGAGTCGTTCCCGGGAAAATGTTGTACGCACGGGAGACGGAGCTGCCGAGCATTATCGGTCCAGATGGAATCAAATTCCAAGATCATAAATGCAGCACCGCCCCTTCACCTAAACATCCACTTAAATCAAATGATATTGGACCTTCAATAGCACAAACGGTGGCTGTAATCATGATATTCCCACTAACCTTGGCTATAAATAGAAGAAAGTTGGGAGAAGAAAGGGTTCAGAAAATTAGAGGAGAAGAGAGTAAAAGGAGTGAGTATCATCTGGGGCGTTGTTTTGAGTCTCTCTGCCGAGAACGACCCATAGTAGGAAATCCTCAAGCCCACTACAAATAGATTGTGAGCCCAAAGTAATCCAAGGCCCATAGGTCTTGTACTTGGTTCTTACAATTGGCGCCCACCGTGGGGCTCTCCTACAAAGCTGTGGTTCAACTGAGACTCAAACGACGAGGATGGCTGAGGAGCGTTCAGGAGAGCATGCACCAAGCGGTTCCATGAGATCTTCTCGGGGGTCGACATGGAGGGAGAGAAGGCAAAAACGGCGGGAAGACAGGAAGCACTCAAGAAGGGAGGGAGGGTCCGGACAAGGAGAAGGGTCGGCTCAGACACACTGGACGGTTTCGGACGTCTCGGCGCACCGGCAGCACGACGAGAGGGACCGAGAGCTGGAACGGTTGCGCAGACTGGTAACGGACTTAGAGCTGGAAGCAAGGGGTCGGCGAGATAGAAGGAATCGCAACTCCCAGCAAAGGAGAAACCAGGGTGAGGCCTCCAGCCGGTCTAATACGCATCGATCCCGAAACCGGTCACGCTCCAAAGAGTCGCACCGGCAATCACGGGAACCACGCCATCAGCGGAATCGTTCACGGTCCATGGGTATGATCACCAAGGATCAGAATCACCGGAGGAACGACTGCACCACAATGCTTCCATGGACGCAATGAGCCGGGCTTTGCGGATGGCTGCCCGATCACCATTCTCCGACGAAATTGAACGGGCCCCAATGCCGAGCAGGTTCACACGACCGCCATTCAATTCGTATGAGGGAAGGACGGACCCCGTGGAGCATGTTAGTCATTACATTCACATGATGTTTTTGCATGCGCACAACGATGCATTAATGTGTAAGGTCTTCCCCTCTAGTCTCGGCTCCACTGCACTCAGATGGTTCAACGGGTTGCGGAAGGGTTCTATACACAGCTTTGCCGAGCTGATTCAAGAATTCGGCAGCAGGTTCGTGACATGTAGCCGGGTGCAACAGCCGGTTGACGCACTACTTTCCATGAAGATGAGGGTCGGGGAAACCCTTCGGAGTTATGCCAGCCAATACTGGGAGCTCTACAACGAGATTGGTGGAGGAAATGAGAAAATTGCGGCAAGCACCTTCAGGATGGGGCTCCCTGAGGATTCTGAGTTGCGGGAGTCTCTGACGAGAAGACCCCCCGAGGATATGAGGCAACTAATGAGACGTATAGAGGAGTACAAACGCTTGGAAGACGACCGTCTGCAGAGCAGGGGGAAAGCTCCTTTAGTGGGGAGATCTCGGCAAAGTGTTTTGCCGACAAAACCAAAAAGAGACTTCAGAATGCAGGGACCTGAGGTGCAGATCGACGGGGTCAATGGGGTGTTTAAAGAGCCAGTGCACAAGATCTTGGAACGGATCAAGAACGAGCCATTCTTCAGGTGGCCGAACAAAATGGGGGGCGACCCATCTCGAAGGAACCAAAACCTATACTGCACCTATCACCGAGACAAGGGGCACACAACCGAGCAGTGCCGGGTATTAAAAGATCATCTCGGACAGCTAGCAAGGGCCGGGTACCTGAAAGAGTTTGTAGCAGATTCCGTTGACCGAGAAACCGGGCAGGATGCCCAACAGAAAAGGAATCCCCTTCCACCACCCCTGGGGGTGATCGAAGTCATACATGCCGCACCAAGGAGGGCAGCAGCGGCAAAAAGGGTGTTGACAGTGGCCTGCGTAGAAGGAGAATCATCCAAGAAGAAGAAGAAAGGTGGACAGCCGACCATCTCGTTTCGGAGAAGACGATTTCGCGGGGACGGTCCAACCCCACGACGATGCTTTGGTGGTGACAGCCCGGATAGGCGGATTCCTGGTGAAGAGGGTAATGATTGATCAAGGAAGCGGAGCCGACGTCATGTACCCGGATCTTTTTGAAGGGCTAGGGTTAAAGACCCAGGATTTGACGAAGTATGACACGCCGTTGGTCTCGTTTGATGGGAGGGTTGTAATTCCCGAGGGGCAGATCTCTCTCCCAGTGGGCATGGAAGGTAAGACAGTTATAGTTACATTTATAGTAGTCCGATCATTCGCACCGTACACCGCGATCTTGGGAAGGCCGTGGATTCACGCTATGGGGGCTGTCCCGTCCACCCTTCACGTGAAAGTGAAATTTCCTACCGAGAATGGAGTTGCCGTGGTAAGGGGGAATCAACAGGTGGCGAGGCAGTGCCTTGTCGCCGCGGTCCGGTGGGAGAAGGAACAGCTCGGTCGAACTGAGGAGAACGAGAAGGAAAGTTCGTAGCAATTACAGAAACCCCAGGGGGAAGCTGGGGCGAACGTTGCCGAGGATGTGCTGAAGGTAAGAATTCTCCCAGATACTAACAAGTATTTCCAGGTGGGTACAAGCATGAACGGCCGGGAAAGGGTAGATATGTTGCTGTTCCTGTTGCAGAACGTGGATGTTTTTGCATGGAGCCCGTATGAAGTGCCCGGCGTAGATCCCGAGTTCATTGTCCACAGACTCAACGTGGATCCTTTATTCCCCCCAAAGAAGCAGAAACCAAGAAGAGCATCGAAGGAACACGTCGATGCAGTAAACCTGGAGGTACAGCGGCTGAAGGATGCCGGGGCCATAAGGGAGATATTCTTTCCGAAGTGGTTGGCGAACACTGTCGTGGTGAAGAAGAAGAACGGGAAATGGAGGGTTTGTGTGGATTTCACAGACTTGAACAAGGCATGTCCCAAGGACCCATTCCCGATGCCCAAGATCGACCAGCTAGTAGATGCGACGTATGGGCACCCGAGGATGAGCTTCCTAGATGCCTTTCAGGGCTACCATCAGATTGCCTTGGCGCCCGAAGACCGAGAAAAGACAGCATTCATCTCCCCGAATGCAAATTATCACTACGAAGTCATGCCGTTCGGATTAAAGAACGTCGGGGCTACGTATCAGCGAATGATGACGAGAATGTTCCGAGAAAAAATTGGATGCACGGTTGAAGTTTATATCGATGATATGGTGGTGAAAAGCAGAATTGAGTCGCAGCACACCGAAGACCTCCGGGGAGTGTTTGAAATTCTACGTCGGCACAAGTTGCGCTTGAATGCCGAGAAGTGCACTTTCGGAGTGGGGGCTGGTAAGTTCCTGGGATATCTGATCTCTACTCGGGGAATAGAAGCTAACCCCGACCAGATAGAAGCCGTGAACCGCCTCAAACTGCCAAGCAATCCCAAAGAGGTGCAAGTGCTCACTGGAATGCTAGCGGCCCTGAACAGGTTCATCTCCAAGTCTGCCGACCGTTGCCGGCCTTTTTATCAGCTTCTGAAAAAGTGGAAGGGGTTTCAATGGGACGAGAGTTGCGACGAAGCCTTTCGGGAGCTAAAGGAGTATTTGGCAAAGGCGCCGAGGTTGACGGCCCCGGAGCCGGGGGAGGATCTGTTTATGTATCTCGCCGTCACAGACCATGCAGTAAGCGCTGTGTTGCTAAGAGACCGGGGAGTGCAGATGCCGGTGTATTACGTGAGCAAAACCTTAGTCGATGCCGAGACAAGGTACCTGCCTCTCGAGAAGTTAGTTTTGGCCCTGGTGCACGCCACGAGAAAGTTGCCACATTACTTCCAGGCACACACAGTGTTCGTCCTCACCGAGCATCCGTTGCAGTCGCTATTGAAGAGATCAGACTTCACAGGGCGGGTTGCCAAATGGGGGACTCGGTTGGGAGCGTTTGACATAAGATACCGGCCTAGAAGCTCGGTGAAGGGACAGGTTCTGGCTGACTTCATCGCAGAATTTACACCCAAGGATGAAGGCAAGATAATCTGTAGTACGGAGATTCGCCCATGGAGGTTGTTTGTGGACGGTGCATCGAATGCTATGGGGGCCGGGGCTGGTATTGTCATTATCACCCCTGAGGGTATACGACTGGAACACTCCCTCAGACTGGGGTTCAAAGCCTCGAACAACGAAGCCGAATACGAAGCCATGATGGCCGGGTTAAGGGCAGTATTACATCTGGGCGCGAAGGACATAGAGATCTACTCTGATTCTCGACTGGTGGTTTATCAGATCACTGGGGACTTCGAAGCTCGGGACCCCAGAATGAAAGCTTATCTCGGCGCGGCAAAGCAGATTATCGGTCAGTTCGGAACGGTAAAGATATCGCAGGTAGCCCGGTCACAAAACAAGCACGCCGACTCTCTGGCCACGTTAGCCTCATCGGCTACCGAGGATACGCCGAGGCTCATCACGGTAGAGCTTGTAAAGGAGCCAAGCATCCATGTGAAGAATGCTCCCGACCAAGCCGGAGTAGAGATTGCGCAGGTGGCAGTGGCTGGTCCAAGTTGGATGACCCCGATCATAGACTTTCTTGCCAAGGATAAGGTTCCGGAGAATGAGGCCGAGTCCAACAAGATTCGACGAATGGCTCCCAGATACTGGCTGTCTTCGGACCGAAAATTGTACCGGAGATCCTTCGCAGGTCCTTACCTCTTGTGCCTACATCCGGACAGAGTCAAAGAGCTTCTGACCGAGCTACATGAGGGAGTGTGCGGCAGGCATGCCGGGGGACGATCTTTGGCACACCGAGCAATGACACAGGGGTTTTGGTGGCCACAGATGCAGAAGGATGCCGCCGAATACGTACGAAGTTGCGAACAGTGTCAAAAGCACGCCCCAATGATCCATCAGCCTGCAGGACAGCTAAATCCTGTCAGCAGCCCGTGGCCGTTTGCACAATGGGGGCTTGACATCCTTGGGCCTTTCCCCCGGGCAACGGGGAACCGCCGTTTTGTATTGGTGGTCGTAGATTACTTCACAAAGTGGGCTGAAGCTGAGACCTTGGCCAATATCCGGGATTCCGACGTGAAAAAGTTTGTATGGAAAAACATAGTTACACGGTTTGGGGTGCCGAATTCGATAGTGTCGGACAATGGGCTGCAGTTCGACAGCAATGCTTTCCGGAGCTTTTGTAGTAAGCTGGGCATCAAGAACAAGTATTCAACCCCGGCGTACCCACAAAGCAACGGCCAAGCTGAAGCGGTAAACAAGACTATTCTGAACGGGCTCAAGAAAAGGTTGGACGGAGCAAAGGGAAGATGGGCGGAAGAGCTACCCAGTGTATTGTGGGCCTACCGTACAACCCCCAGGAGATCCACGGGAGAAACCCCGTTTTCCCTGGCATACGGCTCAGAAGCAGTGATACCAACCGAGGTGAGCTTATGCAGTGCACGGGTGGCCGGGTTTGACCCCATACAGAACGCCAACCTGATGATGGAACACTTGGATTGGCTAGAAGAATGCAGGGAGGCCGCGACCGTACGTCTTGCCGAGTATCAGCAGAAGCTAGCCCAAAGGTACAACCGAAACGTGAAAAGCAGGGAATTCAGTGCCGGGGAACTAGTTTTAAGACGGGTAGTAGGGAACATGCGGGACTTGGCTGCAGGGAAGCTCGCTCAGAGTTGGGAAGGGCCATACAGAGTCACGGCTATTGCGGGTGCAGGGGCTTACTACTTGGAAGACCTTGATGAGAGGCCGCTCCCCCGACCATGGAACGCCAACAACTTGAAGAAATTCTACGCGTAATCATCGGTGTAAGCCAGAACTTGTACTCCATTAAAATTAAGAGCATGATGAACTTTTTGTATATGATGTTTTTGACACCTTAACCGCGCACTAAGAAAATTACAGATATCTCTAAGGACAGATACCTGACCCTCGGCTCAATCAATATCGCCGAGCAGGTGGAAACCTTATACAAAAATGCTTAAGGACAGAAACCTGACCCTCGGTCCAATCAACATTGCCGAGCAGGTGGAAACCTTACAAATAATTCTCTAAGGACAGAAACCTGACCCTCGGTCCAATCAATATTGCCGAGCAGGTGGAAACCTTACAAATAATTCTCTAAGGAAAGAAACCTGACCCTCGGTCCCATCAATATTGCCGAGCAGGTGGAAACCTTACAAATAATTCTCTAAGGACAGAAACCTGACCCTCGGTCCAATCAATATTGCCGAGCAGGTGGAAACCTTACAAATAATTCTCTAAGGAAAGAAACCTGACCCTCGGTCCCATCAATATTGCCGAGCAGGTGGAAACCTTACAAATAATTCTCTAAGGACAAAAACCTGACATTCGGGTCAATCAATATTGCCGAACATGTGGAAACCTACGAATAAATTCCTAAGTATAGAAACCTGGTTCTCGGTTAACTCGAATTTCCGAACAGGCGGAAATCTAACAAGCGAATACTCTTAAGACGAAAGCACGATTCCCGGTTCAGCCAAAGCCTGACGAAAACCTAACTCTTTTACAAACACTAAGTCCAATAGCACTCTCAAGTTAAACAAAGCGCCGCACAAAAGGTTCTCGGGGGTACATTCTATTAAGCAGTCACAGCACTGACGTGATTCAAGCAAAACACTTGAATAGATGTAAATTCATTCGACAAATTGAGACGGAGAAAGAAAACGGACTACTAATTAAAATAAAGCAAATGTTCAGTCACCACATCCCGGTGACGTGGGCAAATAAAACCAAGAAAAACAAAGCAATTGTTCGGTCACCACATCCCGGTGACATAAGCAAAATTAAAGTAAAATTAACTGGGAGGTTGGGTCGGCGGTGTCACTTCCTGCTGGACGGTCACGGGAAAAGGCGGATCCCCACCGAGAAGCTCCTGCACAGTCGGGATACTGGTGGCTTCCATTTCCTCCGGCTCGGCGTGGGCATCGATTTGCTCAACCAGCTCCCTCATACTGGCCGTCTCCTCCTCGTCAATACCCACCGGGGCATCCTGAGCAGCAGGAGCAGGGCTCGGGAATGGAATTTGGCCGGGGTTTCTTAGATGCGAATCCTCAGGAACTCCCATTGCTTGGAGAGCAGCAAACCACCCGGCCTCAAAACCCATATTCCGAGCCCGAGCAACCACAGGCTCTGCGGAGTTCTCGGCATCAGCAAAGCCGACATCATACCACTTCTGCTCCGCGGCAGCCAAGCCTGCCCTGAGGTCGGCAATCTCCTCAGCATTGGAAGTATTGAGGCTGAGGGCTTCGGCTAGCTTGACCTCCGTCTCATGCTGCTTAGCCAAGAGCTCTGCGCATCTCTTCTCGGCCAATGACCGGTTTTTCTCAGCAGCAGCGGCCTTCTTCTCAGCAGACTCAGCAGCCTTCAGCTTTTCCTTAGCTGTTTTCACCGCTGACTCCCGCGCTTCCTCCGCACGCTCGTTTGCCTCGGCAAGCTCCCGTGCCCGAGTGGCCACAATGTGGGCCATTTGAGCAGCCTAGCAAGCACAAAGGTTAGAAAAGAAGCAAAAAGGAAATCTGTATGAAGGACCAGAAGGATGAAAAAAAAAATTATTACCGCAATGGCGTGCCACTCTAACCGGCGCCCTACGGACTCCTCGGATCCTTCCACGAAAGCATGCACGTCCTCGGGAAGCTGGAGAGCCTCGGCCAAAGATTGGGCAATACGGCCGCCCTCGCCTTTATCCCACATCCGAAGGCAGGCGGTTGAGGGCAATGGCTTGCCGTCCAGAAGGATCTTTGGCTCCCACGCTGGAGTCACTTGGGAGGAAGACGCGCCCCCCGTGCCAGCTTCGGTTGGCGGCTCGCGGATAACAATACCGCCGGTTGGACGGGGAGGAGTCCGGGCAGCAGCATCTCCCGGGCTCGTGGAAGGTTGATCGGTGACTTTTTGCTTCTTTCGGGCACGTCCGGCCTGCGTGGAGGGTGAAGGCTGAGGCGCTTGACCCCGGCTCTCGGAAGGCGGTGGCTGATTGGATTGCTGGGTATTGGGCACGAACCGTTCTATTGACATTACCTTCCTGGATACCATCCTTCCCCTAGGCTGGATAGCTTCAGCTAGCAGGGCAGCCGCTTCTGTCACTTGTTGTTGAGGCACGGCGGCTGGATTCTCGGGAACGGGCTGCTCTTGCACTTGGCCTTCTTGCTGTATAGGTACGTGGGCTAAATCCCTGAGGCGCCGGGATGCTTGCTTTGCGGATTCGTCTCGCAAGGGGGCTTGCTCGTACGCGCAAGTATACTGCGGACCGAATTCTCTCGCTTCCCCGGTCGTGAGCTTCGGCGGCAAAAAGTTCACGTACCGGACGTCTATGTACGATAGCAGGGGGCTGTCAACTAACAGTGCCTGCTTGAAAGGCTGCCAGGTGGAATAGACCGGCTCCACTCCAAGAATTAGGTGAGAGGCCCGCAGTTGCCCGTCCCAGTGCACGTAGATCTCGGAACGGAGGACGAAGTTTAAATCCTTGGCGTGGACGGGTCTGAGGTCCTGCACAAACACTTTGCCGTCTGCAAAAGAACACATGACATTAGTCTCTTATAATAAAGATTGAACGGGGGATGGAAAGCAATTGCACAAAGGGGATGGTACGAACCCACTTCACGCTTTGTAAGGGGGCAGGGGATATCCCCGGCAAACCAATTGCCGCGCACCCTAACGAACTCCCCGGCGGAGTTCCTGTTCGAATCAGGTAGGCATGATATCAGCCGTACCCGAGCATCTCTTGTCTTTAAATAATAATTGGTTGCCTTGCTCCCACAGAGCCTATACATTTGATTAATATCGTGGTGGTTTAACTGTAAATTAAAGGTGTGGTTCAGTTTACTGACACAACTAACTACCCGGTAAAAATTGGGGGGAAGTTGGTCGGGGCATAGCCCATAGTAAGTAAGCGCGTTTATCAGGAGGGGATCTACGGGAAACCTAACCCCACCTTCTAAAATGGACATCAAAGGAAAGAAGGCTGTACCCTGTCCTCGGTGGAGTTCAATATCACTCTCGTGACAGTAAGCTACATCCACGTCATTAGGAATATTAAATTTACTCCTAAAGGTGGCCAAAGCAGAAGGGGATTCTAAGAGGTAAGAGTAACCCATACCTAACGCCTAAAAACTACGAAAGTGAACCCAAAGAAATAAAGCTGAAGAAACAGGAAAGGGAAGAGAAACTTACTTTGGGTTCTAAGGAGGAGAAGAACACTGGGTAAGCAAGCGCACAGAAATGTGGTCGGCAGAGAAAAAGCTCTAAAGATCAGAGGCGGAGGAAAAATGGAATGCTGTTCAGAGGGAGGTTATTTATAGGGCCAAAAAGAAATGAAGGAAGAAGGAGCGCCTGATCAAGCATTAAATGGGCACGGTCTACGAGCAGCCCAACGAATGCCAAGCGTAACCAATCCGCGCATCGCTTCGGTTCTCGAACCGTCAGACAATAATGACGACTGCGCCTGGCGCCGCGAAACGGCGCGTCTTTTGAGATAAATATTAATGAGAAATGACGGTCAGAAGTCCCAGGCTAAAAGACTCCCGAGGTCAAAAGGCCCAGGCTGCTCCTTGATTCTTCTCGGCGACCGAGTATGAATCAAGGGGGGGCTACTGTACGGTACCGAGATCTCAGGCCCATACAAGCCCCGGGCCCTTTCCCAATTGTACAGTGCGCTGACCCCAGGCCCATACAGGCCCTGGGCCTAGTCCCATACTGGCTTTGGGCGCAGGCCCAGCAGAAAGGTCCAGTCATCCTGCGCTCTTCCCGGGGCTTCCATAAATAACAGACAAGTGTAGGGTATTAAGTCCCAAGGGGCGCTCGGTCAAACGTTCCCGGTCATGTACGTGAGTCGTTCCCGGGAAAATGTTGTACGCACGGGAGACGGAGCTGCCGAGCATTATCGGTCCAGATGGAATCAAATTCCAAGATCATAAATGCAGCACCGCCCCTTCACCTAAACATCCACTTAAATCAAATGATATTGGACCTTCAATAGCACAAACGGTGGCTGTAATCATGATATTCCCACTAACCTTGGCTATAAATAGAAGAAAGTTGGGAGAAGAAAGGGTTCAGAAAATTAGAGGAGAAGAGAGTAAAAGGAGTGAGTATCATCTGGGGCGTTGTTTTGAGTCTCTCTGCCGAGAACGACCCATAGTAGGAAATCCTCAAGCCCACTACAAATAGATTGTGAGCCCAAAGTAATCCAAGGCCCATAGGTCTTGTACTTGGTTCTTACAGTAATAATGGTATAATAGTCAATTTATATAAATTACATTTTCCATCATTCTCTTTTTTTCTCCAACCAAACAAAAGAATTTTCCACCCTCCCACTTTTTCACCTCTCCAATCAAACACACAAGAGAAAAAAATCAAATATTTTCTATCTTTCCACTTTTCCACTCTTTCAATCAAACGGACTCTTAACAACGCATCGCATCGCATCAACATCATTGTTCAAAAAAAAAAAAAAAAAAAAAAACATTGAAGTCACCTAGCCCATTAAAGAATTTAGGATGCCTTCTCCCCGGTGGGCCACCTAACCCAATAAAAAAGAGAGGCCATTGAAGTCACCAGCCCATTAAAGCCCAAAAGGTAGGTAACAAGGTAGATCTGGGCTTAGGAGTTGAGAAGCAATTGAAAGGAAAGGACCTATGGAAAATAAATAAATAAATAAATAAAATTGCTGCGGAAAAGGACCAAACCCAAAACTCAAAGATGAAAGTCCAGGCTGATGTTTTGGGGCTTAAACGTATGGGAAAATTAGATTTTTCAGAGGACGATGAAATAGCGGCTCAGAAAAGAAGAAAGAATTTAAACTCAGCAACCAAACAACACCGTTTCAAGTGAATCAGATTGTTTCCAGTAAATGCAGATAGAAAATAATTGAAGAATTACAAAAACGCAGATGAAAAAAAATAAACGTACCAAGCTTTAGAGAAGAGAAAAAGTCCTCAACAATAACAACAAAATAAACCAATGCTATTCCTATGAAATTTGGAAGTTGTCATCAACATTAAACAGAACATACAAAAACATATTTCATCAATATTGTGGTGAGCATACTTTTGGGTCTGAGGTTTTATGATAAACATAGTCAAGCCATGCTTTGAAATTTGCTAACTCATTATCTGCATCTTCTACAATAAAAGAAAAACGAAGTCCACATGAAGCATGCTTAAAACAATTGTAAATATGAACCTCAAACCTCACATATAGTATACTGCCCAAAACTTGATATTTATCAAAATTCATCATCTACCACTATAATTTGACACAGGAAGGTCACACCTAAAAATAAATGGTTTCAAACATCATAACATAATGAAAATGATAAATGCAAGAGACAATAAGATAACAAATAAAAATGTGTCCTAATCATTTTTTTAATAAAGAATATCTTTTATTGTATCCATGTGAATAGAATATCCGTAAATGTAGTTAATTTATTGTTCATTCCACCAAAATTAACCTTGGATTATACGTTGGCCTATTTATTATCTTTTCCCTTCATAGATCAACTATATAAAAGGAGCAAAAGTACACACAAACTTCATCAAATAAACCAGCCTACAAAAATGGCCTTAGAAGTGCTTGAAGCCCTTGACTTTGTCTGCACTCAATTGAACCACATCACAGCCATTATCATTGCTAGAATGGGGTTTTTCACTTACGCATACAACATTTTCTGCATCTCAACAATCTCGAAACTCTTGAGCCGCCTTTACTACACTGTAACTGGTGTTGCCCCTAATTGGTACTCTCACAGGCCACCTATTCTTCGGTTGTG
The DNA here is from genome assembly GCA_036321655.1 of Quercus alba. Lineage (NCBI taxonomy): Eukaryota > Viridiplantae > Streptophyta > Magnoliopsida > Fagales > Fagaceae > Quercus > Quercus alba. Next base: position 63,877,057 of record CM070301.1, read on the forward strand.
TTAGATTCTAAGACTTTAGGATCTAAATGTATTAGAACTTCAATGTGTAATGTTGGCAAACCATGATCAAAACTTAGAGTCTAAATTTAGGCTGCTCAAAGTGTGTTTATGTGTAAAGTTGGAATCAAGTAATTGCAGGAAATTATTATTCAATTTTTGCAAGGCTCGATCGATCAAAAATTAGACTAGAGGTGTTTATCTTCATACATACTTAGGGTTATCAAAATCAAGATTAATGTTAAGAGCTTGGTGATCTATTCAGTTGCTGTTTCAAGAGGTTAAAGAAAACATAAGTGGGAGTACTTGTGGTTGCTGTAGATCAAGGAAAGAAGTAATCCGTAGACTCGGAGCTGTCATGTGGTCGTGGTAGTAAGTTTTCTACTCGAAGTAGTAATATGACATTAGTGATCTAAGTCTTACTGTAAAACTTCAATTCTTTCATAGTGGATCTGTTTTACCTTGAGGATAGCTAGGTTAAATTCTCCCCAGGTTTTTTACAGGTTTGGTTTTCCTAGGTTATCATATTGTTGTGTTATTTACTTTTCTGCACTATTCACATGATATGATTTGAATGTGTTTAACCTAGATCTTATTAATGAACTTGTTAATCAACTTGGCTTAATATTAGGTTAAACAACTTGTTTTAAGGGGTCTAAAAATGTACAGGTTGGATTGATTACAAACTTGGCCGTAAAAAAGCTTACAGCGTCAGTCTAACTCTCACCATCATTTGCACCATATGCTCCAGCTTGTCCTTATATGCAAGCAAAGAAACTGTTGTCAAAACACTTTGTTTCTTCAGGTTCTAGCTAGGGCTTGGTATCGATGGAGACTATCCCATCTCGGCCATAATCATGTCCGAGTACTCCAACAAAAAAACTCGCAGAGCATTCATTGCAGCCGTGTATGCAATGCAAGGTGTACGAATTATATGTGCAGGGCTAGTTCCTATGATGCTTTCAGGAATCTTTCTTCACTTCAACCCTGCTACTTCATTCAAAGATGATCATGTAGTTTCCACACAACCAGAGGCAGATTATCTTTGGAGGATTGTGATTATGCTTGGAGTGTTGGCACTTTTTATGCTGTGGGCTAGAATAGTCGTGATTGTTTTATCTATTTAATAAAACTTATCTATTTTAATAAAACATGGATTCGTTGGAGTGTATTTTAATGAGTATTTGTTAGACGTAATAGTAGATAGTGATAACCACATAATGTTAATAATGGGTCATTTAGTAAACCTTATAATTAATATTATGATTTTTTTTTACTGTGTATTTATTTAGTTTTAGGCAGCATTTAATTGGACGAGCTTGGATTTGAGACTCACACATTGGAAAGGTCCCTGCCATCTACTTGGTAAAGTTTTGGTTTGGCCAATTAAAACCAAGACAATATGTTGCTCTCCCAATCATATATATATATATATATATATATGATTAGTGTCTAGTTGGTGGGTTTAGCCGAATATGGGAGAGGGTTGCAAGGAAGAGGTGTACCTAATTTTCCTCCTCACACACACACTCCATTGTCAATGTTGCTGGCACTTGTGGACTTCATGTCTATTATTCTAATTCCTCATTAGGTGTATTTTAATAATCTACTCTTTTATTAAGGTGTCAAATGTATGCTAGTGATTCGAGAGTGTTAAAGATCCTTTGCTCATTTGATTTTTTGAATCTTGAAGGAAGTTATTCTATCATGGAGTTGGCTAGTTTGTCCAAAGATGTCAATGGAAGATATTTTTCAAAGAAGTGGCAATGGAATGTCCGACATGCTTGCAAGAAAAAAAATGGTTTATTGGAGGGGACATTGGTGTGGCACCGGCCTAATGGTCTACGATGTTTAAATCAAAACTCCAAAGAACTAATATGGTAGTTTAGAGAATCAAAAGCAGTCTATGTCTCATGGATCATGTACCTCTATCTGTGGAGATGTATTGTTTTTTTATAGTCATATCTTTCAACTATTGGTTGTCTGTCAATTAATGTTGTGCATTTATATGATTGGAATAACTTTCGACCTGTTTAATGAGGCAATGCCTATTTGTCTATTGCCTGGAGTAATTGTAGACAGTTATTCTTCTAAAAATGCTGGCATTAAATGCTGGTTCTGGACAATACATTTTGCACTTATCAATTTTTGCTCTGATTGAAGTGTCTTCTGACTTAATGGGCATGTAGTTGTTGGGTAATTGTCATCCATTACATTATTAAATACCTTCGTCAGTTATGCTTTTCTTTCATATTTGGACAGCAGGTTGGCAAAAGATGACACTCTTGTATGAAAGACCTTCTATATAGAACACCTTTATGGTTGTCTACTTGAATAGAAGACTTTAATTTCTTGATTTTTTATGTACAAATAGAGCTCTTCCAACAGTCTTAACAAACTATTGGAGAATGAAAATGCTCAAAAGAAATAGGTAAATAGCCATAATAAAAGGGAATGCCAAACAAGAAAAAAAAATTACCCATTATTCTGTCACGCACGCTCATCCATTGGAACTGGCCTTGTGATTTTGCACTATTAGCAATACTCATTTTTGTTGGGCCTTCTTTCAAGATAGTTTGTGTGGCCTTTTTGGTTTTTTCTTTTCCTATAGGGAAAGGGACCTTGAACACCTCGTCACCTTTGTCGCGCACCACCCTAAGGTTTGATACCATTTGTTGGGGAAATAAACACCTTGGTGAGCCGGACACCACCTAACCTAAAAGACTTAAACCTATGAGTTTAAGCCCAATTATGTTATATTAAACACTTGTTCTTGACATTCTTATTCAATGTGAGACTTCACTCACACGTGTACTCCTAACAACTAGTCTTACAAATAATACACTGCATCAAGTGATAGCAACAAAGCTATGGTTTAGGCAAATCATAGCTTATGAGTCAAAAGAAATGGTTAAGAGAAGGACCAATACTTGTTTTTAATGTAATTATTGAACATTTTAGGATACACATGTGACCAAAAAAAACAAAAAACTAAATGTGAAAGTGAGCAATATTACTGTCCTTAGTAGAGGTCACATTACTCAGAATTCCTTCAAATGACATTAATGTTTCTACGATGCGTAGTTTGTATAAGAAGAGAAGGGATTAATGTGTGTTGAAATGGATGAGATCCGGTTGTTGAACATGTAAGAATTGGACATCTATTAATTGGATTTTTGTTTTCTTAAAGCAAGTTGAATGTAACTTAATTAGTTAATATGCATGAGTGTCCATTGCTATGTTGTGGTTATATTTAATAATGGGTCGCAGTACTATATTTTGGACTTGTGCACTAGTCTCATTTAAGGTGGAATACTAAGTTTTAAACCTGATTTATGATCGGAGGGTGTCCACCATGGAAATTAAGTCTTGGTCCCCTTTTTCACTCATAACATTAGACAAAATTCTATATCTCATACTGTTTAAATATTAGGGCAGATTATTGCCATATCGAAAGCTATCTATAAACCAGATGGAGCATATAGAGAGGATGGCTTGATCCATGTGCCAGGTGCATGCGTGAATGTTTGCTGTTGGTAATTTATTCCGATTTGCTAAAGAAGTACGTGCCTAAACCCTAACCTTTTATAGATTAAATCTCTTCTAGTATCTAACAAGTGAATTCTAAAATCTTACTGGGACAATTACTTAGCAAATTTCAAATGAATTTATTAATTAATTGATCACATTTTATACTATCGAGGGAGAAAAAGTACTTAATGTCTGGTGAAATGAATTGAGATTTGGTTCTGGAACAACTTGAATATTATAAATTAAATATATTGGAATTTAATTTGAGGGAGAGATAAATCAACGTTTCATTGAACTAAGGAAATCCAGCTCTGAACAACCGGATTATACAAACAATAAAATATGCGTTCAATATACCAGCTGAACAACATATGATTCCCATAATTTCAGAAATACATATTATGGGCTTATTGTTTAACATAAAATCTAAAAGAAAATTGGCACTGATTTATTACATTACATATAGCAGCCTAATATCTGTCAAAACACCAGCTATAGGTGTTGAAAATATCACATCGTTAACAAGAAAACGTGTTGTTGTCCATGTCCGCCACCATGCTGACCATGAGGATGATGTCCTCCGCCATGACCGTGCGGGTGATGTCCTCTGCCACCACGATGAGCATGTGGGTGATGTCCTCCGCCATGAGCATGATGAGCATGTGGTTGATGTCCTCCGCCACCATAACAATGCCCTCCTCCTCCAAGAGGACCATGACCATGACCATGACCGCCGTGATGCCCACCGCCACCATGACAATGCCCTCCTCTTCCGCCATGTCCATGTCCTCCGTGATGTCCTACGCCATGACCATGTCCATGTCCTTCATGAAGTCCCTCACCGTGGGGTGGGGTATGATGATGATTTCCGTGGTGAGACATTTTCTAATGTATTTCTCAACTCAAAGCTCAGAATATTGGAAGTGAGTTTATAGTGAGGAAGTTGGTCAGGGGTGTATGTGTATTTATAATTTTATAAATCGTAATGTGAAGACAGAACCTAAAAGTCAACCTTGCTAAGCTATTACTTGGAGTGGAAGTTTAGGTGATTAAACCGCGTACCTCCACAACCACACGATTTTAATTTGCTCATATTTTATAACAATGCGAACTGTCCATGTGAAGTTGTGAAATAGAAGTGGATACTTTTCTTCTTAGGTAAGTTAAAACTTAAATGTATGGTCGGCTATACCGAGTTCATAGATGATTTGTCGTACAAAATTGATTCAAGAAGTATCTAGTATCAACATCATCAAGTGGATCAGGTAAAAGGGGTTGATGTTGCCTTCTCCCCGGTGGGCCACCCAACCCAATAAAAAATAGAGGCCATTGAAGTCACCAGCCCATTAAAGCCCAAATGGTAGTTAACAAGGTAGATCTGGGCTTAGGAGTTGAGAAGGAATTGAAAGAATGTAAACTCAGCAACCAAACAACACCGTTTCAAGTGAATCAGATTGTTTCCAGTAAATGCAGACAGAAAATAATTGAAGAATTAAAAATACGCAGATGAGAAAAAAAAAAAAAAAAAAACGTTCCAAGCTTTAAAGAAGAGCAAAAGTCCTCAACAATAACAACAAAATAAACCAATGCCATTCCTATGAAATTTGGAAGTTGTTGCCAACATATTTCATACTTTTGGGTCAGAGGTTTTATGATAAACATAGTCAAGCCATGCTTTGATTGAAATTTGCCAACTCATTATCACAATCTTCTACAATAAAAGAAAAGAAAGTCCACATGAAGCATGCTTAAAACAATTGTAAATATGAACCTCAAAACCCCACATACAGTATACTACCTAAAACCTAATATTTGTCAAAATTCATCATCTACCACTATAAATTGAAGTGGAAGGTCACTCCTAAAAATAAATGGTTATAAATGTCATAACATAATGAAAATGATAAATGCAAGAGTCTATAGGATAACACATTTGAATGTAATGGAGACAACAATATGAACCATAAATCAAATTTTGAAGTGAATCTACATATGGTTTATCACATTTGTGGTTTTCTTAATAAGTGCCAGTGATACCCATTGAGAAGCTTCAAACAGGGCAAAAAAAGATCCTTTCACAAATCTCTTCTTCTAAAGGTATAGATAATAGGTAATACAGTATTAGTTGATTTGTGGTAAATTATTATTGAATAAGCTTCAAACCCCCAATATTTATAATTCACTTAAGTCAGAAAGTAAATTCCCAAAGTCATAATCTACTTATTCTAAAGACAGCCACACACAAATACATTTAAATGCTAACAGTTCTATATAAACAAAATTAAAACTTGAAGAACTAAAACTAAAAGAACAAGAAGAAGAAATAAGAAATATTAAAAGAATTTCTTACCCCTAAATTCTCTACTACAAGTTCATGTTGTCTTTCCCACCATGCCTCTTGCTTTTGCACATATTTTCAAAACTCACTCTAACTCGAAAAACATAAGCAATCCCAACCAAATGAAAACATCATCCATTGAAAAGCCTTAAAAAGACACAAACTTTACATATACATAGAGAAAAAGACAAACTTTACACACATACATATACACATATACATGGAGAAAGAAAATCAAGTGGGCATAATTAGCAAAATCATCAAATTTTTCAACAAAACAAATATCATGTTTGATTGGCATGAAAAGAAACAATAAATAATCCAAAGGAAAATAGAAGATTTTCATAAAACAAGCAAAAAATAAATAAATAAATAAAAAATTACCAAGCTATTTTTATTGATTCTGACTTCACTTAGACTTTTTGTCAAACACTTCAGGTGATGCTATGATGGAGGAAGTATACCCTCTTTCAGGTGTATACTTCCTCCTACTCACAACTGAGTGGGTCCCACTAGCTGGAGTGTGAGGAAATATACACCTGAAACATGGTGTATTTTTCCACTATGATGAGATTGGACTATCTTCACAAAAGATACCAATTTTTTTTTTTTTTTTTTTTTTTTTTTTTTTTTTTTTTTTTTTTTTTTTTTTTTTTTTTTTTGTTCTTTCAAACATTGTCACAATGAAAACATGAGAGAGAGGTGGAAAAATTATAGAGACAAAGTGAGAAAAATGGTGAATATGTTAGACAAAATACTATTTCGATTAGCGTATTCACTAGGGGCTCCACGTTAGAGCTAGGGTGGTCACAGGACCTGGAAAAAAAATCATTAATATATATAAAATTTAAAATATTTATGATTTTTTTACCCTTAAAAAAATGTGTGACCTACCTAAATTTTTTTAAGCTCAATATAATTAAACTTTGGACAAAGTTTAGCAGCAAATTAACTTGGTTGTAGACTAAGGTTACAACTTCACTCAATATTTTTTTAATGAATACGAATTTTAACAAATCCACAATTAGATTATATTTTTTTTCTTATGTCTTCCATGCTTGCAAAACTTTAAGAAGATCAAAAATCAATAGTTTATGTCATCAATCAAATGTTTAAATTTTGAATTTTAGTAGTCTAAAATTACACGCAAAAAATAAGTTTATAGATCAGATAATAAATAACATCCGATTGATATGAAATTTGACATACGTTTTAAGAACATAAAGAACATACAATTCAATGGTTAGATTTTCAAAATATATAGCCATGTTAATTTGTTTAGTGAAAGTTATAGTTTTAAGTTACAACTAAGTTTGTAGTCAAATTTTGTCTTTAAACTTTGTTCCTCTTAACAATATATTGAGCCCTTACAAACAAAAAGAAAATTCCAAAAAAAAAATTTATTTAACTCAAATTTTGAAAAAGATGTAACTTGCAGTATTGATAATGAGATTATCATGCAATAATTTCAAAATATAAAATAAAAAAAAAAAAAAATTCGTAGGAGAAAATTGTAAGGTTTCATGTATTTGGGTTTCTTTTTTTTTGCTTTTATTTTTGGTTGTTGTCAATATATGAATTTATCTTTTTATTAGATTTTGTTTAATTTAAGTTTCTTCGTGACCACCTTGGAAAAAAACTCTTAGAGCTACCACTGAGCGTATTGAAGCCAATGAATCTTTTATCCTAGACCTCGAGTTTCAATTAATGCATGCTAGAGGGTAGAGGTTAACTCTGAATGTTTTATTCTAAGTTTTAGATAACAAGATTGGATTGCAAACATTGATTATCAAAAAGAATAATATAATTCAGAAATTAGAACGCACTTGGTGAGGAAGGTGAGGGTTTGAAAGAAGCACAAAATAGAAGCCAAATAGAAATAGAGACACAATGATGGATTAATTAATGAAGGTAGTAAATTGATGAACGAAGGCAGTGACAAGAGAGGGTTGGGAGAAACGATGGAGACTGGAGAGAGATTGGGGTTGGAAGTCTGAGATTAAAAAAATAAAATAAAATAAGAGACTTCTTTTGAAAGAGAGTTGGATAAGACTGGCTTTGGGGCAAAATTCATAACTACCCAGTGGAACGGCAGAACGGAACACCAACAATAGCAAAAAAATAGTAGTGAAACGAACAAACACAATTTTCTGTGTTTTATATAGATCTTAAAATAGGAAAGAAAAGTAAATTTAATTATTTTATAAAAGAGAGAGCTACTAATCTTTGATTATATTCAAATTTTGTAAAAATAGAAAGCATAAAAAAAATATAATGTAAAATTTTCAAAATACAATTTCGAAAAGTATTATCAAGTAGCATTTAGTATTGCCAATAGTTACTTTTTTTTTTTTTTTTTTTTTTTTTTTTTTTTTTTGTGATTATAAACTTCAATTCATATCTAAACAAGGTATGAACTGCAAAGGTAATCTTCCTTACAAACAGCAGCAAGAGCTGGGGGAAGATTACCCTTATTTCCCAATAGTCACCTTATTAAGAGTGAGTGTTACATCGTTAATTTTAAAATATGTTCATTTTTATTATATATTTAGTAAATGATGAGACAAAAAGAAAAAAAATTATAAACTTTTATAATTCGACCAGAAGTATATTTGAACACAAATCTTAATATGCTAGGGAACCGCATTTGTACTTTTAAAAAAGATATAATAATAGTGCGTGAGCATGTGTGTGTGTGTGTGTTTTTTTTTTAGAGATAATTATAATATGCTACTAATTTCACAGCTTGAATCATTTTCCCTCCTTAAACCCCCAAGCGCTTTGTGCATGTAGAGATACCAATTCAGCTACAAGGCCCTTGGCTTAGTAATAGTGTGTTTGATTCTTCTTCAAGATCCCAAGATTAAGAGAGTGTTTGGGAACCGCTGAAATTTTCAGCTTATTTGCTTAATTAGCTTATTTTTGCTACTATTCATGAGTCCTACTATACTTTTTTATACTATTCATGGGTCCTACTGTACTATTCAAATTTTTTTTTTAACTTTTTTTTTCCTACACTTTCAACAAAAAGTTTTCAGTTTTAGCTAAATAAGATGTTTCCAAATGGACACTAAGAACTATTTATAATGAAATGCATTGACCAAGCCAGGCTGGTACAAGATCAATTTCGATGCCACATGTTTTTCTTTTTAAGAGGAAAATTTGTCGGATGTAGGAGTGACAAATTGATACGTACAAAGGCTATCATATTCAGAGAAATTAAAATAGGTTCCTTTAATAATTTTCAACTTTGATCTTCCAACTAGTTACATTTCTACAAAGTTTTGGGGAAGTAAATGGCTGGTTGATTAATCAAACTCTAACCGCATATATACTAGTTAAGTAATAAATTTGTATTTTTTGATAAATCTTTTTTTGTTGATAAAAGTAATAAATTTTTCTTTATTTGATAATCTTTTTTTGATAAAGAATATCTTTTATTGTATCCATGTGAATAGAATATCTTTTTTTATTTATTTTTTTTTATATATAAAGAATATCTTTTATTGTATCCATGTGAATAGAATATCCATTAAATGCTGTTAATTTCTTCTCCATTCGTCCAAAATTAACCTTGGATTATGTAAGTGGAACCAGTGAATCTACAAACGAAGAAGATAAAGTGGATACTGTTCACACTATTCCAACGGTCACTTGAGATTTAAATGTTACTGAGGTTCAAAACGTTGACATTTGTCTAAATGATAAATGACATCGTTTCTCACTTATGCCTGGCATGATTTATTCAAGGCAGCAAATGGTGTTGTTTATGGAGCTATTCTTTTTCACTAAGCATGATCTTGACTTGCTCTGTTTCAACGGATTGAGCTTCAGATATTTTGTATAGATTGAAGATATTTTCTGTGTATAGTTGTCATTTCTGTTATAGGGTTGTTAGAGTTTGTTAGATAGGATCTTTCTAGAAATAGTTGTAAACTATATATTGTGATGTATGTGTATGAAATTATAATTAAGCTTGAATAGAAAATACAGAGTTCTCTTCCTAACTTCTTTCTCTGTGTTTTTTGTGTTTTTTCTCCATTGTTAAAACTTCAAGCTTTTTCCTTATCTCACATGGTATCAAAGCCACAATCCATGGCTTCCTCTACTCCTTCAAGCTCTACTCCACCACCACAAACCACCACAATAGTTACTTCTACTCAGTCTCCTTCACCACTATTACTTCTTTCCAATATGTCAAATCTGATGTCCATAAAGCTTGACTACACCAATTATATCCCATGAAAGCACCAGTTGACCATGATTTTGGAAGCTTACTTGTTGATTGAGCATATAGATGGCTCTTTTTCTTAACCTTGTCAATATCTTCTTGATGCTCAAGGAAGTTTGACTACGAATGTGAATCCAAACTTTCTGACTTGGAGAATCAAGGATAAAGCTTTGTTATCCTTGATCAATTCTGCTCTTACTCCACAAGTTTTTTCACTTGTAGTTGGAATTACTACTTCTAGAGAAGCATGGTATACTCTAGAACAACCTCAAGGGCAAACATTCTAAATTTGAAACTTGAGCTACAAAGCCTCAAGAAAGTATCTGATTTTGTCAATGGCTTCTTGCAGAAGATCAAGATCGCATGAGACAAACTCCTTGCTGTTGGAGTTATTGTTGATAATGAAGAACTTATTTGTATTGTTCTTCATGGTTTGCCTTGAGAACTTGCTCACTTCTTCTCTGCAATTCGCACTAGGAGTGATCCAATTACCTATAAACAACTCTCTATCATGTTACAGAGTGAAGAACAAGCTATGGCAGAGAATTCTAATGATCTCTCTCACTCTCTAGCCATGTATGCTTCTAGTAATAAGCATTCTAACAATTCTCAATTTCAGTCACATAATAATGGTGGATCTAACCAAGGAAGAGGTAAAAACAATACTAACAGAGGTCGAGGTGGAGGAAGGTACACCAACAATGGTGGTGGAGGACAACAATAGTAGTTTTACTCACCTTAACAACAATAGCAGCTTTACTCACCTCAACTTTAGCAGAATTACTCTTCTAATCAGACCTCTCAGTTTGGTGACCAAAACTTCAAGAGTGATAGACCTATAAGCCAAATTTGTGGAAAGGCAGGTCATCTAGCTCTTAACTGTTATTACAGAATGGATTTTGCCTATCAAGGCAAGAATCCACCAACCAAACTTGTTGCAATGGCTCAAGCTTCTAATGTTGCTTTGATAAACAACCAAGATCCTTGGCTAGCTGATTCTGGTACCTCAGATCATCTCACTGCCAATCTTGGTAATCTCTTTGTTTAGTCACAATACAATAGACCAGAGCAGATCACAGTAGGCAATGGCCAAACTCTTCTTATCAACCATATTGGTAATGCTTCTCTTTCTACAAAATATGATAACTTTGTTCTCAAAAATGTTCTTCATGTACCTAGAATAGCCATGAACCTTGTTTCTGTTCATAAATTTTGTTTGCATAATAATTGTTCTTGTCATTTTGATGCCAATGAACTCAAAATCTAGGATGTTCCTATGGGGAGAATCCTCTACAGGGGCTTGAGTGAAAATGGAGTATATCCAATCTACTCAAAGAATTTCACCAAGCATCATCATTCTATTAAGCATCATCCTCATTCTGCTACTTCACCTTTACAATCACATATGCCTATCTCTACTTCCTTTCATGTTCAAAAAACTAATAAGTGGTTGTTGTGGCACCATAGACTAGGTCATCCTAGTGATAGTGTTCTTAGAACAGCTCTCTCCTCTTGTAGTAGTACAGTGAGTTGTAATGATTCAATTTCAAGTTCTATAAATCATTGTAAACATTGTCTCAGTGGGAAAATGCATAAACTTCCTTTCAATAAATTTGTTTTTCTTGCCTCTAAACCTTTTGAATTAGGTCACAGTGATGTTTGCGGTCCAGCTCCTATTACTTCTACAAATGACTTTAGATACTACCTTGTTTTCATTGATGAGTTTTCCAAATGCACTTGGGTATATCTACTAAAGAATAAATCTGATGTGTTTGATGTTTTTAAGTACTTTAAAGCATATATTGAAACTCAACTGCATACACAGATTAAAATCTTGAGAACTGATGGTGGTGGTGAATATACTTCTAATGCCCATAATCATTTCTGTTCTAGTTATGACATCATCCATCAGACCTTATGTCCTCATACCTTTCAGCAAAATGGTACTGCTAAAAGGAAACATAGACATCTTATTGAATGTTCCCTCACAATGTTGTCACACTCAAACCTCCCTTTGTCCTATTGGTCTTATGCAGTTTCTACTGCTACTCATATCATTAACAGACTTCTCACTCCTTTACTTCACAACAAATCTCCTTGGGAGGTCTTATTCAAATCTAAACCAGATCTCCTACACCTTAGAACTTTTGGTTGTACATGCTTCCCTCTTCTTAGACCCTATAATAAACATAAACTTCAACCACACACAACACATTGCATCTTTCTTGGCTATCCAGTCTACTCCAAAGGGTATATTTGTTTAGACCCTAATACACTTCGGATTTACATATCAAGGCATGTCTTATTCAATGAATCTGAGTTTTTAGCTTTACAATCCACCTCTTTACTTGCTGGTTCTTCCTCTGACACATCATCATCACCTTCTGTTGCACATTGGTTATCCTTCCTTTCCCATTTTTTTTGCTGACAATTCCTCATAGCCTGTTGTCCCCCCTAGTGTCAGTCCTACCCTTACTCCTAGTGTCAATCCTATCCTCACTCCTAGTGTTAGCCCTACTGTTTCCACTGCACATGTCCCATCTCCTGCACCTACTCCTCAACCACATGTTCCAGAATCTCTTTTTTCTACATCTCAATCTCCTCCATCATCTTCCATTCCTGCATCTACTTTAGTTGAGCCATGGCCATCCCCTACTGTGACTTCTGTGCCTACTCAAAACATACACCCCATGATCACCAAATCCAAGGATGGTATTTTCAAGCCTAAGGCTCTTGTAGTCACTGTATCCAAACTTGCATCCAAGCCTCGGATTGATTATACCATCACTAAGCCTCCCACTTATAAAATAGCTACTTAATTTCCACATTGGTGCTCAGCTATGGATGAGGAGTTTGCTGCTTTAACTAGACAGAGAACTTGGATCTTGGTACCATCTTCACCCACTCAAAATATTGTGGGGTGCAAATGGGTGTTCAAGCTGAAACATAATAGTGATGGGAGTATAAGCAGGTATAAAGCTCGGTTGGTGGCAAAGGGGTTTCATCAACAATATGTTGTTAATTTTGAAGAAACCTTTAGCCCTGTGGTAAAGCCACCTACTGTCAAAATTATTCTCTCACTTGCTATTCAGTTTAATTGACCTTTGAAGCAATTGGATTTAAGGAATGCATTTTTACATGGATTCTTAAAAGAGGAAGTTTTTATGGTACAACCCCCTAGTTATGTGGATCCTGCCTTCCCTAATCATGTGTGCCTCTTACAGAAATCACTTTATGGTCTCAAACAAGCCCCTAGGGCCTGGTTTGAGAGATCTTCACTTGGGGTTTTAGGCTTTATTAGCTGATTCATCCTTGTTTATTCTAAGGCATGGTAAGTACTTGGTGTTTCTACTAGTATATGTAGATGACATTGTTCTTGCTGGCAATTGTCCCTCCTTGCAAACACTGATTCAGCAACTTCGTTCTGAGTTTGAGCTTAAGGATCTTGGCAATCTCCATTATTTTCTTGGCTTGCAAATCACTTGCACTTCTAAAGGATTGTTTCTGAATCAATCCAAGTATGCTTAGGATTTGCTTCTTAAACATAACATGCTCTCTGCTAAGGCTGCCAAGACTCCTTGTGCTCCTAACCTAAGATTGGTTCCTGCTGAAGGCTCTCTTCTTTCCAATCCTGATGTTTATAGGAGTATGGTGGGTTCCCTCCACTACCTGACCTTTACACAGCCTAACTGTAGCTTTGCAATTCATCAGGTATGTTAGTTCATATCAGCTCTAGGTGAGGCCCATTCAATTGCAGCCAAACGGATTCTGAGATATGTTAGTGGCACTCTCAATTTTGGGATTTTCTTTCAACGTGGTTCTGTCACTCTCAGCCTTTTCATACTCAAATTGGGCTGGAAATCCTTTTGATTATAGGTCCACTACTGGAAATTTGGTTTATCTTGGCTTTAATACTATCACATGGAGTGCTAAGAAACAAGACACTGTGTCTCGATCCTCCACTGAGTCCGAGTACAGGGCTCTTGCCACTGCTGCCGTTGAGCTCTGTTGGATTCGTCAAGTTTTGAAAGATCTTGGTATCTTCCTTTCCTTTCCACCAAAGCTTTGGTGTGACAATGTTTTTGCCCTTGCCATTGCTTCCAATCTTGTCTTTCATGCCAGAACCAAACATGTTGAGGTTGATTATCACTTTGTTCACAAAAGGGTCCTTCGCCGTGACCTTTAAGTGCATTACATTGCAACTGGTGATCAATTGGCAGATATATTTACAAAGAGTCTTTCTTCTTCTCATTTTCAATTTCTACGCTCCAAAACCATGGTGTCTCTTGACCTCTTGGTTTTGAGGGGGGATGTAAGTGGAACCAGCAAATCTACAAACGAAGAAGATAATGTGAACATTGTTCACACTATTCCAACAATCATGAGCTTAGCAGTCACTTGAGATTTGAATGTTACTGACGTTCAAGACGTTGACGTTTGTCTAAATGATAAATGGCATCGTTTCTCACTTATGTCTGGCATGATTTATTCAAGGCAGCAAACGGTGTCATTTATGGAGCTGTTCTTTCTCACTAGCATGATCTTGACTTGCTCTGTTTCAACGGATTAAGCTTCAGATATTTTGCATAGATTGAAGATATTTTCTATGTACAGCTGTCATTTCTATTATAGGGTTGTTAGAGTTTGTTAAATAGGATCTTTCTAGAAAAAATTGTAAACTATATATTGTGATGCATTTGTATGAAATTATAATTAAGCTTGAATAGAAAATACAGAGTTCTCTTCCTAACTTCTCTCTCTGTGTTTTTCATGTTTTTCCTCCATTGTTAAAGCTTCAAGCTTTTTCCTAATCTCACAGATTATACGTTGGCCTATTCATTATCTTTTCCCTTCATAGATCAACTATATAAAAGGAGCAAAACTACACACAAACTTCATCAAATAAACCAGGTGGCTTTAAAATTAAAAGTGCTTGAAGCCCTTGACTCTGCCCGCATGTAGTGGAACCACATCACAACCATTATCATTGCTAGAATGGGGTTTTTCACTGATGCATACAACATTTTCTACATCTCAACAGTCTCAAAACTCTTGGGCCGCCTTTACTATGCTATGACTGGTGTTGCCCTAATTGGTACTCTCATAGGACACCTATTCTTCGGTTGGATTGGTGACAAACTTGGCCGTAAAAAAGCTTACAACATCAGTCTAACTCTCACCATCATTTGCGCCACATGCTCTGGCTTGTCCTTTGATGCAAGCAAAGAAACTGTTGTCAAAACACTTTGTTTCTTCAGGTTCTGGCTAGGGCTTGGTATTGGTGGAGACTATCCCATCTCAGCTGTATTCATCGTAGCCTTGTATGCAATGCAAGGTGTGCAAATTATATTCGCAGGCTAGTTCCTATGATTCTCTCAGGAATCTTTCTTCACTTCTACCCGACTGCTTCATTCAAAGATGATCCTGTAGTTTCCACACAACTAGAGGCAGATTATCTTTGGAGGATTGTGCTTATGCTTGGAGTGTAGGAATTTTTTATGCTGTGGGCTAGCATAGTCGTGATTGTTTTATCTATTTAATAAAACTTATCTATTTTAATAAAACATGGATTAGTTGGAGTGTATTTTAATGAGTCTTTGTTAGACGTAATATTGGGTAGTGATAACCACGTAATGTTAATAATGGGTCATTTAGTATACCTTATAATTAATAGTATGATTTTTATTTTTTTATTTTTTACAGTGTATTTATTTAGTTTTAGGCAGCATTTGATTGGACGAGCTTGGATTTAAGACTTACACATTGGACAGGTCCCTACCATCTACTTGGTAAAGTTCTGGTTTGGCCAATTAAAACCAAGACAATATGTTGCTCTCCCCAATCCTATATATATATATATATATATAGTGTCTAGTTGGTGGGTTTAGCCGAATATGGGAGAGGGTTGCAAGGAAGAGGTGTACCTAATTTTCCTCTCTCACACACACACTCCATTGTCAATGTTGCTGGAACTTTTGGACTTCGTGTCTCTTATTCTAATTCCTCATCACGTGTATTCTAATAATCTACTCTTTTATTAAGGTGTCAAATGTATGCTAGTGATTCGAGAGTGTTAAAGAGCCTTTGCTCATTTGGTTTTGTGAATCTTGAATGAAGTTATTCTATCATGGAGTTTGTTAGAGTGAAAACTCACCTTCAGTTGGGAAGTATGGAAGATATTTTCAAAGAAGTGGCAATGGAATGTTCGATGTGCCTACAAGAAAGAAATGGTTTATCAGAGGGGACATTGGTGTGGCACCAGCCTAAAGGTCTACGATGATTAAATCAAAACTTCAACGAGCTAATATGGTAGTTTAGAGAGTCAAAAGCAATCTATGTCTCATGGAGCATGTACCTCTATCTGTGGAGATGTGTTGCATTTTTATAGTCATATCTTCCAACTATTGGTTGTTTGTCAATAAACGTTGTGCATTTATATGATTGGAATAACGTTTGACCTATTTAATGAGGCAATGACTATTTGTCTATTGCCTGGAGTAATTGTAGACAGTTATTCTTTTATAAATTTTGGCATTAAATGCTGACTCTGGATTATACTTTTTGCCCTTGACAATTATTGTTTTGATTGAAGTGTCCTCTGACTTAATGGGCATGTAGTTGTTGGGTAATGGTCATCTGTTATATTATTAAATGTCCTCATTAGTTACGCTTTTCATTCATTATTGGATAGCTGGTGGTAGAAGATGATACTCTTGTATGAAAGACCTATATAGAAAACCTTTCTGGCCGTCTACTTGAATAGAAGACTTTAATTTCTTGAGTTTTTATGTACTAATAGAGCTCTTCCAACACTCTTAACATACTATTGGAGAATAAAAATGCTCAAAAAAAAAAGGTGCATAGCCATAATCAAAGGGAATGCCAAACAAGAAAAAAATTACCCATTAATCTCTCATACACGCTCATCCATTGGAACTAGCCCCGTAATCTTGTACTATTAGCAATACTCATTTGTGTCGGGCCTTCTTCTAAGATTGTTTGTGTGGCCTTTTTGGCTTTCTCTCTTCCTATAGGGAAAGGGACCCTGAATACCTCGCCACCTTTGCCGCACACCACTCTAAGCTTTGATACCATTTGTTGGGGAAATAAACACCTTGGTGAGCCAAAAACCACCTAACCTAAAAGACTTAAACCTATGAGTTTGAGCTCAACTATGTTATATTAACCACTCACTCTTGACATTCTTATTAAATGTGGGACTTTACTCACACGTGTATTCCCAATAACTAGTCTCACAAATAATACACTATATCCAGTGATAGTGGCAACCAAGCTATAGTCTAGGCAAATCATAATGGCAAACTTGTCATGTTTTTATTACTTATGAGTCAAAAGAAATGGTTAAGAGAAAGACCAATACTTTTTTAAATGTAATTATTGAACATTTTAGGATACACATGTGACCAAAATAATAATAATAATAATAATAAATAAACTAAACTAAACTAAACTAAACATGAATGTGAGCAATATTACTGTCATTAGTAGGAGGCGGTATATCCTGTACCTGGCATATTACTCAGAATTCCTTAGATCGACATTAATGTTCCTAATTTGACCAATCAACAAGCGCATTTGATAATTTCTATATGGCATTATATCTTCTACCTTCTTTTCCATTAGGATAGGAGCTACCAGAAAATCAAAAGATCATTATCTACTTTTTCCAATTTTCACGGCATTAATTATTACAGGAAATACTTACTAAGATGTATCGTGATACATGTTAAGAATATATAGCTAAGGAAGATGTCTTTGAATATTGCCTCAAGATGTCCTTGATGCCCTTGGTAATATAGTCATCCACCTTTTGCAAACAAGGTTAACCAAGAGAGAGTAGTTGGACTGACATTGATTTACCTTGTACTTAGGGTAAAATTTTCTGTCACAAAAGACTTAGGCTAGGTGTGGATAGCGGCAGACCACGCGAATGCTTTTTTTTGGTTGGATCCCGTGCATTGTTCACGGGGCCCGCAAGTACGAAATTTAGCAAAATCAACTTTAAAACTGGGTCCCACGACACTATTTACACATTTAAAAATTATTTTGTTATAGTATTTTCAATTTTCAGTTTTCAGCAATAAACGGTATCCAAACAAACCCATAGTATGATTGATCAAATTAGGAACACCATCTCTATGCCATTTTAGTGCGAGGGACATGTGGATACCAATGAACCAGCTGCAATATTTATCAAAACCACTTTGTGGTCGTGGATGGAACCATTGGGAGTGACGGAGTTGTGTGCATAGTTTTTCCAAATGGGTTCTGTACGGGCACTAGGAGTGGGCCCAATGCATTAGCCTCTGTATGCTTAAAAGTTCAAGGCCAGAGCTAGATCAAGACCCATATCAATTTGGGGCCTAGTGCCAAGTTGGGGTCTAGTACCAAGTCAAGGCCTTCATCAAATGGGAACGGTAATGCCTTAGGGGAAATCACTCACTAAGCACTTGACGACAATTGCAAGTTTCAAGAAAGTCACGTCAATCATGAGTAGTGGGGCCCATCTGATCAGGAATATATCTTAGAGAGACCTACTAGTATTGAAAATCACCCTTCCATCATGACACCCCCATTAAGGGAAGTTTAAAAATAAAAACTAACGGGAAAAGTGGAGGGGGTTTACAATTTTTGGGGGAGAGATACACGAGAGAAAAGAGAGGACCGACCAAAAAGGGTAAGCTTTAGCTCAACTAAGCTCAAGCCTTCTTGGGAGGCACACACACTGGGTAAAGGAATACAGATTGGGCCTAAAGCACCATCTCTTGGGCCATCGGGTTGATTCTAAGAGGTTTTTCTATGGTAGGAAATTCCATACTCTTCAAAAACAAGTAAATTGGGAGCCTGGCCTAGAAATTCATCAAGTAGCTTGGGCTTGAGCACCACAGGTTCAGTTTTCACAACACGCTTTGGGCATGTGGGTAAGGGAGATAAGGGCTTGGCCTGAAAGATGGGATCAGTTTTTACGATGTACTAGGTGGGGAGCTTGGGGTGGGAGATGAAGGTTTGTGGAGAATTATGAAAAGGGGGATAATAGCAAAGAGGAGTGACAAACCAATAATTTTTGGCAGGAAACTGGTGCCAGAATACGAGTTAGTGGTTTTTTTCCTTTTCCATTTTGTGTGCTTTCTTGGTCCGCGGTAGTGGGAGGGAAAATTGAAAGGAGATTTTGTTGGTTTATATGTGTTGGAAAGTTGAATGAAAGTTTTAGGCTTGGTTTGGTTTGGTTGGTTTGCAACGTTAGGTATACAAGAACAAAAAAAAAAGGCACAAGGGGATTAGTGTGTATTGATCACAAGGAGATAATTAAGTGTAGTGATTTATATTTATCTCTTAGAGATATTTATATTTTGGTATTCATCTTTGAAGAGTTGGATGAAGGTGTAGAGTTGGGATTAGTACGAAATTCCCAAGTTTTCTAAGAAAGAGAATTAAAATGATTTTGATATAGAATTATAGAAGCGTATTCTAGTTAATATAATATTTGTGAAGTCCATGTTTATTGGCGTGACAAATTTATATGTATTTTCTTCCCATTTTAATGAATATTTCTAGGCTTAATTGTATTTTATGGTAGAAAGTCCTTGAGCCATATGATCTTTGTGAAAATTGCATTCTAAGCTAACTCGTTACCTCAGGCGACCTACTTAACCCGTGAGTGGTACATGGCAAAAGATCCAAAGAGATTGCTGACTAGGCAAGTCGTGACCGTCTCACGACCAGCCAGGTCGTGATGAGGTCGCGAATTGCACTGGCAGTTTGCTTTGTTTCTTGATTTATTTTATGTCCACATCAAATAAGCCAACACGCATGCATACACTTTCTGCATGTTGGACATGGTTAGGGGTAATGATCTGAGTATAACTTCCTATCTTCACATCTTTCTACTCATCCCACCTTGTATAGGAAGAGAAGGCCTTTGCCTTTGAGCCTAAATACTCTCATCCTTTCTTCTCCGTCACTCTCAACATTTGTCATCCTTGAGAGTGTTGTTTTTTATTCCCTTCATCTCATATACATACAATTGACCCTTGTGAGATATTAGTGAAGCTATGGAAACTTAGGGAGCCATCTAAAATCCAATTCTATTGGTGGTGTTCCATTGGTGGTTCAATGGAGGTGTTTCTGCAAGGTTGGCGGAGAAAAGACTTGGAGTAGTTGGTTGCTAGCTATGAAGGTCTCAAGTACATTAGGTGTATGGGTTTGGATGTCTCATGGTATTTATTGTACTGCAACTATTTACATTATCTAGGATACCTTCTTTGTGCATGATATCCTTGTAGCTCATGAATATTGGAGCCAAAAAATTGGTACCACTTCAAAGTAGATATTTATCTTTATCCTGGAAAAAATGGCATTGCAAGATCTTATCTGGATTGTGAGATTTTGCACACACAAGTTTGACAAAAACCAACTTGGAAGTTTGAATCCATGTTAACCAGCCAACTTCAACAGCCCATAACTTTCAACACAGAGCTCTAAATGATGCAAGATTGGAACCATTGAAAATTTCATTGCGTCCGTTAAGACCTCCAACCAAGTGCAGTAAGTTTTTACCATGAAGCGGGAAACTATTGGAAAGTGCTAGTGAATCGGAATAATTGTCGCACTCATATTAAAGCTGAGCCCAGAAAGCTGAGCCCATTCTAAGGGTGGGCCTAGCCCTAGGGAGATCTCCTTTAAATTCCAGGCCTTCATTTCCAAGCATGTTTAGAGTAGGATTGGATTTTCCAGATTATGAACAGTGTGTTACCCATTCTTTGTTTGCTTAGACTTTGCTTGACTAAAAAAAGGGTATGGTCATGCCTATATAATAACTAATAGCCAAAACATTTGACTTTTTATTGGCTGCTTCTCATTGCGTCATGTGGCTACATAAATCGCTGCCACGTTTACATTTTAAAAACCTTAAAAAGAGGTGACTTTTGGTTCAGTGGTCTATGCGAAACAATTTTCTGATTCATTAGATACAACGTTTTTCGTCTTAAAAGTTTCTCAAAAAAAATTAAGTTCTTCTCAGAGAAAAAAAAAAAAATACAACGTTTTGACTATTGGGTAGCAGTTTACAAACCCATTTCATATTCCTACACATAAAAAACTATATATAAAATAAATAAATAAATAAAATCAAACACTTTACTTTTTCCCTGTGTGTATACGCTCCCTTCTCCCTTTCTTTGTCTCTCTCTCACTCTCTTCTGAAATGTATTTCCTATGCACAATTTTGAAACAATTTCTCTCTATTTGGTTGAAAAGAATCAGAAAAATGGCTTCTCTTTTTAATACCAGCAATGTGATAATAATATTTTAAAAAAAATACTCTATCTTTGCCTGGCTTATATTAGTGAAAGCCTTCTTCTCTCTAGGCTGCCTTACGATAAAACCCTGAACCTCTTCAAGAACAAACCCAAGGGAGAAATAACTGTGGCCGGCCATTCCTGCCCCTGCCTGTTCCTTCCCGATACTCCGACCACCGAAACCGCAGGCACACAAATATACAATTTGTAAGGTGCACCGTTACCATCAGACCGTCAGAACTACCATCGGTAATTTTTTCTTTCTTTCTTTCTTTTTTTCCTTATTTCTTAGGTTTGGAAATGAAATATGATATTGTTTTGGGTTCTATCCCTACCAGAAACGGTGCTATTTGGTGGGTGTACTATTGTGGAATTGTATTGTGTTTTGGTTTAGGTTCTTTAAATTTGGGTTTAGATATGATTTAGGTCTGGGCATTTTGATTGGATTGGATTGGATTGGATTGCATTCAGGTTTTGGCTTAGATTCGGTTTGAGTAAGAAATTTGGGTTAGAATTGTTTTTAATATCAGTTATCTGTGTTAGATTTGGTATTTCTTTTGGATATTTGGGTTAAATTTGTTTTGAGTATGTCTTGCCTCCAAAGAGAAATCTCTGGAGATCTTCATGGATTGATTTAGTTCTGAAGAACATAGATTCATGTTACCAAAAAATAAAGCTCTATTTGCCATTTCATTTATGCCGTTTTTAATTTTTTTGTTGAAATATATTCCCCTCTTTATATTTTCATTTCCCATGTTTCTTCTCTACCATTGTTGTCAAGTTTTTTCAATATATATTTTTCTAAAATTAAAGTTTTTCCTGGGTTATGATATGAAGGCCATGTTGTTCATATATCACAATGAGTAGGTCAATTTTATTATTAAATTGTATTTCGTTAGTATACACACACACACTCTGTAATGTTAGAGATGAGTTTTGTCATATTTGATCAACGAGGCTAATAATACAAACTTTGCATCTGAATTGGATTTCCATTTCTACTTTAGTATGTCAAATATTTGAGCTTCAAGTCTCAATATCTATTTATTTCAATTTTTTTTTTAATGATGTGCTCTGCCTGTTTGTTAAAAGAACTGAGTCAATAAATTTTTCAGAAATTGTTGTTTCCTTTATGGCATGAGATTAACAATATGAACTATTTGAACTACCCTTTATACTTTTGTTATGGAATTGTTGTTTTAAATTTTAATGCATCTTAATTTGTGATAATATCTTGCTATCTTGGAGGGTTAGTCATGTTGTACAAGTCCACTAGATTCACCAAGTACATTCTCATGTTTGTAAGATTTCAACTTTTTTTTTAAAAAAAAAATCTAAATTTTAAAAATTGTTCACTGGGTGAATTACTAAATACTCCTCAATGTCATTTTGTCTTTGTAAGTGCATCAAAAATCTAACAAAGAGGTACTTAAGAAGATTTTTGACATCGTGAGAAAGATAGAAAGAATTCAGGGAATTTCAAATGTAGTTAATCCAAGTGATTTAGGTTTCAATACTATTTTAAACACGATTTACATATGATCTATAAAAGACTTTGTTTGGCCTTCCACTGCAACAAAATTCCAAACCAACATAATTTTTTGCTCCCAAAAACACCATCTAAAACAGATATTTTGGTTGGATTGATTTTGAACTTATGGTCTTTCAAAAATGGCATTAAATATGATTAGTTTTGGGTATTCTGGTCGGATTGATTTTAAATCTTTGATTTTTGTTTCTAGGTTAGATTTTGTTTTGATAAAGGTATTTGGTTAGAATTTGCTATCTTTAGGATATTTGTGTCACATTTGGTTTGCTTTTTTGTTTAGAGTATTTGGGTTAATGGGTTTTGGGTATTTTTCAATGATGTTTTTAAAATAGAGAAAAAGAAACACAATCATGCCTTTCTTTTCCTTTTTCTTAAGAGATGGGAATGGTGACAATCTTTAAGTTTGGAAGACTCTAGATATTTTTTTCCTCGATGATGGTTACCAATTCCTGTAGATAACCATAAGTCCATAAGGCTCATTAAAAATCCTCTGGGCTTGAGTTTAATGGTAGAGTGAATTACGTCCATGGAAATAATAGTGATTTTAGTGATTCAATGTGAGTGTGTGTATATATTTTATCCTTACTGTGTTTGTTTAATCCATATAATCATGTTAAAATTAGAGATATGCACATGTTTTGATCCTTGCCACTTTGAAATGTACATATATATTCTTGATTGCCATTTTGATTTATAGCTGATATTTCTGCTATAATTGTTAAAATTATGCTATAAACTTGATTTTATTGTGCTTTGCTAAGTTTGATGCCGAAATAAGCTTTATTCTGAATTACTGTATTATGGGTATATAGAAAAAGGCATATAAGAATATTTTGGGTTCAGGCTAGCTGCTTATGTCCTTCGTATAATAGTATAATGAAATAATGTTTGTAGATATTGATTTAAAGGTGATTGCTTTTGCTTTCTCTTGAAAAAAAGTTTCAGTGCATATGGTGGTATCTTGAATCTACCTATTCAATTCTTATTTAGTTTCTTTTCTTTATGTTGCATTCATTTCTTAAGTTGTATTGTAGCCATTGTAATTTGATATTGAGGTTAACATAGTTCTATGGTGCATAGGCTTATATAAAATGTGAGTACTTTTTTTTTCTCAATGGATTTTCTTGCCTCATATTTTATTTTAAGTTCATAAATTGATGTATTATGTGATTATACCATTTAGTTGAGTTATGATGCCAACAAGTTATTCTGTTTGTATTCTATTATTGTATTTATGAACTAAATGAGTTATGATGCTAGCAATTTCCTGCTATGGAACTCATTTGACTAAAGCAAATAAAATTTGAGCTGACAATTTTTCCTTTTAATGTTTCCCTTTTTAGGTGTATCTCTTGAACCTATTTGGTTTCCTGTTAACTGGAAATGTTCATAGTTTGCATAATACTACATTCATAAATCCAACATATCAGATGAGGTGCTTTAGAAAAATTGGAGTCATCACTGTAATGGATTGGCTAATTCATGAAATGCGCCCACTTTAAATTATTTTATTTTATTTTTTTATTGATGTAAGTTGCGTAAGCTTTTTGTTGTAAAATTGGTAGTACCTTTTGTTCTTACATTTCAATGCTTTGATTGGGGAGTTTTGTTTTGTGTGCTAATATTTTGGATGGGAATGATTATACATGGGGAGTTATTATTGCAAAACTGGTAGAAGCACATGGTAGATTTATGTTATGCTTTATTTTGAAGCAAATAAAAAGAAGATGCGCTAAATAGGTTTGGTTTGAGGATAAGGAATATATATATATATATATATTTTGCTAGAAGGGTAAAGATTGTTGAGGGATTAAGATAGTATCAAAAACTACAAGTGTGTTCCAAGATTAACTATCCCGTGCATCGCACGGGTTAGCGACTAGTATATATATATATATATATAATCATTTTAGTAAATCCAATTTCTGCATGCTTGTTTGGATAGGACTAAATATATACGTGTGAACATGCTGGATTTTGAGATTTGTGACATGTTGATATAAACCACATTGCGTAGTATATTCATCCGGTGGCTGGTTTTCACAATGGCAAGGTGCCCAAAAGTGAGGTGAAAAGTAATAAATAAAGAGAAACAAAATGCTATTAATTAGGAAAATGAGTTTGAAAGAAATAAACGTGTAACAATTTTTTATAACCATTAGAAATCTAAAGCATAAAAAAATGAGTAACTTTTGCAAAGTTATACGATGCGTAGTTTGGATAAGAAGAGAAGGGATTAATGTGTGTTGAAATGGATGAGATCCGGTTGTTGAACATGTAAGAATTGGACATCTATTAATTGAATTTTTGAGTTCTTAAAGAGAGTTGAATGTAACTTAATTAGTTAATATGCATGAGTGTCCATTGCTATGTTGTGGTTATATTCAGTAATGGGTCGCAGTACTCCATTATTTTGGACTTGTGCACTAGTGTCACGTAAGGTGGAATACAAAGTTTTAAACCTGATTCACGATGGGAGGGTGTCCACCATGGAAAGTAAGTCGTGGTCCACCTTTTCACTCATAACATTAGACAAAATCTTATATCTCTTCCCGTCTAAAGAATAATGTTAGAGATACAAACTATTTTACAAATTTTTTTTTATAAACTGCTAATATAGTGAGTAATTATTAGCAAATAAAAATGTGATATTAGCAATGAACCTATATGAAAACTGATAAGAATTTGGCCGTATTAATATTTTGAAAAAATTTTGTAAAATAATTTGTGCCTATAGCATTACTTCTGTCTAAATATAAGGGCAAATTATTGCCATATCGAAAGCCATCTATAAACCAATTGGAGCATATAGAGAGGACGGCCTGATCCATGTGCCAGGTGCTGCGTGAATGTTTGTTATTGGTAATTTATTCTGATTTGCTAAAGAAGTACATGCCTAAACCCTAACCTTTTATAGATTATATCTCATCTAGTATCTAACATGTGAATTCTAAAATCTTACTCGACAAAACACTTTGCAAATTTCAAATGAATTTACTAATTAATTGATCACATTTTATACTGTCGAGGGAGAAAAAGTACTTAATGTCTGTTAAAATGAATTGAGATTTGGTTCTTGAACAACTTGATTATAAATTAAATATATTGGAATCTAATTTGTGAGAGAGAGAGTGAGAGAGAGAAATCAACGTTTCACTGAAACCAATGAAATCCAGCTCTGAACAACCGGATTATATAAACATCAAATATGCGTTCAATATACCAGCTAAACAACATATGATTCCCATAATTTCAGAAAAACATATTATGGGCTTATTGTTTAACTTTAAAATCTAGAAGAAAAGGGACACTGACTTATTACATATAGTCGCCTAATATCTGTCACCACACCAGCTATAGGTGTTGAAAATATCACATCGTTAACAAGAAAACGTGTTGTTGTCCGTGTCCGCCGCCATGCTGACCATGTGGATGATGTCCTCCGCCATGACCATGAGGGTGATGTCCTCTGCCACCACGATGACCATGAGGGTGATGTCCTCCGCCATGAGCATGTGGTTGATGTCCTCCACCACCATGACAGTGCCCTCCTCCTCCTCCTCCATGAGGACCATGACCATGACCGCCGTGATGCCCACCGCCACCATGACAATGCCCTCCTCTTCCGCCATGTCCATGTCCTCCGTGATGTACTATGCCATGACCATGTCCATGTCCTTCATGAAGTCCCTCACCGTGGGGTGGAGTATGATGATGATTTCCGTGGTGAGACATTTTCTAATGAATTTCTCAACTCAAAGCTCAGAAAATAGGAATTGAGTTTACAGTGAGGAACTTGGTAAGGGGTGTATGTGTATTTATAATTTTACAAATCGTGATGTGAAGACAGAACCTAAAAGTCAACCTTGCTAGTACTTGGAGTGGAAGTTTAGCTGATTAAACCGCGTATCTCCATAAAAAAATAAATGTATCAGTTGCGTGTTAGTGTTTTAGTTTATCACAATGCGAACTGTCCGAGTGTCTGAAGTTGTGAAATAGAAGTAGAAACTTTTCTTCCTAGTTAAGTTATATATGTGGTCGGCTATACCGAGTTTATAGATAATTTGTCGTACAAACATTTAAAATTTTTTAAATGATCAGCTGCATGATTGGGGTTCACCTTACACATTCATACGTATAATCAAAGCGCATGATTGGTTTTTTTTTTTTTTTTGGGCGTAAATATTATTTTGATTTCTAACTTTTGAGATTACAGTTAATTTGATATTTATATTTTGGTAGTAATCAATTTGACACTTGTTATTTATAATTTGCAATCAATTTGGTTCCTATAATTAACTCACTAACGAAAAATGTTTTATTTATTTATTTTACCATTTCTTTCTTCTTCTTCTTTTATTTTTTATTTTTTATTTTTATGGTAACCAAATAATCTTTTTATTTTTATTTTTTAGAGACAATTACAACATGCTGCTAATCCCGCAACTCAAACCCTTTCTCCCCTAAACTCCCAAGTACTTTGTACATGAGGAGGTGCCAATTTAACTACAAAACTTTTGACATAACCAAATAGACTTTAATTTTTATTTTCCCAATTTTCTTTTTTCCTTTCTTGTATCTTCTTGGTATCCAAATGGTATACCTTGCAATTAGGTTCACCAACACTAAACCCAATTCCACCATCACCATTCCAAAGAACCACCACCAGGGTCGGCTGAAACTATAGGCCATTTAGGCCACCGCCTAAGGCCCCTTACTTGTAAGAGGCCCCCAAATAATAATAATATATTATATAATATTACTTTTCAGCTAAAAAAAACGCCCATGAATTGACATAAAGGCTAATCCCAATTCCCATCATCTGAGAAAAAAAAAAAAAAAAAAACGTTTCTCACACTGAAGTGACACTATTCCCATCCCTAAATCTTTTGCTTGCAGAAGAAAAGATTGCAAAAGGCAGAAATTTTTAGCTTAAAGGCAGAACTACAAAAAGAAGAAACAAATAAGAAAAGGCCGAAAAAAACACTCTCACTCTCTGACTCTCTCCATCTTGATTCTAAAAAAAAACACTCTTTTTTGTTGACTTACTCATCAATTGGTGTTGGCAATAGAGTGTTCACAAATCTTCATTTCAGGTTCGTTTTTGTTTTCTCTTCCTTTGCCTCTTTCGTCTTCTTAAGCTGCTGGGTGTTTGAGGTTTTTTTTTTTTTTTTTTTTGGGAAGAGGAGCTGCTGGGTTTTTAGTTTAGTTGTACTCTTTGCTTTTTTTTGTTTGTTCTTTTAAATTTAGATTTCTCTAGAAGGCTATCCGGCTATGGAATGGTCCAAATGGACCCCTTAAAGATTTAAAGTATGGATTCTAGACTTCTATAGTCTTACACGTTTTTTGTTTTTTGTTTTTTGTTTTTTTTTTTTATTAAAGAAATTAGATTTAGTGGGATGGAGCCATGGAGGGATAGTGGGCTCTAGGCTGGTCTTAGTCTTAGTGTGGATCAAGTTGAGTCCTACACATTTTGCTAGTGGGTTGGTCTTAGTGGATCCAATCAAGTTGAGTCCTACACATTTTGCTAAAAAAAAAAGGTTTAATGCTACACAAAAAAAAAAAAAGTATTGATAACAAAATTATAAATTTAGAATAATTTACTTTGTATTAATATTAATTTTAATTTTTTTGTGCAAGTTTAAACTGTAAAGTGATCATATTAAGTAAAGTTGCAATTGTGCATTTGATAAACCAGGTTCTATTATTTTATACATTAAATTTATATTATTCTAGTTAAATTGTAATTTTTTTTTTTATTATAGATTGTGTTTCATTTATTTATAAATATTTTTTAATTACAAATGTCTACTAGAAAATATCCATCTGGATATGAAAAACTAAAAAAAAAAAAAAAAAAAAAAAAAGACAAAGAGAAGAACTAATTGAATCTCAAAAAGGAGCTATGGACAAATTTATTACTAGTAAAAAACAAAATCTTGCAAAAAATTTGAGTGAAGGTTTCATAAATGAACAAGAAATTCATCAAAAAGAGTTGGAAGATAATGAAAATATACAACAAAATGATAATAACGAAGGTGGTCATGATAATGCTCAAACATGTAATGTCACCATTCTTAATAATGAAGCTCAAAATAATTTAGAGAGTGAAAATATTAATGATCAACCTAATTTGGCATTTTGAGGAAAAAACGAAAAGATCTATCAAGAAAATAACGGAAATTTTTGAAGTATAATTGAAATGATTGCAGAATTTGATCCAGTAATGCAAGAACATGTTCAACGTATTCAACATGGTGCAATCCATAATCATTATCTTGGAGATAATATACAAAATGAAGTGATACAATTATTAGCAAATGAAATTAAAAGGAAAATTATAAAAAAGATTAAAGAAGCAAAATACTTTTCAATTATACTTAAATGTACCCCCGATGTAAGTCATCAAGAACAAATGACTCTCATATTAAGATGTGTGGATATTTCAATAAGTCCGATAAAAATAGATGAACATTTTGTGGAATTTTTAAAGGTAGATAAATGCAATAAAAAATCTTGAACTTGATATTAATGATGTACGTGGACAAGGATATGATAATGGGTCTAATATGAAAGGGAAAAAACAAGGAGTACAAAAAAGAATTCTTGATATAAATCCTAAAGCATTTTACACACCATGTGGTTGTCATAATCTCAACCTTGTCCTATGTGATATGGCTAATTCTTGTCCTAAAGCTATATCTTTTTTTGGAGTAGTACAACGTATACACACACTATTTTCTTCTTCCACAAAGCAATAGAAAATTTTACAAGATAATGTGACAGGTTTAACTCCTAAGCCATTGTCACAAACATGTTAGGAAAGTCGAATTGAAAGTGTGAAAGCAATAAAATTTCAAGTTCTAGAAATAAGAGATGCTTTGTTACAATTGGCAAAAACAAGTGAAGATCCCAAAACAAAAAGTGAAGCTGATTGTTTAGCAACATATAAGATTGAAAGTTTTGAGTTTTTGCTAGCTATGACTATTTGGTATGACATATTATTTGTTGTTAACTCTGTTAGTAAAAATTTACAATCGAAAGACATGCATATTGATGTTGCTATAGATCAATTAAAAGGTCTCATGTCTTTTTTAAAAAAATATAGAAAATATGGATTTACATCTGCTATGAATTCATCTAAAGAAATTGCAACCAAAATGGAAACAGAGCCTATATTTCGTGAAAAACGTATAATTCGTAAGAAGAAACAATTTGATGAGAATGTTAATGATGAGACAACACAATCCACTGAAGAATATTTTAGAATTAATTATTTTTTATATATAGTAGATTAAGCTATTTCTTCAATTGAAAGTAGGTTTGAACAATTTCAAATATATGAAAATATTTTTGGTTTTTTATTTAATTTTGAAAAACTAAAATCACTAGATAATGATAGTTTGAAAAAAAAAAAAATTGTCTTAATCTTGAATGTTTTCTCACACATGAAACTTATTCAGATATTGATGGCTTAGATTTATTTTCAAAACTAAAAGTTTTAAAAGAAGTTTTGCAAATAAATGATAACTCTCCAATTAATGTATTAAATTATATAAAGAGGCTAGAATCTTTTCCAAATGCATGTATTGCTTTCAGAATATTACTAACTATACCTGTTACAGTTGCTTCCGCGGAAAGAAGTTTTTCAAAATTAAAATTAATAAAATCCTATTTAAGATCAACTATGTCATAAGAAAGATTAAGTGAATTAGCCATATTATCAATCGAAAAGGAAATGTTAGCGAAACTTGAATGCAAAAATTTAATTAGTCCAAAAGCAAGAAAAATAAATTTTAATTGAAAAAAAATATGAATTTATAATTAAATATAATAAAAGTCCCCATTTAAAGCTTTCGCCTAGGGCCCCATATTTGTTGAGCCGGCCCTGCCCACCACCTCAATAGTTCAGCACCACCACTAACCCAGGTCACCACCACCAAACCATATCCACCACTACAAAGCAAAATCCTCAAGGTTAAAAGCAGCAATCCCGTTACCTTACAAGAAATCCAATAAATTTAAAAGCAAGTCCCGAGTAGACGTTGTTCCGGTTACTTATATGAAAAATATTTGTTGAATTTCATGTCATTCATTGAAACCCACGAGTGCTTAGCACCTGAAATCATCAAAGGTGAAGGCCGTGGTAGTGATTCCTTTCAAGGGAGCAACAGAGATTAACCAACATATTATCTTCAAAGGCATAAACTAGGTTGTGACTCGTTGTGCTAGCCCATCGGAGATTCCAAAGCCAGGAGAGAGAGAGAGATTTGCTAGCGAGGAAGAAGAACATATGAAAGAGAAATCAGAAAAAGGGAGACAAGGAAAAAAAAAATAAGAAGAAGAAGAAAGTGAGGGATTCTGTGGTGTAAGATGAAGATGAGACAAAGAGCAGATCTGTGTTGATTTTTTGGTTAGTAAGAAAGGGTTGTAGAAATTAAAAGGAAAAAGAGAATGTATTGATTTTTCGGTTTTTCCAGGTTGGTTCTTGAGGGAGACAATGTTAATGTAATGCAAGCTATTTCATCACAAGAAGCCAACATATCTCTGTTGGGGACTGTTGTGGGAGATATTAAACATCTTATTAGGGGCCTGCTATGGGTATCTATTTCTCACACAAGGCGTAGTGGTAATAAGGTGGCTCATGTGTTAGCGCAACATGCTAGAACTAGTATTGAGGATTTGTATTGGATAGAGGATTCCCCTCCTCCAGTCATTGAACAATTGTATCACGATGCTTGCCTTTTATAAATGAATGAATGCCATTTCCCTTTCAACAAAACAAATAAAAGAAAAAAAAAAGAAAATAGATTTTTTTTTTTTTTTTTGTTTAAACAATGATGTGGAATTTTTTTAGTGTCTATTTAAATTTATTATTATTATTATTATTATTTGCCAGGTGGGATTTAAGTGTGCTAATAGTGCACACTATTAGCCACGTAGGCATTTTTCATTAGTTAGTTAACGGTAGAGACCAAATTGATTATAAGTTGAAAATAATAAGAATCAAATTAATTACTACCAAAATGTTGGGACCACATTGACTATGACCCCAAAATGTAAGAACCAAAATAGTGTTTTTGCCTTTATTTTTTTAGAGGAGTTACGTCCACAACATTTAACAAATCATACATGGAAATTTGTTATTAGTTCTAATTTAAATTCACAACTTAAATTACTTTTTTACCCATCCCTAACAACTAATAACAACTTGACACTTAGAATTTGTTGTAAAAATGTTGTGAACATAGCATTTCTCTTTTTTATTTTTTATTTTTTTTATGATAAGAAGATTGAGAGCAAAAATTCATTCAACACTAACTAGTATTAGACAACATGCGAAAGTCTTTTACGTCATCCTTATATCCTTAATTTAACAACACCTCAACGTCATAAGGAAGTTCTAGATGCAAAATTAAATCTTTTTGTGGATTCCATGTTTAGTATCTTCATCCCATTCTAACCTTGACACTTCTTTTTCCCTATATTTCATACAATATAGGTATTTGAAAGATTTTTTTTATTAGAAATAAAAAGAAAACCCTAGTATTATTTCCATGCAATGTAAGGCTTAGTTAAAAATTTATATGTAAATAAATCAAACACCGTTTATGACTCCATATCCTATAATGATCCAATAAGTAAAACCTACCAAAAAAAAAACTAGAGGAAAAAAAAAAAAAAAACATGCAATATGACATATCCAAAATTTTTAAAAAAATAAATAAATACCTCGTGTTTTTTCTTCATAGAACTCATTACAATTTTTTTTGCAAAATTAATATTTATGAGTATCTGCTGATACCATATTTCATCCGACCCCGATTCATGCATCAAAACAATTGCAACATTTAGAACCCCTCTAATAGCAATTAAAACCAAAAATCCTAACTAGGAATGGTCAAAAAGTTTTGATCTAACCAACGAATTGAGTTGAATTTTAGAATGTCTTACAGGTCATATTTTTCCCTTTAAAATGATAGTTCATAGGCCAAACTCGGAGTTAAAACGGATGAGATATCAATAAAACCTTAAAACCCTAATTTAAAGTTTCACGTTTTTCAAGTTAAACAGACTATTTTTGGACGAATTTCATATAAAAAGCTAGACAAATTAGGCAAGAATTGGAGCAATCCGTTTGAACCAATTTGAAGAATGAAGTTTCGACTACCTCTCACAAAAAGGGCTCGATGATGTCTGCCACGAATTGGAAGGAATTAAATTTTCAAGGAAAAATGTCATAGAATTTCATGCACTGTGTCACCTCCCTTTCGGACGTGATATCTTGATGACCATAACTCCAAATCTCACAGAATCAGAACCTATGGAAACTAGACATCCAGAACTTTCAAGGGATATAAAGTTTGGAGAAATTGGAGTTCGAAAAGACCTCCAAACAATAGCATGAAAATCAGATTGGAAACTAGGAAAAAGACAAAATAGCCAAACTAGGGGTAGAAGTGGGAGGCTACATGATGGTGTTCCTATAAATACCCCCCGCCCTTTTTTTTTTTTTTTTTTTTTTTGTTGTTGTAAAAATAAGAGTTTTTTGAAAGAAAAAAAAATTAGAAAGAAAAATACTAGAAAAATCATAAAGAAAAAACCATAGAAAAATTTTGAAATTTTTTCTCTCTCCTCTCTTTAGGAAACCCCTCACAAAACTTCATCCCTCTCTCATCTTTATTGTAATTTTTTGGGTAAAATGTAGGGATGGGTAGCTTCCTAATAGCTACACCCATCCCCCCTTCTACTTCTTCCTATGTAAACATCATTCATCTTATATATGAAATTCATTTTCATTATTTGTTCTCTCTTTACGTTATTGCTTTAAGTTCTTAGCATTTTATTTATGTGGCTGTGTGTATCTATCTCTTTACTTTTGTATGCTTGTTGGGGGCTGTTTTTTCGTTGGGTGGCCACGTGTTGTCCAGAACTTGACATTGGGCCGCATAGTCCAATGGCTTCCAACATATTTTAAGGCCCACAAAATAAGTAAAATCCAAAGTCTAAGAATCATAATAATGGTTGAATAAATAAATAATATGTGTCTGATATAATAGCTTTGATTAATAATCCTAATAATAGTTGAAATAAAGTCATATGTATTTAGCGCAATAGTACTATTAAGTTATGAGTTAAAGTTCTTAATGATGTAAATTTGGGTGATGTCCAATATTTGAAAATAATTAATTGTCATATGTCTAGCAATGGGATGAGTTCAAGATAGTCCATGTCCAGCTATGGTATGATTCATGTAATAAGGTATGTCCAGCAGAGGTTTATGTTCAAATAATAAGATATGTCCAATAGAGGTTTATGTCCAAATGATATATGTCTAGCAATGACAGATCAATTTATTAGTATATCTGTTTATTAGTGAAATATTAGTGAAGTCATGTTAAAGTAATTTATATTTAAAGGTGAAGTAGTCATGCATTTAGTGATGTAAATTTAGAGATACGAAAACATAGTCACTTATCTTTGTATGGTTTGTAGCTCTAGTTGTATGGCATTAGTGAGCTGATAATATTCCAACAATATGACTCTAGTGATGGAGAGGTAGTGTGCCATGATGAGTCTTGCCATGATGACTTCATTATTGGAGGAGAAAAAATGTGTGCAACTAAAAGGAGAGAGTATGTCCAGCTGACTATAGAGGCTAGTTAAGTTTGTTTCCCTTATTATGCACTTAAATGAATTTCCATTTTGGCAATGCTCTTTTAGTTATTCTGCAAGTATGAATAGTATTACCTTCCATACGAAGGGTTTTTGTAAGATAGGTTTGTGCCTTCCATGAGAAAGGCTTTAGTATGAGGTCTCTGTGCCTTCTAAGAGAAGGACTTTATGTATTAGAAGTCTATGCCTTCTATGAGAAGGGCTTTTATAAGAAGTATTTGTACCTTCTAGCAAAAGGGCTTTAGTATTAGAAGTTTATGCCTTCCATGAGAAGGACTTTTAGTATGTGTGTTTGATATCTCTTGTGAAGTATGGAGATGGTAAAAGATATAGATGTTCTGTGGAATGTATATTTGTAATATGTATGGGTAATAAATATGGATATTCGGTGAGAGATGGGTTTGTAATATATATGAGGAATATGTATGGATAATTTGTGAGAGATGTAATTTGTAAGATGTATGAGAGATATGTAAGATGGTAAAGGAATGATATTAAAGTTGCTAGAAAGATTATAGTGATAGCTTGTGTTGCTTTTCAAGATATGGGATTTTGTAAGAGAAATGGAGAAAGAGATGTTTAGAAATATGGGCAGCAAGATAGATGTATTTTCTGAATATGGAGAGTGAGAGAATGAGCATAAAATGAGTAATGGTGTCTTGTGATGTATGGAATGGTGTATGTTGCTTTCTAAGTGAAGAGGTTTTGTACATGAGGATGGAGAAAGAGATGTTTAGAGATATGAGCAACAAGATAGATGTATTTCCTGAATATAGAGAGTGAGAGAATGAACATAAGATGAGTAATGGTGTATTGTGTTGTATGGAATATTGTAGTAAGTGTGTATGAGATTGTGTAAGAGAAATGGAGAAATAGATGTTTAGAGATATGGGCAGCAAGATAGATGTATTTTTTGAATATGAAGTGTGAGAGAATGAGCATAAGATGAATAATAGTATTGGTGTTGTATGGAATGGTGTTTGGAGTGGTTTAAGGCTTTAGCTTGGTCCTCTTTATATAGAGCCAAGGCTGAAACTAAATTAGTTTAGCTGGAGGAAAGACCAGTAAGAAAGGAAAGGATTTTAGTGAAAAAAAAAAAAGAAGATAGTTTCTTTAGCTGGTTTTGGTTTTTAGCCAAATAAGGAAATTCAATAATGTTAAAGCTGCTAGGTCAACTATCACACATGTTCTAAAAAAGCTGTCACAACTGTTTGAAAAAGCTGTCATAGCTATCATAAGATAGTTGTTGCTTGGGGTTGAAGTAGATGAGGTCAACTGGATGATGTCAAGCAACTGAAGAGAATATTTAGGGTTTATTTCTTGGATCTAGCTGAAAACGGTAAGATCTCTTTTAAGGATATCTTATTGTTTTGGGTATAGCAGTTGGTTGCTGGGATTGAGCATTAAATGGTTGGTGATGTCACTTTTAGCTAGATGTCAAGTGTTGAACATACTGCTAGTGTTCTGTTGGAAATGTTTCCTCTTTTGGGTATTTATACTTTTGGTCCATAATTCTATTATAATACATTTTAAGTAGGTAATAAGATGATTGATTGATAGTTAATGAAGCTATAGAGAGATCTAGTAAAGGTTTCAATATGTTGTGACTTAATCTTGGTGAGCAAGACGAGCATTTAATGCTTTGCTCAGGCAGCTGGTAGAGGAATATTTCGTTAGATTATGACAGATAGCAGCTGGGTATTTAAGATATTATAAATATGTTATATTTGAACATTAAAAATAACCAATCGAATTTAGCCATGTGTTTGAGTTGGATTTTAGCTAAAAGTAGTAATATAGCATATATGAAATAATATGATTAGGTTTCCAAATTCGTATAGGAACAGTTGGAAATTGAATAAATAGTTATTTAGTCAGCATTTAAATGGTTGGAGTTTTTGATTATTTTTCATATGATGAGTATTAAGTTTTAGTCAAAGACCAATGGGGAGTTTAATCATTTTAAGTGTTTATGTGATTAGTGAGACTTACTAGAGGTTACCCGCTACACACTGACTCGTCAGAGTTTAAGGAGTTAGAGAAGACACGCCAAGTTACATGTTTTTTTTATCAACTTTAAACCACTAGAACTTTACTGAACATACTTCTTGGCCCTCCAAACCATGACTCACAAAGTTTCCCCAAAGAGACTCATGTGCTTATATCATAAGCTGAAGATCAGATGACGTATCTTAGACTTTGCTATCATTTTGTATAAATATGGGCTTTTGTTGAAGAAGCTACTTTCCATGAATATAAGAGAGGTAATATGGACGTGAGCTTTGATTTATTGCTTGAGACCTATCCATAAATTGATGCTGATGATGTTGTGGGTCATAAGCCCAATTGATGAAGAGGAAATTTGGACCATGAATCTACCTCTTGAAGTGAGGATCTTGTGAGCCATGTGAGCCCAATCCATGTAGTTGAATAAGATATGAGTTTATTTTGGGCTTTAAAGAGATTTACCCAAAAATCAATAATATGTTGATGTAGCGTGGGTTGCCAATGAAGTAATGCCATGTAGCATGAAGAAAGAGTCCTCAACAATGCTTATATTATTTGTGCATGATTGTGATATTGTTGTTAAATTCCTAGATGGGTATTGAACCTTAATCTAGACCATGGTTTTAAAAATCGAACCAGAGCCAAAACCTTTTTGGCCTTTGGTTCTCGGTTTTGAGCATTTTTACTGGATCGAACTGGTACTTGGGTCTCGGTTAAATTGGTTGGACCAGCCGGTTCGGTCCAATTTTTAAAACCATGACCTAGACCTAATATAAGAAGTACCCTTAAGGGGAAGGAGTCTCATCTCTTTTAGGTATCTAGGAACTCTTTATATTTTGTTCATAGATTTATCTTGTTATATTGTTATCCTATTTACTTTAATGTTCTTCCCCTTTACTTTATTATCATCCCATTTAATTTAATGTTCTTCCCTATTCCCTTTTATTTTAATGCTCATTCCCCATCCCCTTTACATTATTGTCATCCCATTTACATTTTGCTAACCCTCATTCCCTTTTATTTATTGCACCTCTTATTTCTTTTGTTCAACACACACACACACACACACACACACACACACACATATTACTATCTCATCACCTAAGCATGGTTGTAAAAATCGAACCAAACTAGCTAGTCCAATTGGTTCAACCGAGAATCAGGTTCCAGTTTGATTCGGTAAAGATGCCCAATGCCGATCAAAAACTGCTCAAAACTGGTCAAAAACCGAGTTAAACAAAGAACCGGAGGCAAAAACGGTTTTGCCTCTGGTCGTATTTTTGAAACCATGCACCTAAGAAAAAGATTTTCTATCAATTCCTTTTAAATAAGCTTTAAACCTTAAGTAAAGCACAATATTGGTATATTATCTCAAGGATGATTGATGGCTTAGAACTCCCATCCTTTTTGACAAAGAACCCATAAGGCTTGAAATAGATTAAAGCGTATTTAAGAAGAATTCAAAAAAAAAAAAAAATTCTTTTACCACGTTGGAATTTCTTTTCAAAAATTATGATAGAAAGAAATCTTTTGAATGAGCAAAGTTTCTAAAATGAGCACTTCTTTTTCTTAAAAATCATGGGATTTTTGGAAACCAAACTTTTTCTTTAGAAAACAAAACCCATGAATACTTTCATTAAACAAAAATGTTCTTTTGACCCAAACCAATTTTCCTACAAAAATGTTTTTAATACAAATTCCCATTTTACCATAAAAATCATGGGATTTTTGGTTTGAATCTTTTCAAAAGGAAAACCCATGAAATTCTTTCAAAAGCCTTCCTCAATTCTTCCTTTTTCAAGGTTCTCATCTTTTTACAAAAAGATATTTTCAAAAATAAAACCCCTTTTCTTCAAGCCATTTTCCCATAATAAAATTATGGGATTCTTTAACGTTAAACCCTTTTCCCCTAAAAAAAAAAATAAAATAGCCAGGAATCTTTTTCTTACTTTTCTTTTGTCATCTTAAAACTAATGTCTTTGCAAAAAAAAAAAATTTAAAGAAAACTTCAACTATCCTAGTATTTTTGGGTTCCCCTAAAAAAATTGGCTTTCCCTTCCTTTTTTTTAACTTTTTTTTTTTTTTTTAAAGAGATTTGCTTCCTATTTCAAATATTTCTTGTTCAAAAGTGATTCTTTTCTATAAAAAAAATGATGAAGTTGTTTTTCTAGAAGTTTCCCTTCTCAAAAAAATAAAACCTTTCCTTTTCAAAATAACAAATTTTTCTTCATATATATATAAATAAATAAATAAAAGAAGTCTCTTTCTAGAACTTTCCTTTAAAAAAAAAAAAATTAACGTTTTCAAAGGAAAATTATTTTCAATATTGTCCATGCATTTTTATTTAAAAATTTTCCCTAGGATTGCATCTTTAGAAATTTGTGCCTATGGTTCAATTTCATTGAACCCATAGGCACCAATCAAGCTTACATAGTCTCTCTTTTCTTTGGCACTAACATATCTCCATTGTCATCTTTTTTGAATAATAAAAATAAGAAAATGCAGTGGATGACAACAATGTGCTACCCTTCCAACCCTCTTCTTTTATTTTTACGTTGTAATTGTGTATAGTATTCAGTATTCACATGCTATCTATGTAGTAAATAAAAATTCACATGCTATATAATATTTCTAGCTATGTGGTAAATCTCATTCACATGCTATATATATTTATCTCATATGCTTTGATTGTAATTATTATTTGACGGAAATATTCACATGGTATGTTATACGTAAATAAATACTCACATATGTGTGTGTGTGTGTGTGTGTGTGTATTATTTGTACAAAACATTTTCCAAAAATCAAAATGTCAAGCATATTATTTCTTCATTAAAAAGATAACATTTGAAATAAATTAAAATGGGATACTATCCTTTGGATAGGTGGTGTGGGGTGCTTAATACCTTCCCCACATGTAACTGAACTTCTGAGTCCAAGATTTTTGGTTTGAAACTTTTGGTTTTCCTTAAATAATAAACCCTTATTTTGTTTTTTTTAGTAAACAGTAATACTTATTAGAACACACACAAAAATAGTAATATTAGTGTTTTAAACTGGGTTTATAATACATTATATAACCAGAGTACAATTACAAAAGGGCCTAACATTTGTAGTTGTAGACTGATAAACCCCTAAAATTGGTTTAGTTAATTAGGCAACTAAAAACGAATTAGACTTGCAAGTGACCAATTACACTTAACACAAAATCAACGGTTGGTGCCGACTCCTAAAATAAAAATAAGAAAAATGGACTCAAACACATAAACCTCACCCTAGAAACACAGGTGTACAAAGAGTTAGATTGCTAAGAGCCTTGTTGGATTAAAATAAATTGACCCCGGTTAGTTAATTCAATTACCCAAGTTAATTAATTAGGTCTGATAGGCCAAGAATGTATTGACCCCTTGTGATGAATTAATAAATTAATTAGTCAAGTTTATTAATTAATCAAATTAGCATGCAAGGTGCGTGGTAGCACAAACAAATCACCAATTAAACTAAATATGCAGCGGAAAATAAATTGACACAATGATTTTTTTTATGAATGGAGAAAACCTACACGGCAGAAACCCCACCAAGTGATTTTTTAAGGTCACCACTCCTGAGAATTCACAATTATTAAAACAAGCGTTTACAAGTAAAGGAATCCCAGTACCTTATACCAACCTACAGTTGAACTCTTACCCCAATACCCAATTGGACTTGTTCTGTAGTGATAATTTCTTCTTTTAATGCACGGCTCCCAGTATGTGACTAATCAATTGCGTGGATCCCAGTACGCGACTTAATTACTAACTTAAGAAAGATATTGGCTGCAAAGTTCTTTAATTCATCACACAATGAAGTTCAAGAAGTTCCTTGGTCACAAAACCCTAAGGTGTACAAACACAATAGCTTCTTCAATAGAAAGATGAACTAGGACAAATTCTGTCTTCGGTCAAAATTTGCATGAACAAAACTTTACTTTACACTTGTGCAACTGTGCAACCTTTGACGGACCTCAAAATAATCCTTATATATGTTTAGGCTTATGAGAAAAGAATGCCTAAACATGTACTCACTGATTGGATGAAAAATCAACTTGGAAAACTAAATTTCATAAACCTCGACAAATAGAGTATCTATTGAGCTAGTGGTCGAGTTTTGGGCTTCTCAAATTTTTAAACCTTAATAGATGCTAGCTGTCGAGTTTTAAAATCCTGCACTTTCTCACTTGATTCTTAGATAGACTTGCATGACTTTAACACTTGAACTTGAAATCTTGTTTCTTGAAGCATTAAGCACATCATAGATCTACCCAATTACAAGTAAAGTGTGTTTTGTCAAAAGATTAGATTAACCAATTACATAAAATATTGACATATGTTCCTAACATTGAATCACATATGTCCTAACAATCTCCCCTTTTAGCAATCCATGACAAAACCAGAACAAACAAATGAACATATGAGAGAAGTCATAAATCACTCAACTCATATTCACTTGTTGAATATAATAAAATATATCCCAACACAAATTCTTGAAAAACTTTACAACAAAAGAGTTTACGGCAAGAAAACTTTGACAACCTGTATTTTTGAAACACTTTAAACAAAACTCATCAAGGCATCTTAGTGTGAAACATAAATATAAGATTGCATATAAGATATAAGAAACATATGTATAAAGAAAGAAAAGAAACAACACATGGACAGATAGGTGAATAACATACATCAATATATAAACCAAATATAAGTACAATGTATGTCAAGTGGTCACAAGACCAATATACAAAGAAATAATGTATCTAAAATAGAAAGAAAAGAAAAGATACAAGAATCCTCACTACATCCCTCAAAGAATATGAACACTCCCTCTAACAAAAATCTTCTATACTAACCCTCCCCTTATGAGTATGACTACTCTCATCTCAAAACTACTTTCCTTTTTTGTCATGAGTGACAAAGGGTAAGTATATCAAGTAGACATCTCATCATCACTAGGTGAGCTAGCATCTCTATCCTCATCATCATCATCGTCGTCGGAGTCATCATCATCATCCTCGGATTCCTCAAGAGGAAAGGGAGATGCCACGAAGCCATCAAGGCGAGCCTACTGTCTGGCAATACGACTAACACAGGGTTTCACTTGACACAACTCATCACTGAGTGTGTCAAGGCGAGCATCCATGCGCTATAGCTGCGCCATGACCACCTCGAGGGTCATACAACCCGCCGAGAAAGAAGGTGTGGATGTGGAAGGAGCAGAAGAAGTGGGAAGAGAAACGGGAAAGGGAACGAAAAAATGGCGAAGAATCTGTGTGATAGCCAAAGAAAAATGAGCTTATCACGAGTCGCCATATCCCTATAGACATCTATGAGGGATAGGATGAAGTGAGAAGGAAAGTCAATAGAGATATCCTCCAAGAGGGATAACAAAAATGGAGCACGAGGCTCTGTAATAGAGTTATAGTGAGACAAAGGATGAAGAACGAATGTTATTACCATGTTAAGGAACCTGGGACCTTTTGCAAAACCCGAGCAAGGGGTGTTTTGACAATCACCTCAAGATGAAGGTGTCTCATAAAAGCGAGACGAGAGTTCGTCTTTGGACACTGTCCTCAGATGCTCACAGCCAGGGTAGTCAGAATGCGCTACCCTAGGGACATGTAGTACCTCTGAGACAATTTCTGGAGTAACTACAATGCGTGTACCTCAAACATGAGAGAATAAATGAGATACTGAAGTATTGATTCCGTGCATATTGGAGTAAAACTCCTGTATGATCATGGAGGGACAAGTGATCAAGATGCCACAAAGTGACTCCCAACTCCTATTGTAAATGACAGTGGGTAGGTCAGTGTTAGAAAAGTTTGACAGAATGATGTGGCATTCCGAATGAATGCCTCGTCTACAAAAGTTTTCCAAGAAGTGCTTACGAGTGTTCTCATCATGGAACCGAACAAAATAAGGAGTAGGGTCAGAGGAAGAAGATGCCCTAGAATGCAGAGGGTTCTGGGATGGAGTAGATTTGCGTTTAGGTGCCATAGAAGTAAACTAATGCGAGAGAGAGAGAGAGAGAGAGAGAGAGAGAGAGAGAGAGAGAGAGAGAATTAGAAAAGCACCAACAACAGTATATCACAATATAAAGTATTGAAGGTACGTATGCATGAAAATGCATGAACGTGTGGCATGCAAATTTAAATGCATCATGGGCTCAGCCCAATCCAAACCTACCAGCACACAACATAGCAACAAAGTAAACACATATCTAAATGCATGAAACATTGTTATAATGCGAGTGTGATGCAATGCATGAGGTTTTAAACTCATTCAAGCAACACCCATCCCAAAAATTGCACAAAACCTTCATTAATTTTCAAAAACCCTAAAGTTTATCAAAAGCCCAAAACCTAGATCTAAATGCATGAAATGCATGAAGAATGAGAGATAAAGAGATCATACCAAGAAAGGGCTGAAAATCATATGGAGTGAAGGTTTTGAGAGAGAAGAGTGTGTTTAGGAGGTGAAAAGGTTGAGAGCAATCGAGAGAGATTGAGAAGTGAGGAAAAATCATACAAAAGCCTTATATAGGAACTTCATAAATCTCAACAGATTGAGATGTTTCAAGAGGTGTCGAGATTAAAAACGCGTGTTTTAGTTGTCAAAGAGTTGTCCAGGATCTATTGAGAGGTGTCCACAGTGAAGGAAGCTCGATGGATCGAAATATCTATCGAGGAGTTATCGAGCAACCAAAAGGTTTCTCAATGGATCGAAGTAGCTATCGAGAGGTATTGAGAATGCGATAAAAAGTAACTGAAGAGTCTCAATAGATAGCCTAGCTGTTAAGAGGTGTCCAGCAGCTATTGAGATTGCTTAAAAACAACCTTTCAAGAAGAGAAAAACATAGATATGAATGCAATCAAGCATGCTATACAACCAATGATCCAAACAACATTTTAAGCTCTTAAAATCATCCCTTAACAAGAAAAATGTTAAGCACATAGATCCAAAAAAACACACACACAAAACACGTCTAACCAATTTTATATTTCAAAAAACAAGTTAAGACAGTTTAGTGAGTATACATTTACACAAGCATTCCTTATAATGGCCAAATCACATTGTACCTGCACGTGTATCAAAAGTAGTAAAGAATATTGCGTGTTGCGTGTGAAAAACATCGCAAGATTGCATAAGAGGCTATATGTTATGACTATTTGAGATATGAGAAAATCACTTTAACTCACATACAATCATAATTGTTTGATGGGGACTATCACCTTTGAGATACATCCTATAACTCCCACATCTCCTAGAATACATGCTTGCAATCATATATAAAGCATTTTGACCTTTTTGCTTTTATTTTTCTTTGCATATTTTTCTTTTAAGCAAACCATGCATGGACATATAAGAGAGAGAAAAGAAATACCCAATGATATTAAGTATTTGACATTCCACTTTTGCTATGTCGAAGCATACAAATGTCATTTCATGATTGGGGGGCAACAATGATGAAATAGTTATTTATACCTTTCTCCTAGAATTTTCTAGTCCTTCCCGTCAAAAGGAGTGATACGAGTGTTAAGTACAAGAAATTACTTTATCTTACCCATCACAAACACGAGCTACAAAGCTTATTTGCTTTGTTGTGCATAGAGATGCTCATCTAAGTTACAAAAGATACAAAGTTTAGAAAACTTTATTTCAATGGCCATACAAGGTACACAAGTACCAATGTATACAAACACACATTGTTTTTGTATTTTTGTATTTATCAATTTTTGTATTTTTTTATTTTTATATGAAAAACAAAATAAAACAAAACTGAAAAGTAACCAAACAAAAACATGTTAAACAAGACAAAGCAATGCATAAAATTAGACTGACTTAAAACATGAAAGCAAAACACACAAGTAATGCAAAAACAAAAACAAGAAGGAGAGAGAGAGAGAGAGAATAATTGACAAAATTACTTGGAGCCATTTTCCTTCTACACCTTGGAAGAACATTTCCATTTAGTAAACCCTTGATCCGGCAGTGAGAGGGAAGAGTTAAAACCGTTCAAGTTCAAAAGGAACATGAGGGCTTTAAGAATATCTCCAAGAAGAGTAAAAGAGAATGGAAACTGATTCTGGTCTCCCGGGCAACCATGTTGTTGCTCTTTTAAGTGGCTAACCATTTGTAGCAATTAAGTTGAGTATGTCCACCTACGTCACAGTGATGATAGA
This sequence comes from Quercus alba, assembly GCA_036321655.1. Lineage (NCBI taxonomy): Eukaryota > Viridiplantae > Streptophyta > Magnoliopsida > Fagales > Fagaceae > Quercus > Quercus alba. Next base: position 63,921,919 of record CM070301.1, read on the forward strand.
AATGCTGCTTTTTCTGTTTAGGCTTTTGAGTATTTCCCTTCTTAGCCCTAGAGTTCTTAATCTCTTTCTTATCAAGCTTAGGGGGTGCTCCTAAGATATATTTACCCTTGTCTATGCTCTTACTGGCTAATTTATTCTTAACATCATTGTTCTCAGTTTCAACATTATTAGCAGGAGGAACAAAAACAGTAGTACTAATATAAGTAATACTAGGAGAAGAGAAATCATACCCTAAACCGGTTTGATTAGAAGCAGATTTCTGAAGACTAAGCATCTCATCGAGTTTAGCACTTGAAGTCCTTTCCAACTGAGCTCTGACTTGGAATAGTTCTGCCTCAAATTTCTTGGTCTTCTTAGCCAAGAAATTATTCTCAAATTTCAGTGCTCCAATAGTCTGACTGGCTTCATCAAACTTTGTAGAGATTTCTTCTTGCTCAAACTCTACATCACTAAGCTTCTTGGTGGCCAACCTATACAACTTCTCATACTTTTCTGAGACCTTGTATAACTTTGCATAGGCTATGTGGATGTCATCTTGCTCATCCATCATTTGAAACTTAGACTCTACCAATTCCTCCTCTTCATCCATATATTCAACAATCCCTTCAATAGGATTTACGGTGGCAGTGAAGGCATTTAGGATTCCATCATCCACATTATTAGAATCATCCTCAAGCTCAGTGTCACTCAACGTAGTAGTAAGTGTCTTGCTTTTCCCGATGGTCTTGAGATAAGTAGGGCACTCTTGTTTCATATGACCGAAATCTTGACACCCAAAGTACTTTGGTCTTGAGGGTACAGTGTACTGACCGCCATCCCTAGCATCCTTCTTCCCTTTGTCTTGACTCTTGAATTGAGAAGAACTGGATTGCTTTCGGTTCTTGTCAAATCCTTTTGCGTTGGCATTCTTCATAAATTTCTTGAACTGCCTCATGATATAGGATTTCATCTTAGAATCTTCATCGTCTGAAGACTTATCAATGTCACTGCTCTTGCTCTTACTTGATTTCCCTATCCTCGTCAAACCCAACTCATAGGTCTGCAAATTTCCAACTAGCTCAGTCAAAGGAATTTTGTTGATATCCATTGATTCCTTAATGGTAGTGATCTTGGCATGGAATCTCTCGAGTAGAGATCTGAGCACTTTTCTCACAATCTTGGGTTCAAGAATGGTTTCTCCAAGATTAAAAGCTGAGTTCACTATGTCCTTGAGTTTGGCATAGAACTCATCAAACGACTCATCCTCCTCCATTTTGATCTCTTCAAAGCTCGTAGTAAGCCTCTAAAGTTTTGAATCCTTGACAGCCCTAGTTCCTTCATAGTTTGTTTGGAGAATGGTCCATGCTTCCTTAACAGTTTCAATGGAGAATATTTTCTTGAATTCCTCATTAGTGACTGCACTAAATAGATCATTCAATGCCCTACTGTTAAAGTTTGCCGCCTTGATCTTAGCATCATCCCAGTCGGCCGGCGCTTTCGTAGGCTTGGTCTAGCCTATCTCCACAACTTACCATACTTTCTCATCTAAAGACTATAAGAAAACTCTAATGCGTACTTTCCAGTATGCATAGTTAGTGCCATCAAATAAAGGAGGTATAATAAAAGACTGTCCTCTATCCATGACAAATAAGAGTCAATGGATCACATAGCAAAGATTAACCCTAATTAAAGTGTCTGCTCTGGTACCACTTGATAGGCTAAAAATGTATTGACCCCTTGTGATGAATTAATTGATTAATTAGCCAAGTTTATTTATTAATCAAATTAACATGCAAGATGCGTGGTAGTACAAATAAATTACCAATTAAACCAAAAATGCAGCGGAAAATAAATTGACACGGTGATTTGTTTACCAATGGGGAAAACCTACATGGCAAAAACCTCACCGAGTGATTTTTTAAGGTCACCACTCCCGAGAATCCACTATTATCAAAACAAGTGGTTACAAGTAAAGGAATCCTAGTACCTTATACCAACCTACAGTTGAACCCTTACCCCAATACTCAATTGGAGTTTTTCTGTAGTGACAATCTCTCCTTTCAATGCACGACTCCCAGTATATGACTAACCAATTACGTGGATCCCAGTACGTAATTAAACAATTGTGTGGATCCCAATACGCGACTTAATCACCAACTTGAGAAAGACGTTGGCTGCAAAGTTCTTCAGTTCATCACACAATGAAGATCAAGAAGCTCCTTGGTTACAAAATCCTAAGGTGTACAAACACGAACTAGGGCAAATTCTGTCTTCGGTCACAATTTGGATGAACAAAACTTTGCTTCACACTTGTGTAATTGTGCAACCTTTGACGACCCTCAAAATAATCCTTATATATGTTTAGGCTTATGAGAAAAGAAGGCCTAAACAAGTACTCACGGATTGGATGAAAAATTAGTTTGAAAAACTGAATTTCATAAACCTCGACAAATAGGGTATCTATCGAGTTAGCTGTCGAGTTTCGGGCTTTATAGCTTTTTAAACCTCGATAGATGCTTGCTGTCGAGCTTTAAAATCCTACACTTTCTCACTTGATTCTTCGACAAACTTGCATGGTTTTAACACTTGAACTTGAAACCTTGTTTCTTGAAGCATTAAACACATTCTAGATCTACCAAATGACACATAAAGTGCGTTTGTCAAAGGATTAGCTAATTACATAAAATATTAACATATGTTCCTGACATTGAGTCTCATAGGTCCTGACAAGGTCAAATTACATGTAAATCGTGAAGGTACCAACAAATCACCAAATAACTAATATGTAACGGAAAATAAATTAACAAGGTGATTTGTTGACAAATGGGGAAAACCTCTCGCAAGGCAAAAACTCTATTGGGTGAATTTAAAGTCACCACTCCCAAGAATTCACTAATCGATAATCAAGCGATTACAAGAATAAGGAATCTTACCACTACCCTAGACTATCCCAAAATACCAACCTACAATTAAACCTTTGCTCCAATACCCAATTGGACTTAATCTTGTAGCAAAATTCTTTCCTTTGTTGCACAAATATTCAATCTGTGACTAACTCTTTTGCGTGGATCCAAGTACGTGATTAACTCCAGCAAATTGATTGATTACTATTGGCTGCAAAGTTCTTCACTTCATAAACGATGAAGATTAGGAAGTACTTGATTACAAAACCCTAAAGTGCATAAACGCAGTAGCTTCATACAAGGAATATGAGTTCTAGGTCTCTGTATCCATACTTGATGACATTTAAAATAATCCTTATATATGACTAGGGTTGTAAGAAGAAAAACCCTAATCATTCAAGTCATAATGAGCCGAATTTCAGATTTGAGATTTTTGAAATCGTAGATCCCGATAGATCAAGCTTGTGTCGAGCTTGTCCATCAATCCTCGATAGTAGCTTGTGTCGAGCTTTAATGAAACAGTATTTCTTCACTTGTTTCTTAGATCAATCTTTGTGTCTTTAATGATACTACTTGATATGTTTGAATAACAACCTACTACCCAATTACAAATAAAGTGTGTTTTGTCAAAGAATTAGCCAATTACATAGAAAATATAATCCTAACAATCCCCCAATTTGGCAATCTGTGACAAAACCACAAGTATAATTATGAGAGAAGTATAAAACAACAATCTCCCTAATCCGATGGAACTTGCCATTGTGGGTATGGATTTTTTTCTTTAAAAAAAAAAAAATTTGGGTTTCTTTGGGTTTGAGGTTTGAATCATGTGATTTTGGATGGTTGGAACCATTTTGGTTTGAGGAGGATGAGTGGGTAAAGATAGGGAGTGTTGTGGAGGATGGCAGATGTTAGGTCCACAATGCTCGCCGTTGTGGTTCTGAGTTTTGTTTTTATTTTTTATTTTTTATTTATTTATTTTAATTTGGGTTTGTTTGAGGTGTGATATTTGATGATTCATTGGTTGAGTTGATCATGTTTGATTGTGTCGTGTGATGCAGGATCTAATTGGGTTGATCTTGGTTTAATCATTTGATATAGTGAGATTTTTTTTTTTTTTTTTTTTTTTTTCCAATGTATAGCTTTAGAAAATGGATAATCTGGTTTAGTGAGATTTTTTTTTTAATTGATTTTTTCTTAAATACATGGCCGTTTATGTCCTTTGGATATGAGATTTTATCTTTTGATGGATCAATATTTAATAATTATTGTACTATAGTAATAGGATAGTTAAACAAAAATGATATAAAATAAATAAATAACAAAATATTGCAAAAATTATATAAAATATCATTACCGATGACATAAAAATTTGGTTATAAATAACTTTATAGTGATGACAACGTCCCTCGCAATCTAAAAAATAGCAACGTCACTTCACCCCTCGCAAAAACATTTTAAGTAACAGCTTAATGTCGTCACTATTGTTCCAAACTAACTGTGAGGGCATAAAGGCCCTCACAAATAAATTTTAGCAACACCATTATTTGTCTCTAAAAAGTATGGCATCAATTTGAAATTCACAAGATTCTCAAAAAAAAAAAAAAATTGAAATTCACAAATATCTAATTGTAGGGGTATAAAGGTCCTCACAAATAGTTGTTAATGACAACTACTTCCCCTTGCTAAAAATAAATCATTGACTTTTCTCATCATTTGATAATATATTTGTGAAGGCAGATTTGTTCAGAATGACAGTGACTTGCCCTCGTAAATTATCTATTAGCGAAGGTATGGTCGCAAAATCCCTTTTAGCAACAAGAGCAAATATGACAGCCTTCGAGGTCATATGCTCTCGCTAATAAGCTTTTACGACAATATTTGACATTTTGCGAGGGCATTTTACCCTCGCTAGTAAACTCTTTTCTTGTAGTGAGGGTTTATGTCTGGGTGAAGAAGAGAGTATAGAAATGGAGAGTATAAATGAACTAAAAAATTGTTGGGGAGAGAGTGAACACACAAAATTATATGCCGTTTGTGTTTTAATGACCAAATTGGTCATTTTCAAAAACCTTTAGATCTGCTTAGTTTGGCCCCAAACCTCAAGGTAGGTTGTTGTAATTTACCCTAAAATGATTTTTTTTTTTTTTTTTTTTGGAGGAATCCCTATAATGAATTCAGATTTGGTTTTTGAACAACTTGATCGTAAATTAAATATATTGGAATCTAATTTGAGAGAGAGAGAGACAGAGAGATGAATCAATGTTTCATTGAAACCAGTGACATCCAGCTCTAAACAACCGGATGATGTGATAGACAAATTCGTTGTCACATGCACGAAATCCAATTAGATTACATGCACTTTGTCATTTCAAGGTTCAATCTAGCATATGTCTAAATTGTTTCAATTTCATCAGAAAACTTATTTTATTTGTACCTCAGCATGCTAAATTGCAGAGCTCCCTCATATGCAATGCCAATTGGCAGCCATGAAACCCATTATAATTCAAGTCGTCCATATATATAAACATCAAATATGCGTTCAATATACCAGCTAAACAACGTATGATTCCCATAATTTCAGAAAAACATATTATGGGCTTATTGTTTAACTTTAAAATCTAGAAGAAAATGGACACTGATTTATTACATATAGCCGCCTAATATCTGTCACCACACCAGCTATAGGTGTTGAAAATATCACATCGTTAACAAGAAAACGTGTTGTTGTCCATGTCCGCCACCATGTGGATGATGTCCTCCGCCACCACGATGACCATGAGGGTGATGTCCTCCGCCATGAGCATGATGAGCATGTGGTTGATGTCCTCCACCACCATGACAATGCCCTCCTCCTCCTCCATGAGGACCATGACCATGACCGCCGTGATGCCCACCGCCACCATGACAATGCCCTCCTCTTCCGCCATGTCCATTTCCGCCAAGTCCATGTCCACCGTGATGTCCTACGCCATGACCAAGTCCATGTCCATGTCCTCCATGATGTCCCTCACCGTGGGGTGGAGTATGATGATGATTTCCGTGGTGAGACATTTTCTATTGTATTTCTCAACTCAAAGCTCAGAAAATAGGAATTGAGTTTACAGTGAGGAACTTGGTAAGGGGTGTATGCGTATTTATAATTTTGTAAATCGTGATGTGAACTGAAGAAAGAGCCTGAAAGTCAACCTTGCTAAGCTATTACTTGGAGTGGAAGTTTAAACCGCGTACCTCCACAACCACACGATTTTAATTCGATCATATATTATCACAATGCGAACTGTCCGTGTGTGTGAAGTTGTGAAATAGAAGTAGATACTTTTCTTAGTAGTTAAGTTAAATGCGGAGTCGGCTATACCGAGTTTTATTGATGATTTGTTGTACAAACATTTTAAAAAATTTAAATGATCTGCTGCAAGTTCACCTTTCTCATTCATACGTATAATCAAAGTGAATGATTGGGTTTTTTTTTTTTTTTTTTTTTGATAAGAATGATTGGGTTTCTCAGTTTTCTTGATAAGAAGCAAAAATTCATTCAACAACTAATGAACACAACAAATTAACTAGTACCAGCAACATGCGCAAGTCTTTCACGTTATCGGTTATCGTTAGTTTAACAATACCTCAACGTCGTAAGGAAGTTCTAGATACAAGTTCACCTTTAGTCATTCTTACTTCAAAGTGCTTGATTGGGGTTCTCAGTTTTTCCTGTTGAGAGCAAAAATTCAATTCAACAATAATGAACACAAGTTACACAACCAGTAACATGCGCAAGTATTATACGTCATCCTTATCCGTAATTTAACAACACATCAACATCATCATTCAAAAAAAGAAAAAGAAATCAACACCATCAACCCTGCTGGCCAACCAACCCAATCGGAATGAGAGGCCGTTGAAGTCACTAGCCCATTAAAGCCCAAAGGTATGCATCAGGGCAGATTTGGGCTTAGGAATTGAGAAGCAATTGAAAGGAAAGGGCCGATGGAAAAAAAAAAATCCAGGAAAAGGACCAAAACCAAAACTCAGAGATGAAAGCCCATGCTTATGTTTTGGGGCTTAAACATATAGGAAAATTAGATTTTTGAAGGAAGGGGAAATAGCGGCTCGAAAAAAATGGTTTGTTGTTAATAATGTAATCCACAGTGAGGCTTTCGCAGGTGGCTGCTACACAGCATTGTTGAGAGCCATGAATCCCCTATACCTCACGATCTTATGTGGCACTAGAATTCCAATATTGTCTTCCTATTGGAGAAAAAAATAAAACTGAAGCGTATGGAAAGAATAATAAAAAGAATTGGTTCTGCAAACGGCCTCATTGTTCCTAGTGTGGGTCGAAGTGGAGACATTGCCCTCTTATGGTCCAGGGATTGATGTTGATTTTGAAATTGAAAGTTATACTAAAAACCATGTAGATGTCGTGGTTACTATGCCCAATAATGATTTTAGAAGGAGAATAATGGCTTCTATGGCCATCTAGAAACCCACCAAAGAAGTGAATCATGGAACCTACTCGAATTCCTCAATAATCACTTCTAGCTCCCATGGCTCTACTAGGGTGATTTCAATGAAATTGTTTCTATGGAAGAGAAGTTTGGGAGAGTGCAAAGATCTCAACAACAAATGGAAGGCTTTCCGAATGTAGTGAATTGCTGTGGCTTTCAAAGATCTAGGTTATTGTGGGCTAGACTTACTTAGTGTAACATGCAATAAGGGGAAGATAGAATTTACTTAAGACTTGATAGAGTCTTTGCCACTTTGGAGTGGTCTGATAGATTTGGGGAAATAAGGGTCCATCAATTGGGATTCATCATCTTGTTGGCTATAAAATTGTGATTTACAACTATATTTTTTATTGGCTTTAATTCTGTGTCCAATTTGATTGTAATTTTGTTCAATCATTTCCCTGTATTTTTGTGGGACTTTATGTAAGGGCTGTGTTTGAGAGTATAGTGAAGAACTTGTGAAGATGAGGATTTCGTGACTAGCTCGTGACTGGCTCATGAATGCTGACCCGCGAAACAAGACACGTTAGAAGCACATGTTGGAATTTAAAGAGTTTTTGATAAGCTGGATTTTGCAGGTCATTCGCGACTCAAGCCAAGTCGCGAGTGACCCGCGAAACTCTCTACCTAATTATTTTTTAGTGTGCCTTTTCTCATTCCTTTACTAATACTATATAAACCCTCATTACCCACAAAATGTAAGAAGCCGAATGAGTATTCACAAGAAACTTTTGAGAGAGAAAACTCTAGCCAAACACTTGAGAGTTAGAGATTGTTTACCCACAATCCTCTACATCATTTTTCTAGAGTTTCCATTTACTCCTACCTCTCTATCTACACATCCTTGAGAGGTTCTTATCCCAAACACTTTCTTCACCAATTTTGAGTGTTGAGAGAAGTTTTGGTGCCTATGGGAAGCATTGGAGGAAGCCATTGAGTGGTAGATGCAATTGGGTGGAATTGTGGTATCCGAATAACTAGTGAAGACAAGACCTCGAGAAGTCCGTTGGTAGCAAGAGCTTGGAGGGCTCAAGTACATTGGGTAGATTAGGCTTGGAGGGTCTTTTTGATATTCGTAAACTCCAACTTATTCACTAGTGGATCAATTTTGGCTTGGAGAGTTGCAAAAAGGTTTTTCGACGAGTACTTCGATTTCCTCTTTGATAGCATGTCTCGATGTTATCTTGTATTTGCATCTTTCTTCCGTACTCTTTAAGCTTTACATTTATCATTTATTATACTTGCTTATGGCTTAGAGTAGTGTTTCGGTTTATTGCGCTTCATTTACTCTTGTTCTACACTTAGATAAGTTAAAGTAAAAACAATTAAACTATAATTTAAAATTGGGGGTCTAAACAAGCATTAGTGTTTTCACACTAATTGTGCTTTCATTGACTAACATTTTTCTTTAGAATTATAAATGGAATTCCACCATATATGGGAAAATTCAAACAAAAATGGAAGCTCTCAATTCCTTAATTCACCATGACAAAGATGGCTCTTTGAGAGCAGAGATTAACAACCTAAGGAAA